>JAQQAC010019400.1:3243295-3258239 GCA_029783875.1 Phataginus tricuspis
GCATGATATATTTAACTTAATGAAACAGAAAGGCCTCGAACCAAGAATATTGTATCCAGCACGATTATCATTTAAATTTTAGGGGGGGATTAAACAATTTCCAGACAAGCGAAAGCTGAGAGAACTTGCCTCCCACAAACCACCTCTTCAGGATCTCTTAAAGGGACTGCTCTAGATGGAAGCACTCGTAAGGCTAAAAAGAGGTCACCAGAGAAAACAAAATCATAGCAAAGAAAGCAGACCATCCAAATACTAACTAAAGGCAAAAAATAAAACACCTAGTATATAAAGAATGGAGGAGAAAGAATAGGAAGGGAGAGAAATAAAGAAACATCAGACTGTGTTTACAATAACTTAACAAGAAAGTTAAGTAAGACTGTTAGATAGTAGAGAAGCTACCCCTGAACCTTTGGTAAGCATGAATCTAAAGCCAGCAATGGCAATAAGTACATATCTATCGATAATCACCCTAAATGTAAATGGACTGAATGCACCAATCAAAAGACACAGAGTTATTGAATGGATAAAAAAGCAAGACCCATCTATATGCTGCTTACAAGAGACTCACCTCAAACCCACAGATATACACAGACTAAAAGTGAGGGATGGAAAAAGATATTTCATGCAAACAACAAGGAGAAAAAAGCAGGTGTTGCAGTACTTGTATCAGACAAAATAGACTTCAAAATGAAGAAAGTAGCAAGAGATAAAGAAGGACATTATATAATGATAAAGGGGTCAGTCCAACAAGAGGATATAACCATTTTAAATATATATGCACCTAACACAGGAGCGCTGACATATGTGAAACAAATACTAACAGAATTAAAGGAGGAAATAGAAGGCAATGCAGTCATTTTAGGAGACTTTAACACACCACTCACTCCAAAGGACAGATCAACCAGACAGAAAATAAGTAAAGACACAGAGGCACTGAACAACCACACTAGAACAGATGGACCTAACATACATCTACAGAACTCTACACCCAAAATCAACAGGAAACACATTCTTCTCAAGTGCACATGGAACATTTTCCAGAATAGACCACATAATAGGCCACAAAAAGAACCTCAGTAATTTCAAAAATATTGAAATTCTACCAACCAACTTCTCAGATCACAAAGGTATAAAACTAGAAATAAATTTTAGAAAGAAAACAAAAAGGCTCACAAATACATGGAGACTTAACAACATTCTCCTAAATAATCATTGGGTCAATGACCAAATCAAAACAGAAATCAAAGAATATATGGGGACTAATGACAACAACAACACAAAGCCACAACTTCTGTGGGACACAGCAAAGGCAGTTCTAAGAGGAAAGTATATTGCAATCCAGGCCTATTTAAAGAAAGAAGAACATTCCCAAATGAATAGTCTAAAGACACAATTATTGAAATTGGAAAAAGAAGAACAAATAAGGCCCAAAGTCACCAGAAGGAGGGACATAATAAAGATCAGAGAAGAAATAAATAAAATTGAGAAGAATAAAACAATAGAAAAAAATCAATGAAACCAAGCATTGCTTCTTTGAAAAAATAAACAAAATAGATAAACCCCTAGCCAGACTTATTAAGAGAAAAAGAGAATCTACACACATAAACAGAATCAGAAATGAGAAAGGAAAATTCCCGAAAGACCCCACAGAAATACAAAGAATTATAAGAGAATACTATGAGAATCTATATGCTAAAAAGCTGGAAAACCTAGAAGAAATGGACAACTTCTTAGAAAAATACAACCTTCCGAGACTGACCAAGCAAAGAACAGAAAAACTAAACAGACCAATCACCAGCAACGAAATTGAATCGGTAATCAGAAACCTACCCAAGAACAAAATCCCCGGGCCAGAGGGATTCACCTCTGAATTCTACCAGACATATAGAGAAGAAATAACACCCATTCTCCTTAAAGTTTTCCAAAAAATAGAAGAGGAGGGAATACTTCCAAACTCTTTCTATGAAGCCAGCATCACTCTAATACCAAAACCGGGCAAACACCTCACTAAAAAAGAAAATTACAGACCAATATCCCTGATGAATGTTGATGCAAAAATACTCAACAAAATATTAGCAAACTGAATTCAAAAATACATCAATAGGATCATACACCATGATCAAGTGGGATTCATCCCAGGGGTGCAAGGATGGTACAACATTCGAAAATCCATCAACATCATCCACCACATCAAAAGAAAGAAGAACAAAAACCACATGATCATCTCCATAGATGCTGAAAAAGCATCTGACAAAATTCAGCATCCATTCATGATAAAAACCCTCAACAAAATGGGTATAGAGGGCAAGTACCTCAACATCATAAAGGCCATATATGACAAACCCACAGCTAACATCATGCTTAATAGCGAGAAGCTGAAAGCTTTTCATCTAAGATCAGGAACAAGACAGGGATGCCCACTCTCTCCACTGTTATTCAACATAGTACTGGAGGTCCAAGCCACGGCCATCAGACAAAACAAAGACATATAAGGCATCCAGATGGGTAAAGAAGTCAAATTGTCACTATTTACAGATGACATGATACTGTACATAAAAAACCCTAAAGACTCCACTCCAAAACTACTAGAACTAATATCTGAATTCAGCAAAGTTGCAGGATACAAAATTAACACACAGAAATCTGTTGCTTTCTTATACACTAATGATGAACTAACAGAAAGAGAAATCAGGAAAACAATTCCATTCACAATTGCATCAAAAAGAATAAAATACCTAGGAATAAACCCAACGAAGGAAGTGAAAGTCCTATACACTGAAAACTACAAGACACTCCTAAGAGAAATTAAAGAGGACACTAACAAATGGAAATGTATCCCATGCTCTTGACTAGGAAGAATAAATATTGTCAAAATGGCTATACTACCTAAAGCAATTTACAGATTCAATGCAATCCCTATCAAAATACCAACAGCTTTCTTCAGTGAACTGGAACAAATAATTCTAAAATTCATATAGAACCAGAAAAGACCCCGAAAAGCCAAAGCAATCCTGAGAAGGAGGAATAAAACGAGGGGAATTACGCTCCCTGACTTCAAACTCTACTACAAAGCCACAGTAATCAAGACAATTTGGTATTGGAACAAAAATTTCCAGACAAGTGGAACAGAATAGAAAATCCAAGCATTAACCCAAACATATACAGTCAATTAATATATGATAAAAGAGCCTTGGATATACAATGGGGAGATGACAGCCTCTTCAGCAGCTGGTGTGGCAAAACTGGACAGCTACATTTAAGAGAATGAAACTGGACTACTGTCTAATCCCATACATAAAAGTAAACTCAAAATGGATCAAAGACCTGAATGTAAGTCAGGAAACCATAAAACTCTTAGAAAAAAACATAGGCAAAAATCTCTTAGACATAAACATGACCGACTTCTTCATGAACATATCTCCCCAGGCAAGGGAAACGAAAGCAATAATGAACAAGTGGGACTATATCAAGCTGAAAAGCTTCTGTACAGCAAAGGACACCATCAGTAGAACAAAAAGACATCCTACAGTATGGGAGAATATATTCATAAATGACGTATCTGATAAGGGGTGACATCTAAAATATATAAAGAACTCACGTACCTCAAGAAACAAAAAGCAAATAATCCAATTAAGAAATGGGCAGAGGACATGAATAGACACTTCTCCAAAGAAGAAATTCAGATGGTCAACAGGCACATGAAAAGATGCTCCACATTGCTAATCATCAGAGAAATGCAAATTAAAACCACAATGAGATATCATCTCACACCAGTGAGGATGGCCAACATCCAAAACACAAACAACTGTTGGCGAGGATGTGGAGAAAAGGGAACCCTCCTACACTGCTGGTGGGAATGCAAATTAGTTCAACCATTGTTGAAAGCAGTATGGAGGTTCCTCAAAAAACTCAAAATAGAAATACCATTTGACCCAGGAATCCCACTCCTAGGAATTTACCCTAAGAATGCAGCAGCCCAGTTTGAAAAAGACATATGCACCCCTATGTTTATTGCAGCACTATTTACAATAGCCAAGAAATGGAAGCAACCTAAGTGTCCATCAGTAGATGAATGGATAAAGAAGATGTGGTACCTATATACAATGGAATATTATTCAGCCATAAGAAGAAAACAAATCCTACCATTTGCGGGAACATGGATGGAGCTATAGGATATTATGCTCAGTGAAATAAGCCAAGCCAAAAAAGACAAGTATCAAATGATTTCACTCATATGTGGTGTATAAGAACAAAGGAACAAAACAGCAGCAAACTCAGAGAACCCAAGAACGGACTAATAGTTAGTTACCAAAGGGAAAGGGACTGGGGAAGAGAGGTGGGAAGGGAGGGACAAGGGGGAAAAAGGGGCATTTCAATTAGCAGACATAATGTAGGGGGGAGCACAAGGCGGGCTGTACAACTCAGAGAAGACAAGTAGTGACTCTATAGCATCTCACTACAGTGATGGACAGTGACTGTAATGGGGTTGGTGTGGAGGACCTGATGAAGGGAGTAGTTTAATAAACATAATATTGCACATGTAACTGTAGATTAATGACACCAAAATAAATTATAAAAATAAATAAAATAAAAAAAGCAAAGATGCTTATCAAACATTTAAAGAAGAGCTAATACCCATCCCTCTTAAAGTATTCCAAAAAGTAGAAGAGGAGTGAATACTTCCAAACTCATTCTATGAGGTCCGCATCACTCTAATACCAAAACCAGACAAAGATATCACAAAAAAACAAAATTACAGACCAATATCCCCTGATAAACATAGATGCAAAAATCTTCAACAAAATATTAGCAAACCAAATTCAAATATACATCAAAAGATTATCCATCATGACCAAGCGGGATTTATTCCAGGGATGCAAGGATGGTACAATACTCATAAATCCATCAATATCATACACCACATCCACAAAAAGGACAAAAATCACATGGTCATCTCAATAGACGCTGAAAAAGCATTTGACAAATTCAACACCCATTCATGATAAAAACTCTTAACAAAATGGGTATAGAGGGCAAGTACCTCAACATAATAAAGGCCATATACAACAAAACCACAGCCAACATCATACTTAATAGCGAAAAGCTAAAAGCTTTTTCTCTAAGATCAGGAACAAGACAGGATACTCAGGTCCTAGCCATAACAATGAGACAACACAAAGAATAAAAGGCATCCAGATTGGTAAGGAAGAAGTAAAGTGTCACTGTTTGCAGACAACATGATATTATACATAGGAAACCCTAAGGACTCCACCAAAAAACTACTCAAACTAATAACTGAATTCAGCAAAGTTGCAGGATACAAAATTAATACACAGAAACCTGTGGCATTCCTATATACTAACAACGAATTAGCAGAAAGAGAAATCAGGAAAACAACTCCATTTACAATTGCATCAAAAGAATAAAATACCTAGGAATAAAGCCTAACTAGGTGAAAAGGCCTTTACTCTGAAAACTACAGGACACTCATGAGAGAAACGAAAGAAGACACCAATAAATGGAAATCTGTCCTGTGCTCATGGATAGGAAGAATTAATATTGTCAAAATGGCCCTCCTGCCTAAAGCAATCTAGAGTCAATGCAATCCCTATCAAAATACAGACAGCATTCTTCAATGAACTAGAACAAGTAGTTCTAAAATTCATATGGGACCACAAAAGACCCTGAATAGCCAAAGCCATCCTGAGAAAGAAGAAGAAAGCTGGGGGGATTATGCTCCCCAACCTCAAGCTCTACTACAAAGCCACAGTAATCAAAACAATTTGGTACTGGCACAAGAACAGACCCATAGATCAAAGAAACAGAAATGGAGAGCCCAGAAATAAACCTACACATATAGGGTCAATTAATATACAATAAAGGAGCCATGGATATACAATGGGGAAAAGACAGCCTCTTCAATAACTGGTGTTGGGAAAACTGGACAAGTACATGTAAGAGAATGAAATTGGATTATCGTTTAACTCCATACACAAAATTAACTCAAAATGGATCAAAGACCTGAATGTAAGTCATGAAACCATAAAACTCTTAGAAAAAAACATAGGCAAAAATCTCTTGGACATAAACATGAGTGACTTCTTCATGAACATATCTCCCCAGACAAGGGAAACAAAAGCAAAAATGAACAAGTGGGACTACATCAAGCTGAAAAGCTTCTGTACAGCAAAGGACACCATCAGCAGAACAAAAAGGCACCCTACAGTATGGAAGAATATATTCGTAAATGATTTAGTTGATAAGGGGTTAACATCCAAAATATATAAAGAACTCATATACTTGAACATCCCAAACGCAAATAACCCGATTAAAAAATGGATGGAGGACCTGAACAGACACTTCTCCAAAGGGGAGATTCAGAGGGCCAACAGGCACATGAAAAGATGCTCCACATCGCTAATCATCAGGGAAATGCTAAATTAAAACCACAATGAGGTATTACCTCACAACCAGTTAGAACAGCCACTATCCAAAAGAAAAGAAACAACAAATGCTGGCGAGGATGTGGAGAAAGGGGAACACTTCTACTAAATTGGTTCAACTGTTGTAGAAAGCAGTATGGAGGTTCCTCAAAACACTAAAAATAGAAATACCATTTGACCCAGTAATTCCACTCCTAGGAATTTACCTGAAGAAATCAAGATCTCTGATCTGCAAAGACATATGTACTCCTATGTTTACTGCTGCACTAGTTACAATAGCCCAGATATGGAAGCAACCTAAGTGTCCATCAACAGATGAATGGATGAAGAAGGTGTGGTACATATACAGAGTGGAATATTATTCAGCCATAAAAAGAAAAAATCCTGCCATTTGCAACAACATGGATGGATCTAGAGGTTATTATGCTCAGTGAAAAAAGCCAGATGGAGAAAGACAAATACCAAATGATTTCACTCATTTGTGGAATATAAAAACAAAGCAAAACAGAAGGAACAGAATAGCAGCAGACTCATAGACACCGAGAAAGGACTAGCGGTTACCAAAAGGAAGGGGCTGGGTATAGGGTGGGAGAAGGGGATTAGGGGGCATTATAATTAGCACTCACAATACAGGTAGGTCATGGGAAAGCAGTACAGCACAGAGAAGACAAGTAGTGACTCTATAGCATCTTACTATTCTGAGGGACAGTGCTTGCAATGCGGTGGTCAGGGGGACTTGATAACATGGGTGAATGTTGAAACCACATTACTAACATGAAACCTTCATAAGATTGTATATCAATGATACCTTAATTTAAAAAAAGTGTTGTATTGCAGCTTTAAAAAAAAGATTGTATATCAATGATACTTTAATAAAAAAAGCAGAGATGCTTGTAAACACTGTAGTTTTTCCTTTGTTTAGACTTTAAAGGATAAACTGGAGTTTTTTAGATAAAAAAGCCCATTTTGGTGGAGAAGGAGCTAGTTAGTATGGGGGCTGGAGTCTCTTTTTCAGAACAGGAGTGAGGCAAACTGAAGCCCACAAGCCAGCTGCCTGTTTTGTAAATAGTTTAATTGGAACACAGCTCTGCCCGTTCATTTATACCTTGTCAATGGCTGCTTTCATGCTACAACAGCAGAGCTGAGTACCTGAAAACAGAGAATGCATAGACTGCAAAGCCTTAAATATTTATTAAGCGGCCCTTCACAGAAAATGTTTCCTGATGCACTTTAGAAGGACCACCAAATCGGTAATTTTATTATTTGGCTTTATATATAATCAATTAGTATAAAGTTAATTCACCCTCTTAAAAAATTAAGTATCCAACAGGAAGTCCAGAAGAAAAGGCTCAAAACTGTGTTGCATGGCCATATACATGACACAGTGTGACAACAGGCTGGGTGATTTATCAGACCCATCCAGCTGTGATCCCACAAAAACCAACATTTTTTTCCCTGAATCCTTCCAACTGAAGAAATCTTTTTCACCAGTTAAATGAAGAACATAGAGGTATGCGGCATGGAAAGGCCTGGGGCGTTTATCTACAACCCCCATACAGCCTTGGTTTTCCGAATAATTAGAAAGAGCTCTGGTGCCAGAAGCCATTCCCATGAAACAGAGGTGAATGAGGTGGAAATAACAAAACCCTCACCTCTCACTGCTGCCACCAGCTTGGTAATAGGACTTCCCTGGGGTCAGGTCTTCAAAGAACAAGAAGCTATTTAAGTTTGCCTAAAACATCCCTGGCTTGCAACCCTCCCCTCTTGCCTGACTGCCCAACAGGGGTGTTTGCGGCCGCAGAGCCCCAGGACGGGAGCGCGGCCCACTGCTGCCTTCTCTGCAGGCCACGATCCCAGCCCACATCGGGCTGCCGGTCTGAGACCACGGCTCCCCACGCCTCCCACTGCTCCCGTCCCTCCCAGCCCACCCCTCCTGCTCCCCCGTCACCCACTCCCTGCCTCACATCTCCTTTCTTTCCCTCTGTCCTTTGCTCCCTCTTTCCTCCCCCAGCCCCACCCCTACACTCCTTCTTTCCTTCCTTTAACAGTATCTGAGTTCCTACTAGATTTTGGGCGTACCTACCTTCAAAACGTCTCTTCTAAGTTTGAAATGGACTCATTGTTTATAAACCTGGTCCTTCTGAGATATCTGCCTACCTACCTGAAGTGTGGCATGGAGCTCGTCCTTCTCTTTCATTCTGTCTTCATAAGCCAGCAACAAGGGTGACAGGTACTTCATATCCAACTGAACAACAAGAAGGTTAGTATATTTCTTATATCTAAACACAGTAAGCCCTTAAAAAAAATTAACAATATACACTTTATTTGGAATGCTTTTTAAGAGGTATTCAATTATAGCCCAGAAAATACGGGTCTGAAATGACATAACTTTCACTTACCAACCAGGGTGGTATAGGGCCCTTTGATGGGAGACCACTGATATTTAAACTCTAAGAACAAAACACACAGTGAAGACAAATTAAACTAACTGCTTCTGGCCCTGATGGAATCATTCCTTAGTCAACAAAAACTTTCTAATGCGTGCACCTTAATGTCCCTCTCATCACGCATTCATTCAGCAAACACTGAGAACTCACTAAGTCATTAAGGGCATTACAACACAGTCATTGTTTTCAAGGATTTTGTGGTCTACCAACAGAGAAAAGTCTTCTCACACAAAGAACATACTACACAAATGTAGTAGAGGGTAGAGTGTTATCACTCTCTTAAGGGTGGTACAAACAAGTCTGCAATGGTTTAAGACAGAGAGAGAGAGATCACGTCTGCCTGGAGTGATCCGGGAAGACTGCTGGGGAGAATTTGCAGAGGGTAGAACGGTGTGCACACTTTCGGAGGTGGAGCCTGCTCTGTCACTGGCCCTGCCTGTCCAAAGCCTTTTTCAAGAAAACTGGCTCATCTACAGTCCTGTAGAAGGAAGGCCCTAGCCTAGGAAGCCTTTTTTGGATCATGTGACTCCAAGAACTTTTTTTTTTAAGTTAACATTATGCTACATGAAAACAGTCACAAAAGACCATTTATATGAACGCTCAGAATAGGCAAATGCATAGAGGTAGAAAGTAGATTCACAAGGCCAATGCAGGTAGTGGGGGGAAATGCAGGTGGATGGGTGGGTATGGTGATGGTTGCCCAATTCTGGGAATACACTACAAATCACTGAACTGCACACTTTACATGGGTGAAGTGGATGATGTGTGAATTATATCACACAGCTGTTACTAAAAATTTTAATCTAAGTCCTATTTCAAAAAGAAAATCAGAAGCCCGTGAGGCTGCCCCAAATTCCAGGAGTCACATGAAATCATTGCATGCATCTCACTTTTTTTAAGGCTAAGCAATATTCCACAGTGTATGTGTGTATATATTTGTGCATATAAAACATGTGATACAGATCACATTTTCTTTATTCATTCATCTGCTGACAGACACGTAGGTTGTTTCCATACTTTGACTACTGCAAATGAACACAGGAGTATAGACTCCTCTTCAAGAGAGTGATTTTGCTTCTTTTGGATATATACCCAGAAGTGGGCTTGCTGAATCATATGGTAATTGTTTTTAATTTCTTGTGGAACTTCATACTGTTTTCCACTGTGGCTGTACCATCTACATTCCTAGTAACACTGCAAAAAGATTTCCTTTTCTCCATATACCCTCACTAGCATTTATCGCTTGTCTTTTTGACAACAGATTTGCTAACAGGTGTTAGGAGGTGATGTCTCACTGTGGTTTTAATTTGTATTTCTCTGATGAATAGTGATGTCGAGCATCTCTTCACATACCAGCTGGCCATTGGTCTGTCTTCTTTGGAAAAATGTCTGTTTAGGTCCTTTGCCCATTTTTAACTTGGGTTGTTCTTGTGCTGAGTTGTATGAGTTCCTTGTATATTTTGGTGTTAGTCCCTTACTGGACATGCAGACATTTTGCACAATCTTCCTTCCAAAGGTTGCCTTTTCATTTTGTTGATGGTCTCCTTTGCTATGCAGAAGCTTTTTAGTTTGATGTTAGTCTCACTGGTTTATTTTTACTTTTATTACCTTTGTTTCTGCTGTCACATCGAAAAACTCATTGCCAAGACCAGTGTCAATGGTTTTTATGGTTTCAGGTCCTACATTAAAATCCTTAATTGAGTTGATTTTTGCTTATGGTGTAAGATACAAGTCCAATTTCATTCTTTTGCATGTGGATATCTAGTCCTCCCCACCATTTAGTGAAGAGACTATCCTTTCCCCAGAGTATATTCTTGGCTCCTCTGTCAAAAATAAACTGATCATATATGTCTGGGTTTACTTCTGGACTCTCAATTCTATTCCACTAATCTATGTGTCAGTTTTCATATAAATACCATACTGTTTTGCTTACTACAGCTTTGTAATATAGCTTGGAACCAGCAGATATGATATCTCCAGCTTTGTTCTTCTTTCTCAAGACTGCTTTGGCTATTTGGGGGTCTTGTGTGACTCCACACAACTTTTAGGACTTTTTATCAATTTGTGTGGAAAATGTCATTGGTATTTTATAGGAATAGCACTGAATCTGTAGATTGATTTAGATAGTATGGACTTTTAACAATATTAATTCTTCTAAGCCATGAGTATATAATATCTTTCCATTTGTGTCTTCAGTTTCTTTCATCGATGTTTTGTAGTTTTTGGTTTACAGATATTATACCTTAGTAAATTCATTCTTAAGTATTTTATTATTTTTGATGCTGTTATAAATGGAATTTTTTTCTTATTTTTCTAATAGTCTGTTGTTAGTATATGGAAACACAACTATTTTTGTATATTGATTTTATATCCTGTGAATTTATTGTATTAACTTACTAGTTCTTTTACATGTTTTCTTATTACTAATTAGTGCCTTTTCTTTTTAGCTTAGAGAAGTCCCTTTAACATTTCTTGTAAGGCCAGTTTAGTGGTAATAAACTCCTTCAGTCTTTGCTTGTCTGGAAAACCCTTTATTTCTCCAATTTTGAAGGACAACTTTGCTAGGAATATGATTCCTAGTTGGCAGTTTTTTCTATGAATATATTGTACCACTCCCTCCTAGCCTGTAGTTTCTGCTGAAAAATCTGCCGACAGTCTTAATGGGTGGGTAGGTGGGGCCCTCTATTGTATGTAACGAGTCACTCTCTTGCTGCTTTTAAGATTCTCTCCTTGTCTTTGACTTTTGACAATTATGTGTTTTGATATGGGTGTCACTGGGCTCATCTTGTTTGTAACTCTCTGTAATCTATTTAATGGTGTCCCTTAAGCTAGCTTCACTCTTTTTCATTTTTTTCTTTTTTGCTCTTCTGGTTGGATGAATTCCACTGCTTTGTCTTCAAATTCACCGACCCTTTCTTCTGCTTGCTCTACTCTGTTACTGAACTCCTCTTGAATTTTTCAGTTCAGATATTGTAGTCTTCAGCTCTATGATTTCTGTTGGGTACTTTTTAGTATTTTCTATTTCTTTATTGAAATTCTCATTTTGTTCACACTCTCCTGACCTTGGTGAGCATCTTTATGACTGCCATTTTGAACTCTCTATTGAGTTAATCCCTTATCTGCACTTCATTTAGATCAGTTTTTGAAAATTTATGTTGTCCTTTTGTTTGGAATATATTCCCTTTTTTCCTTGATTCTGTATTGGTTTCTGCACTTCAGAAAAAACAGTCACCTGTCCCAGTTTTGAGAAACTGATCTTGTATAGGAGATGAGCCTCTTCAACTGGCTTGGCCCAAGCTCCTGGTTGCGTCTCAAACTTTTTATTGTCCAAGCTGCTGTTCTATGTTCTCAGTGGTGCCAGTAGTGGAGGGTATATAAAGAGCCATCAGTGTCCCAAAGGGGACTGCTGAGTCAGCACCTAGATGCAGGCTGATTAGAAGCCAGGCAGCAGCTGAGAAAGTATGCAGTCAAATCTCTTCCAGGGAAAAAGTGGAAGACAGGGGTTTTTGCCTGCTCCCTCTGCACTGAGCCTAGGTGTAGAACCACAGAGGGGTGCCCTATGCCTATTTAGAAACTGCTCTTTGTTTGCTATTGTCTTATGGGACTTGTGGGTTTTTTTGAGAGCTAGGTGATTTGGAGGTATGTAAAAACTAGTCTGCTTTCTTTTCAAAGTTTGTACATGGACAAACAACAGCTATAACCTTGAGGAACAAGATAGAATGGAGAACCCAACATGGACTTTTACTCCCTTACTTATATATTACTATACTGTCCCAGTTTTTTTTACAAAGAGCCTTTATTTCCTTTGTTTTGAGAAGGGGAGGAGGGAAGGGAGTAAGGAAGAAAAAAAGATGGAGGGAGCAAATAGAAGGGTCCACAGAAAGACTGTGCTTTGGATGTATTTTTTTACACCATATTATAATAAATATGAACCCCTCAGTATTCAATTCAACTGTATATCAATTCAACTGTAAAAGCTAAAAAAAATCAGACACCTTTTTTTAAATTGGAAACCATTACCTCTTCCTTGGATAAATGCCTAAATTTTGTTTGATATCTACTCAGTTCTACATTCAAATGATGGACAATCATTTTCAGCCCATCATTTTCATCCACCAGTTCTTGAGCTTGTTTTCTTAGATAAAGTAATTCAGGTGCAGCCACTACTGAAAAAAAAATTAAGTATTAAAAGAACTTGCATCAAATTGATCAAGATTTTGTATAAATTGCTGCCCTATCTTCCCCTTTAGGCTCACAGAGGTAGTGACATACAGATATATAGATATAAATGAATTAAAGTTACTAAGTTTTTCAACATTGAAGAGTTAACAGTGTTTTGGAACTTTGTTGAAGTTTTTGCATGTACAATTAAGTAAAATACAACTTTCAGACTGGAAAGGAAACGTCATCATTTCAGATGATATACAAATACGTGCTTTGAAAATCATATAGAATAAATGGGAAAATTCATTAGAATAAACTTGCCACATAATAGTAATGTCCTATAACAGAAAAACAGATCTCACAAAGTAACAGCACCAATAATATGAAGTATCTAGAAATAAATGTGTCTACAACAAGAATTATGCAGGATCTGTATAAATAAAACTAAAACACCTTACTTAAGGGTATATTAGACTTATATAAATAGATAAATGTGTAGAGAAAACATTAGTGAACCTTTATATAACCTTAGAGTTAAAAAGGACTTGATGCCAAGGGCTTAAATCATAAAAGAAAAATAGATTTAACTGAATTATCAATTGAGAAAATATAATACGACAAAGGTTAAAATCCATAGCATGTAAAGAGCTCCTAAGTCAGTAAGAAAAACCAGTGTCTCAATTTAAAATGGGAAATTTTATGAAAGACTTGCAAAAGATATGGAAAAAATATTCAAGCTCATCAATAATAAAATTAATTAAAATGGGATTTTTTTTTTGCTTATCAAGTTATCAAGAAGTATAATCTTCATCATTGGTAAGAATGTGGAAAAAGGCACTTTTATATGCTGCTCATGGGGATAAAATCTATATGAGATATATGTAAGATACTATGCTAGACATCAAGAACCAAAAGTAGTATTAGAATTTCTTTAGAATAATAATAATACAACAGATGAAATCAAATTTCAACAAGTATAAGGATATTAATGAAAGAAACTTAAATACTATAACAAAATATCAACAACATTAATATCAACAAATACTGCAACATAAAATACTTTCAGCATAAATTAAAAAATGAGTGAATTCCTACTTGTTCTTTTAATAAAAAGGTCCCCACCTTCCTGAGAGGATGCTTTGTCAGCCTCTTTCAGCTTTCCATTTTCTTTTTTCATTCTTTTAAGTTTTAATTGTAGTTCTTTCATTGATTGTTTTATTATGTTAAGTTCAAGGGTAAGGACTTGATTTGTATTGTTCAGACATAAATTTTCTTCTTTTAATTCCTCAAACTTTTCTTTGGTTATTTCTATACACCTTTGACGTATTCTACCGGTTACATCTGAAACAGTACAGTGAAAAAGTTCAAAATAATTGATATTTACAATTTTACATAAAAATTACAGGAGATTTTATTTCAGAAACCATGTCTGACCTCGTGCTAGGTTCTTCATATGTTTTTTACAAAGAGCCTTTACAAAGGGCCTGTATAGGAAAGAGTGAGTGGTCTGTCAAGACTGCACTGGGCCACAGGCAGAAAGACGACAGGAGGGTAGGCAGGAGCTGAGGGACGCACTTCATCTCATAATAGGCAGAGTGGAGGTTTTATCCTGCAGGACACCAGGAGCCAGAAAGGCTTTTAGGTAGAGGCCTGAAAAGGAAAAGGCTCTAGTTTCCGATGAGTCTCGTGGGTCAGCACTGAAGACAGTGAACTGGAATGAAGCCCAGAGGCAAGGAGGCTCCCGGAGGCTCCAGGAGCGGGGACAGAGAGGGAGGGACAGAGAGGGAGGGACAGAAAGGGAGGGACAGATGAGAGGAGGCTCCTGGAGGCTCCCGGAGCGGGAACAGAGAGGAAGGGACAGATGAGAGGAGGCTCTCTCTGGGGGCTCCC
>JAQQAC010019400.1:3258249-3452212 GCA_029783875.1 Phataginus tricuspis
GAGCGGGGACAGAGAGGAAGGGACAGATGAGAGGAGGCTCTCTCTGGAGGCACCCGGAGCGGGGACAGAGAGGGAGGGACAGATGAGAGGGGGATGACAGGGCTCAACGGCTGACCAGGTGTGGACCTGAGGGAGCAATGAATCAAGAATGAACACCAAGAGAAATGGTTTGGAACATACTTAGCCAGACAAGTAATACAACTGTGCGGGGGAAGTTAAACTCAGTTCACGACACAGACGCAAAGCTCTGAGGGACTGAGGAGCCATCAGCATGTGGGCAGGACCTGAGGGCACCAGAGAGAGGAGAAAGCCAGAGATCACACGGGATTTTAACAAGGAGTAGCAAGAAAGACTGGAGGAAAACAGAGAGCGATATTTCCTGGGGAGATACGCTCACAGCAGTCAAAGGGGAGGACTACAAAGGCAGCCTCTGAATGGAAGTAAAGGCAGCAGCAGATCTTCGGTGGCAGACAAGGGTGCATGGGCTGTTGGCTCCAAGCAATCGATTCAGCACACAGCCCAGCAGGGAGGAAGAGCTGGTGGAAGGCCAGCTGGCTCCAGACAGTCTCCCCTGATCCCTGATACATACATGTCCAATCCCTAGAACATCAAAGGGAAGTCGAGGAAATGAGTAACTCCACAGCTACACTAAAAACAAGAGAGTAACCATGAAGAAACCCAGAGAGAAAACCTTTGAGATCAGATGGAAGATAAAATCTGCAGCCTAAATCATGCCAGGGGAGGTCAGCTACCAAAGGAAAGAGTGCTTCCAGGGATATGCCTTGTGCTGGCAGGTAGTGGGCACACAAAGTGGCCTAGAAAAGACTAGAGCGACCTAGAAAGGATGAAGTGTCAGGAGCATCAGATGGGAGTATCAAGGGCTCAAACCCTCTGAGCCAGGTAGCCAACAGCAGAGATGTGTGTCCCTCACCAGGCAGTATATAAGGACCCTGAGGTCTAGAGGCACCGCAGGCCCAGGGGGCCTGGAGAAACCCAAGATGAAGAGGGACTCCACACCTGCTGGCTGGCCACACACCCTGCCTGTCCCCATTATCACTGGACAGGCTGTAGGCCTGACAGCCCACTGGTTTCCCCGAGAAGCCTGCAGTAAGCAGATACAGCATCCCCAGGCAGACCAAGAGGGACTCCCAAGGACCCAGCAGGACACACCACCAAGATCCATCAAGTGTCTGAACTAAGAGAGGCACCAAAGTCAAATAATAGACAAAGGGACAGAAGCACAAACTACAAGATTTTAGAAGGAGTGTAGTTAGATTCTTAGAGAGATGCTTGTCAACATTTCATAGAAATGGAGATGAAAAGTCTAATTAGTAACACAAATTCAAAGGATGGGCTGAGCAGCAGAATCCATACAATGAAGAACGAACTGGTGAGTTAGATGTTAGAGCCAAAGCACCACCCCAGAAAACAACACAAAATCGCCGACATAGAAAATAAAATCAATCCGACATGGGGGATAGACTCAGAACTCTTGATACTCAGTAGGATTTTCAGACTAGTAATGGAGGCATAATAGGCAAAAATTACAAAGTCCATACTGGGAGCTAATGAAGCCCCCACAGCTATATAGGGGAGAGACCCCAGAAGGCATCTCTAAGCCTCTCACCTCGCCTCCAGTCCCAAGCGGAGCCCCCATGGGCAGAGATCCACCCTGGCTCCCCAGGATCTGAGCACATCCCAAGGAGACACATGTCCACTATTCAATGTTTGGACTTTTCTTTTAAGGCAAAGGGGGAAGTTCACAATTTCAGTAATAAGACAGAAGCAACAGCCTTTACAGGGAAAAGAATATGACCTTTATTTTGGGTTAGATTATTCTGGGTATTCTCCAAAACAACAAATTCTAAAGGCAAATACCTGGGCAGGGTGGAGGTTTTTCACGTAATGGTGGCTTTTCATCCTAGGGGAGAAAACACATGAGAGTAATGAATTAAGAGTCTCAGCATCTTCTAAATGTAGACTGGCAGGAGCTGCTAAGTCATTATATACTGAATGTTTAAGCAAACTTTTTTTTCTTCATTTTGGCTCTTACAGTTCTTAGTCTGTTTTAGCTTTAAAAATTTAACACCCACTGTTTCTTTTCACTGAATCTTAATCCTTAAGGATCTTCCCTTCCCTCGCAGTGAGTTCTCTGAGGCAGTAGGGAAGTCCTGGTCAAGGCTTCTTCCCACCTTTTTGCCCATGAATTGAGTCACCGTGTCTTTACATGCAGGTCCCACGAGTGACAGGCTGTCAGTTCATATCCTAAAGTATGTGACTTTAATGACTGCAAGTGCTGAGCAGAGATGCACACAGCAAATTCCAACCCACACTGTTCTGGGGACATGCAAAAAGACCCCAGAACTACAGAGAAGCATGTTGCCAAAGCATGTAAAATCGAGAAAAGAATGTAAGATCTTCCTTTTCAACCCAAAACTTAAGAGGAAATGAAGGCTTTGAACTTTTGTTCATTTTTCAATCACACATCAGTCTGATAGTAAGTTCCTAATTTCCACTAAAAATGTATACGAAGTTATCAATTAACTCTGAGAAATCTTTTTTATATTCCTATGACAATGCAGAACTAAAAACTTAAGTTAGAACTATCTCTATGTTTGCAAATTTGTTGTCTATTCATTCTACAAATTATATACGTACAAATTATGTAACTTCTCAATATACTACATTCATTTTTAAACTATGAAAAACATGAGTTTTTAAAAGTATTTAAAACAATATTTTAGAGGTATTTAAAAAGAAACATTCAATGGGACAGAACTCTTAAGGGAAGTTTTTTCCCCACAAATCACAAAAGTTGCTTAAAAATTATGGTGGAAATTCTATTTATTGTGAAAATTAGTTTCTTAAAAACGAATCTTACCTTTAAATTCAGAACAGAATGTTTATCATCTGATTAGAAAAAAGAGAAAGAAAACTTAAAGCAGATAAAAACATCTGACAACTCCTAAGAGTACCCTCACAGGAATGAACTCACCTTCTACTCATGTTAGATGTGCTAAACAAGGCCCGGTGTGGGGACAGCCTTCACAGGGTCCCCGAGCTGTCGTGGAGCCAAGGCAGGGAGCCTGACTCTGCCCAGCTCATCTCTCTATCCTGCTCAGTCCCGGACACTTTTAGTGGCTCACATGTTGCAGAACCAAGGCCAAACTCCTCGGTGGGACTCTGAGCACTCCCTGTGCAGGGCTCTTCCCCACCTCTCCGACACTGTTCCTTCCCCACGCTCTCTCCACACCATCTACCTGCCAGTCCCCAAATAGGCTAAGGCTTAACTCCTCTCCACATACCAGGCCTGCAAGTAGCATCTGACTTGGTCAGAAAAATATTTGTTCATTGAAGCAAACTGCCTCAGCAGTATAGATGAAATCAAATGTTGTCCAGTTACTTTGTTCATTTTTAATTTACAAACACACGTTTGGGACTGAGGTACTGCATGAAGGGAATGATCTGATGCCTCAGCTTGCCTATAACCTTTGTTGTAGTGAAAAGTTGGACTTCCACCTTTTTAAAAGGTGGTTGCTTTTTACTTTGTACAATTAATTTTCAGAGCAGAAATAACTAGCTGAAAATAAATTAGAAACAAATGTGCAAAAACCAGAAAAAAAACCCCTACAGAATTCAGGAAAAATGACAAAAATGCTTAAAGATACTCACAAAACTGTAAATCTACTTGCTGGTTCATTACACTTACCAACACTTGAATCTCTGAAGAGCTTATTTTTGACCAAAAAGCCACCTTGATCCATTATTTTTAATCCAACTACTTTTGATCAGATGTCCTGGGCAGCCTGGACGGGGCACTGGATGAATCCTGCCTGGATCGCCTTGAGTCCAGCCTAATGAGATCTCCGTTCCCTGCCGACTCCTGTAGTCGGCAAGCAGTCTCACCTGCTCTCCCGGCCTTCGTGCCCACCTCCACTGTCACCCTCGGCACCCCAGACATAGCCTACTAGCTGCACATACTCTCCCACCCATGGAAGGTGAAGGGCCCATGACTCCATCATCTCTGGCACATAGTAGGTGATGAATAAATTTTTGATGAACAAACATTTAAATTGACAACAAAAAATAATTTTCATTTTTAATAACTCTTTTACAATAGTCTTGACTTGGTATCTTCCAATGCTTTATCAGATCTACTGCTTTCATATGAAATGCAATCTTCCAAGTCTTCCTTTAATTTTTCACAAAATAAAGCTGGGGAGGGGCAAGGGACCCAGGGAAGAAGAATGGTGACATCTGTAGAGGGTGACGTGTGCATGGAGTTCATTTTACTAGTCTCTCTACTTCTGTGCACATTTGAAAATAATGACGAAAAGTTCTTAAAGGTTAATCCACTTATTTTCCCAAAGAAAATAATCATCTCTATTTTATCTTAGTCATCAACTTTTCAGAAAAAGAACCTGATGATGATTAAACTCACAATTCACATCACTCAAGGTTCACTCTGGTACTTAAAGTATATGCAGTTCACTTGGCTCGGTGTATGTTTTATTTCCTGTTTTCTCATTTATCACTTCTCAAAAGACTTCCAGAGTCCTCCCCTTCTCGTTTTTACAATAGGCAAGTGCTGTAAACTGCACAGGCAAGTGTGGTAAACTATTAAAATAACAAATAAAATAAATATAAAATAAATTAAGTAAGTAAGTAAATGAAGTAAGTAAAATTTAAAAACTGGGCATCCTATGGCATACAAGGTGCCATGCTAGATACCATCCTGATCTTTATGGAAAGAAAATTCACACTACATGAACACACTCTCGCCCTCAAAAATTCTAGTAACACTGATTAATCAAAATTCCCCCGTGAAGGTAGTCCTCTGAACCTTTCCCCTCCCAAGAGGTAACCATGGGTATCAAGTGGGTAGGTTTCCTTTCAGATGTATCTGACCATGAAAAACATAAAAATTTGAACATACACGTAACCCCACCTCCCACCTCTTCCACATGTCTATACACAATAGCCATTAGCTGGTAGGGAGGGAGAAGAGCACATACAAAGGCCCAGTGGGAGGAGGGAACAGCATGCAGTTGAGGAAATAAGAGAACACCAAAGTGGCTAGAGAATGGTCAGCAGGGGCAGGCCCAGCAGGTCTGTAGACCATGGGAAACCGCTGAAGAGATCTAAATAGAAAGGGCATGGAGATACCTGGGGAGCACACGGGAACACTACCTGATTCATGTTTTGAAAAGCTCTGGCTGCTACCATAGTACCTGAACACAGTGGGTCCTCCATTGTATACGTGATGGCTGAGTGAATGAATGAACAGAATAAAATAGCAGGCAATTGGCTATACAGGGTCATAAGCTGGGAGAAGAAACCTGGGCATAAAAACAATAAATGGTATACTAGAAGCAGGAGGCAGGGTGTGATGGCTTAGGAGAGTAGAAAAAAGGGCCTCAACTGGCCTTGGAGAACCCGAACGTTTAACAGGCAGGTAGAGGAAGATGAGGCTGCAAAGGAAATGAAGGGACACCCAAGAGGTGAGAAGAAACAAGGAGAGTGAGATGTCATGAAGCCAGGGGAGAAATGGATTTCAGGGTGGCCGGAGCAATCATCCGTGCGGAACAGTGCCAAGCAACAGAAAAGGTCGAGCCAGAACCCCAGCCACAGGGTTCTCCGGTGCGGAGGTCACTGGTCTGGGAGAGCAACAGAGGCAGAGCCAGACTGGAGTGGGCTGAGGAGACACTGACAGATGAGAGAAGGGAGAGGGTGTGGAGAGGTTGTCTTTTGACAAATTTGGCTGTGGAGGAAAAAGCGAAAGCACCAGAGGGATGGCTCTGGTGGGATCAAAGAACGGAGGGGGATGACATCTAGGAGCAGGAATTGGGCAGCTCCGACCAAGGGCCTGGGACCTCCACCAAAGGACTTCGGGGCCTGGTCTTCTCGGCCAGGTATCCCTAGAGCGCAGAGTGGCACATCACTCTCCCAGTTTGATGGCTTCAGCTTTTAGAAAATAATTATCAGCTGGCATTTGTGGAGGGTGCTGTGCTTCACACGTGGGACTGAATGTAGTCCTTGCAATAACCTGACAAGTGGTGTACTGGGCGCAAGCAGGATTAAGTGACTCAGCCAAGCCGCTCATAACCAGGAGGTGAGTCTTGAACCTGACCACTAAAAGCCACGGTTTCTCAAGCATTGTCCAAGGATCCCCCACATTCAGACTTCCCAAAATGCTCCTTAAAAATACAGACCTCTGGCCCCTAGCCTAGAGCCACCAAATTAGAATCTGGGGGTAGAGGGGAGAGACTGGGGCCTTTTTCACAAGTGTCCAGGGGCTTTTAACCCCACAGCCGAAACCCATGGCAGGAGCTGCACTGCCCCCAGTCACCACCTGTGCTTCAAGACCACGTCACCACACCAGCCAGTTACCGCTGCCATCTGGCCCCTTGGCACCAACACCCTCTCCCCTGCCCCCAGGCCAGGGTTAGGGCAGTTTTCGGCTATATGCGGGTCGCACAATAAGCGTTATCAGCAGAGGGCGCTGAAGACCAGACACTGGAGGAGGAAGGGGCTTGGGGTCCTCGGGCCAGAGGCTGGCTCCCTCCCTCCCTTCCTCCCTCCATCCCTTTTATTCTAAGTGGACAGCACTTCCCCATGGGTGGCTTCTCCTGGCACGCCCCTGCATAGGACAGCTTTCCAGGGAGCTCTTGAGGATGACACAGCTAACCTCTCCAGCAGCCGGCGGGCCTCGGCTGCACCCTCACCAATGTCTGCACCACAGCCTTGGGGGATTCTCCAAATGGTTCTTCCCTTGGTGGCTCTGTCAGCTGGAGAGTGGTGACTGTTCCCTAGATGCGCTATTCCTGTATTTTTGAGACTTCTGTTCACCTCTTAGTAGGCAATCCTGTTATAGTTAGTAATTCCTTATAGTAAACCTTCCCTGTTCAAATCACCACATGCTTTCTGTCTCCTGATTGGATTCCGACTGATAAATGACTCATCAGGCCACAGGCAACAAAGATGTCAGAAAATGGATGGACGTGTATGAACCCAGGGAGGTATTAAGGATGTGTCATAACAATTTTAAAAGGTAGGTAATAAAATGTGTATTTTATATACACACATCCTAAGTTACTAAAATTAACTATAAGAATACACTTATGTGTGTTTATATATTTCTTCACTTTTTTTTTAACTGTGAAAATTATTACTTCTATAATTAAAAGATATGGTCTCCTCATGAATTTAATATTTGAATAGGTTTTCCCATAGGGATAAAATATGCCATCTAACCAACTGGCATTTTCTGAATGAACTATTACTAGGCTGGCATTCTGTTTTCTAGTCACCTTAGGAACTGATTTATGTGACAGTGTCTTTGAGCCCAAAGGACTCTGAGGGTCCTGTTAAAGCAGTTAATGGTGTCCACTGTATGACAGGCTCTCTTTCTCACTTCTCAAACATAAGCCACCTCACAGGAAACTGAAAACTCTTCCCTACCTTTGCTATGAGGCACTGAATACTCTCTGTGCTAAACAAAGGAGGCAAAGACAGTTGGAGATGTGGTCAGAGTTGTAGTATAAACATGTCCATGCACTCATTCATCCCACAAGACTTTAGCGATGGCCCACTGTGGCCAGGCCCTGCTCCTGGCACTGGAGATAGCCCGGTGAACAGGACAGCTAAGCTCCCGCACTCTCTCCATGGAGACCATTGTGCTCCAGCCCCGGGTGACACCAGGCACGGGAGCAGAGGGGAGGCACCTGCAGAGCTGCAGAGCCTGAGTCATAATCCTCTTCCCCACATGTCCTCTCATGGCTGCCCACCGACAGAATGGACTCCAAAGGAAGCACCTTGTACTCCAAAGACATCCTAACATCCAGGCAACAGACGATGTAATAACTTATCTCCAGTGAAAACAAAAGTCAGGAATAGTCCTACTTATAATCATGGAAACACTGTATAAAGGAGCAATGGCTATATACGTTTCTCCAAACTACCCGGTATTTATTGCCTCAAAATGCTTTCAGACTTAAAAAAAATTTTTTTTTTTTTTTTTACCTTTTTCTTGTGTAGGCTGTGGTGTAAGAGGTGAGCCTCGAAACCCATCTTGCTCAGAAATATTTTCCTCATTTTCACTGTCCACCTCATGTGACAATGGAACCTTTTTGTTATGAAAGAGAAAGGAAGAAACGTGATAAATGCTATTTGTGTCAAATTTCCTCCTAACAAACTCAAATGCCTTATTCCTTGCCTTCTCCACTGCTGCCTGCCTCCGTCTCCAATACACACACGGGCTACACCCTGCGGAGCTGGATAAAACCTCAGGTCTCTCAGGAAAGGCTCCGTGGCAAAGGGAAGGTCATGCAAGTCACGCTTAGGCTGATTGACGTCACATCCCACCCATGCTCCCTGGGCAGCTCCCCTCCCTCAGTCCCGCCGGGGACCAACCTGGGAAGAGGGGCCGCGCCTGGCCGGCTCTGCACAGCACCCAGCCCCAGCTCACCCGGGCACTGATGCTGTGTTGTTCTTGTTCATCTCCGTGTGGGACGGCAGCGGCCGGCCCGGCCTGTGGCAGCCCTCATCCAGACAACTATTTGAGAGTGAGGTCCATCACGCTCACTAGCTATGAGGCCACTGTAAACATCTCCTGACGGAAGGGGACCGCCCCCCCACCATCTGTGAGCACATGCTATGTAGCTATCATGAATGGTGGCAGGGCTGCAGAACTGTCCCTTACAGACCTGTGGGCCAGGAATGGGACCACCTCCTGACAGGCAGGAGACAGTCCTACTAGCAGGGCTCTGCAAAGTGGGAACAGAGGCTGCCCAAGAGGAAGGGCAGTGAACTGTGCCTTGAACAATAAGTTGTTACTGGCGCTCTCTGGGCAGGCCCCTTTTGCTATCCTAATTCTTCAGTAAAATCCTGCTTATGCGATCAGCTTGGCTTAGCGGAGCTGAGCTGCAGGCAATGGAAGGGCCCCAACGCTGGCAGACAGGTGGCAGCACTGACCAGCGAGGTGCCCACGAGAAGGGGCATTTCAGAGCCAAGAGCCAAGAGCTAAGGCTGTAAGGCCCACCAGGCTCCAGGCACAGGACCTCCTAAAGTGACCCAGCTCGGGAGTGCAGACAGGTCTTCCACTCTATTCATGATT
Source organism: Phataginus tricuspis (assembly GCA_029783875.1). Classification (NCBI taxonomy): domain Eukaryota; kingdom Metazoa; phylum Chordata; class Mammalia; order Pholidota; family Manidae; genus Phataginus; species Phataginus tricuspis. The sequence continues at coordinate 3,267,365 of JAQQAC010019400.1, forward strand.
TGAAGAAAGAAAAAAGAAATGACCCCTTAGTTTTTGTTTCCTAGGAACCAACTATTTGTTTAGCTGGTCAAAGGTGAATATATGTGCTAAACTACTCACTACTATCAAGGAAATGTGAAAATGCTAAGGGGACTCAAATACCATCATAAAGATACCCTCTGATGAAAATCTATTTGGCAGTAACTACTAGCACTAAGGCTGATGAATACATGTGCCCAGGATTAAACATACACCACTCATCGGTGTATGTGAGTTCTACACACCCACCAGAAAGATACATGTATATACACAAATGTTCACAGCAGCACTGTCTCTAAAGCCCCAAACTGGAAACAACCAGCTGTCCACCAGCAGTAAAATGAGTAAGTAATTGGATGTTATAGTTGTATAATGGAACATGATACAGTAATAAGAATCAGTACTGCTATACACAGTAACTGAAGACACTCAGAAACTCCAAAGGATACATACCGTATGATTAAATCCATAAAATTTTCAGAACAGGCAAAACCAATCTAAGGTATTTTTCTAAGATCTAACTGACTCTTGCAGTCAGGACAGCGGTTAACTTGGGGGAAGCAGTGACCTCTTTTAAGGCACAAAGTGGGCCTCTGTTTGTTCTTTTCTTTCAAAAATCTGGGTGGTAGCTACTTTGCAAAAATTTACTGAAATGTACACTTAAGGTTTATGTACCTTTTGTGTATATTTAGCATGTCAATGAATAAACAAAAAAATCTGAGACAATATTTTAGAAACACTCTAATTGAAAAGTTTTAATTTAAAATTACCAAATACTTCTGAGTGTGAAAAGTACCTTGGTAACTAAAACAATACTTTGGGTTTTGAAGGAAAGGAAGGAAGCAGGAGGCGAACGCAGCCACAGTGTAGACATCAGTGAAGCTAGGCAGGGCCTCCCCTCACCTCTCTGCAGCACTGGTCCCAGTCTTTCCTCCTCTTCCAGGATGCTATGCTAACTCAGGTTTTAACAAGTAAAACGCACATGCTACAACTTCTAGGGTAGTTATTAGAGAGGAAACTGCATAATTTGCAAACTAGTAGAGAGGAGAAACAACTGAAAAATCATCAATCCAAAAGAAGGAAAAAAAAAAGACGAAGTATAATGGGACAAATAGGAAAAATAAAATAAGATGGCAAACTTAAAACCAAATATACCCATATGTACATATTCAATATAAAAGGACTAAATGACCCAGTAAAAAGACAAAGAAAAACCTTGTCAATTTGATTAACAAAAACTATATGCTACACTCAATTGTATACTTTAAATGGATGAGTAGTATGGTATGTGAATTATATCTCAGTCAACTTGCTTTAAAGAATCTATATGCTGTATTCTATATGCTAAACATAAGAATACTGAAAAGTTGAAATTAAAAGATGAAAAAAATAGACCATGCAACTACCAAAGAAATAGACAAAGGAAGATGGGGAACATCAGATGAAATAAATGTTAAGGCAAGACACACTTAGAGATAAAGAGGTTCACTCTGTAGTGACAAAGTGTTGTTTACCAGAAGATATTTTACATTTGTACACACCTAACAATATAGTCAGATGAAGACAACATGTGTTCTAGGATTTTATGCATGAAGTTCATACACATGAAAAACCAATCTGTGATGTCAGAAGTCAGGACATGAAAGCAAGATGCTGGGAACCTGCAGTGTGACAAGGAAGCTGCAGTATTGATTCGTGTGGCTGTCAGTGCAGTGGCTATGAGACCCATCTAGCTGGATAGGGTCCTCACGACTCGTTTGCTCCCCAGCAGGGGTCACCCTGAAGGATGCACAGGGCGCAGTCCGTGTGGCATGGCACCTTCCAGATGCCTCTGCCCATGTCAGTGATAGAATGTAATGACTCCACCCGAAGTGCATTATACAGTCATTAGAGGTGGAGCAACATGAGGGTCCGGCTAGCTCCCCTTTGGGATGAGCATGTGGCGAACTGAACACTACCTCTGAAAGGGGCAGTTCTGGTTTGTAAAGTAGGACTGTGAGGGGCCTGCACTGGGACTTTGGTGGGCCCAACAAAATGCTGGACCTACCCTGACTTGGTACATTAGAGGGAATGAACCAAGAGTTTGCGAATCCATGCTTCCTCACCTGCTGCACAGAGAAGACCCCACCACTGGAAGATGACAGAGGTCACTCTGTTGGTGGCTTCTCAAAGTTGGCTGGAGAGACAGCCTGGGCCCTGACTTGCTCTCCTGGCTTCCTATTGCTGCGGGTGGGGGTCAGGCTCAGGCAGAGTCGATAATGAACAGGCACATAAACAAACAGCGGGCATTTCTGGCTGCACGTGGGCATGGATGTGTAAATGCAGTCAGAGAGTCTGCAGGAGTCTTTGCCCACGCAGCAGCCAGGACCACCCGCTCCACTTTGCTAAGAGAATCCTGATTCTGTCTGGTGCATGGGCTTAGACCTAGGGTATGAATCGTGGCAATCCTCTTCTCCTTAGCTAGTAAGTGGTCAAGGATGGGCACAAGACCAGTGATGCCCCGCTGGGAAAACGTTCTCCCTAATAAACACAGAGCAGCCTGACAAGGATGTGCCCCACTTCCTCCTCTCTGCTTTGGGACCAGCCCAGTTGCACCCATTGGCGACCACGAGGCAGCAGCCAAGGGAACCTCGAGGGCCAGCCTTCCATAAGCAGCTGAGACAACTTTGTAGTCTCCTACCTTTTGACTTTATTATGTGGGAGAGCTAAATATCTATTATTTAAGGTTTATGTTTCTATACCATTATTTGCAGCCAAAAGTATGATACAGACATCAAAATGACAACAGAGGCTTCTCCTGGAGAGAAGAGGAGGACTGGAATAAGCATGACAGGGTTTCAGCATAGGCTTTTGCTTTCATGTACAATACTGGAAGTTTTTTAAAGTCAGTCATGTGTACTCATGCATTAGCCATGTAACAAAAATTTTAAAGAAATTAAAAATTACAAACTGTGGAGAGAGAAAAGGGATATTCCTAACCCTCAGTAGCAGCATCCCCTCTATGCTGTGGCCCCTAGAAGTTTCTAGAAAGAACTGGTTACCCCTGTGCAAACGACCACTCTCTGGTCTCCATGCATGCACATGGCAGACACTCAAATACTGGTTTGTTGGTAGTTGGTTGAATGAATAAATGAACAAATGAACGAATATATGGTATATTTTATGACAAGAAGATGCCCTGCAAATCCACAAACACAACAATGCCAAGAATGCATGACAGAAGAGCTTCAGTAACATCCTATTGGTGATTTCTATTTAAAAACGATAACAAGGCATTTAGATTGCCCTCTCCTCCCTTAAAACCTATTGAAATCAATCAAAAGAATGGAAAAAAGAAAAAAGAAAAGAAAGCTTAGTCAATGGCCAGAAAACAACTACCAAATCTATGAAATGCAGACCAGCGGGAAAATGCCAAAAGTTGCCAAATCTCCCCAGACTTCAGGTGTACCAAGGCTGCAACAATCACAAAGTGTTGCAGTTACAAAGGTACATTGTTCCTCTGGCCAGAGAAATGAAAGCCAGGATGTGGAGGGGCCCAAGAGAAGTAGTGTCACCCTAGGGCAGAGGGTTAGGGGAGAAGCTAAAGGAGACACTTGTGAAGAACCTGCCTTAACTGTTCCCAATCCAGCCTTTATGTGCTCCAAGAAATTAAAGACAGTACAGATTAACATAGGAATCCAAAGAACAGATACAGGAGACTGAGAAAAATGACAAGGAAACAGAAAGATATGAAAAGTAAACTGGCAGAGCTCAAAAAACAAAAGGAAAAATAAAAACAAGTACAGAGGTAAAAGCTATACTAGAAGCAATAAAACCCAGTGACAAAGTGCTGAAGGAGAGATGAGGGGGCATAGAGGAAATCACATAAAGAAATGCTGAAGAGGAAAAAAGAGACAAGTGATTACAGAAAATATAATAGACATGGAAAACAAAGGGTATCCACCTAATACATAGGGTTCCCCAAGGAGAATAGAATGAATAGATGATAAACTTAGTCAAAGATAAAATAAAATAGGGGAGGAAATGTTCCCTGAAAATAAAAAAGGGAGATGAAAATCTATGTCCACAAAATTAAATTATAAACTAAATTTCAGGAAAAAAAGGACAGAAAATAATAAACACCAAAACCAATTCTGGTGAAATGGCATTTAGGCTAAAGAATGAATCTATAGAGGTATTGGACAGAAAAATCAGGTGACCTCGGGCAGGGAAGAAGGCAAGTGGTAACTTTCTCATCCCTTAGTTGTCACTCACCAGTCCTCTAGGAAAGGCGAAGTCCCTGCTGTGTGGTTTCACACTGCCCTGTCCCCTTCCTTCATAACATTTATTGTAATTGTATTTGACGGACTGGGTGACTCTGGCCGCTATCTGACACCGATTCCCCAGCACCCGGCATGATGCGCTGCACTCGCTGGAGGCTCAGTACCTACATGCAGATTTATATACCTGCCCAAAGGCAGTTTCCTCTCTAACACAGCCCTTCAGAGGATGAGGAAACACGCTCAAAGAGGCTATCTGACTTACCCAACTCTTATCACTGGGAAGCTGGGACTTGGATTTAGGTATCTGAATGCCCATGGGATTGCTCTGTCCACTCGGCTTAGCATCAAGTGAACTGCAAAATTAACACACCCCATTTCCCCTCCAGTCTCACTTTTGGGTGGTACCAACAAGAAAACCGCTGAAAACAAGACTTGCTTTCCATTTGTTAGTCCATTTCTGGGCAGGTGCATGCTCCCATGAAGATGTTTGCCCAGCCTACCCTGAAACAGAGGCATGAGTTTGGGTTGGTCTGTTTCCTTATCTTACTAGTTTTGACAACTGTACACTCTACAGGAAGCATAAATGATTCATAAAAAAGATTAAAATTATAGATTATTTACCTCAGATTACAGAATGTCCATGGCAAATACAGAGAAGGTAATTTTCCTTTTTTTTTTAAATTAAAACATACCCCACAGTAAATATCTCCTACAGAGTTAGTGCCATCTAGTGACTAAAGAGCAGTTTTACATGCTCCACATACCCACTTTTTCAAAGATACATATTCTAATCATATACTAAATGTAAGAATACTTAAATTTAGTTTAAAAAAATGCTTTGTGTATAAGAAATATTCTTGCAGGGCATGAGGACCACAAACACAAACTTCTAAACAGGGAAAAACTGGTGCCCTGGTCTGAGTTCCGCTTCTGCCTGGGTGGGTCCCAAGTGACCTTGGGCAGGCCATTTATCCTGTTTTTTCACACAACACCCCAACAGTGTGAAGTAAATGAGATGGCACATGTGAGCTGCCTGGCATATATTCAATGCTCAGAAAAGGTCAGTGTGTCTTCCTCCCCTTATTGTCTATGCCCCTCCCAAAAAGCTGACCAAACAAACTAATTCTAAGTCTGTGGGAAACTGAAATCCCTTTCCAGCTTATGGGCTCTTTCACTCAAGCAACCTACAACTGGTTGAGACAATGTACAGACTATAATGAGACCTTTCAATTGCAATCAGTTACTGAAACTCCACCTCTGGTTCCTGGGTTGCATAGGAAAGGGCTCTCCTGCTGGCTGGGACACATAGAAATGTGGAGAGTGGCATGCATACAAGTGCTGGTGGGAAGGCAAAAGAGAACAACTGCTTTGGAGAACAATTTGGAAATCTCTAGTGTGATCCAGCACACACTGGTACATGTAACAAACGTGCAAAGAAATAACCTATCTGTAGGTAAACAGATAAATAAGTTAACATGAATCCATCTCAAAACTGCCATGCCAAGTGGAGCAGCCAAGAGATGGAATGACTGGTTTAGTATGGTGACCTCTATGAGAAAAAAAAGTACTGTACTTGTTTACTGACAGTTATTTGTAGTAAAAGAATAAAAACAGACTTCTGGATTGCATTCCAAATCCAAGAGAAGACAGCTTTCTAGGGATGGACTGGGGATAGCAGACAAAGAAGATATCAACCCTAAATGTAATTTTATTTCTTTTCTTTAAAAAAGAAACAAAGCAAAACAAGATAAGATGTCAATACATGAGGGGAGAACGAGAATACTAATGTATTAGAGAATTTCCTACTTTTTGATTGTTTTTACTACTGGGTCATGGAAAATGCATGTGTTTGGCTTTAAGAGATAGAGCCAAACAGTTGCCCAAAGTGGTGGTACCACCTAGCACCCCCACCAGCATACAGAGATCTTCCCCATCCTCACCAACCCTCGGTGCTGTTAGTTGTCTTGCTCTATTTTTCAAATTTTAAAACAAAAAGAATTTTCCTTGTACACATGGGTCCTAGAATCATCATGACAGACTGGCCTAAAAAATAAAGTATTTGTCCTGCTAATGACAAAAGAGGCCGTTAGGTTACTGTAATCTCTTTCTGCTAAGGGAAATGTAATAGAGCAAGCTTCACCTCCCAAATAGTTGAGTGATGCCCCTCTATCTGTAACCTCAGATAGTAGCCAGAAAGTGTGCGGACTGAAGGGTAGTGGGGCTTCCCCAAGGCTGTTCAGAGTCCTGCAACCGAACTTCCTTTGGACTCCTGGCAGCCATCAGCCTGCTCCCATGCACGCTCTTTGCTGCAGAGAAACCTGACTTCACATGTTAAAGTCCGTTATCTTAGAAAGTGATGGCTAGTTCATGAAACACTCACACAGGATTCCTCAAAATAAGCTCCTTAAGACCATTTAGAATGTGATTCAATATAATGGAGGATAATCAACATAAATTCAAACAATATGAATATAGTTTGATGCCCTAAGTCTGTGTGTGTAGTCGCTATGAATAACCCGTTATAGCGACGGAGAAAAAAAGAGAAAGAGAAAAGAAATTACGGTGCTGTCTTTCATCATAAAGAAATGGCACAGTTTCCAAAACCCTGGGAGCACAGAATTTAACCAGAACAGCTGAGCAATGGTGAATGGGCTCCTTTAACCTCTCTGTACCTTGGTTTCTCCCCATGTGTGACAGCACCATAAACAAAACCCATCGCACCAAGATAGCAGGAGATAAATGCATGTTTGAAATAAGAGACTCACATATGGTAAGCCTCAAAGAATGTCAGCTACTATGGACAGAAAAATGACAATCCTCTTGTCAGGCAGGAATCTGAAGGAAGGTTTGCAACGTAGACACTGATAGAGAACAAGCAATAGGAAAATTCACTTTTGGAGTCAAGGAAAAGAGCTGGATTACTAGTAGTAGATGGAAATGTACACTAAGAACATGAATACATTATCTTTGTCTCTGAAGGACTTGTCTTGGAAAGATAAAAGAAAGAGTCTAGGACTTGCAAGATGGCAGCGTGAGGGGTGAGACGGAGAGCTCCTCCCAAAACACAAACAGTACAAAAATACAGTTAATTAATACAACTAACCTTAAAACAGCAACAAAAAAGAAGGCCGAACCAGACTACAAATAGACCTCACAAACAGAGCAGACTTCACGGAACAGGGTAACGTAGGAAGCCTTAATCTGGTGGGACCCAAGCCCTTTCCCCACCCCAGCTCACCAGTGGGAGGAAGAGAAACAAAGCGGGTGAGGGGGTGGAACACTGGGCCTGCTGAACACGTAGCCCTGGAGATCTTCTTTGTGAGCAGAATCCTATAGTGTATGGTGTTCTGGATGTTGGGGAGCTCCAACAGGCAGAGTGCTTGAGAAATTAATGTTCTGGCCGTTTGTGGAGGACAGGATCCACACCCGGCCACTCTATGCCAGAGGAAAGGCAGGCAGTCTGAGAGGCTTCCTAGCAGCCAGAGGGCTGCTGAAGGGGTGGAGTTTGCACGGAGCTTGCTGTGCAGAAGAAGGGAAAGCTGGACAAGGTTGTCTGGGCACGTTCTGCCCAGCTGGTTGGGAACTTTGGGGAGCTTCAGGTGCTCCATCCCCCTGGCTGCCTACTCACCTCCCAGGCCACCCACTGTGACACACAGCCTACCAAACCTTCCTACTGGCCTGCAGGTACCTGCTCGCAAACCCGCAGTCACTGCGCAGGTGCCAGCCAGCCAGAGGGAGGCCCCGCCTACAACAGCTAGAGACACAAAGCATAGAAGTTTACATGTGTATGCTTGGCCCACTGCCTCTGACACTGGAGACAGGCACAGCAGACAGAAATCAGGAAACAGATCTTTCCTCCCCCCAGGCACCAGTTCCGTGCCCCGACAACCCCCAACCTCACTCTAGGGGCTGAGCAGCTCCAGAGACTGGAGTTTCTGTGCACTAGTGGGCACCACACAGAAATATTAAAAGACAAAAGAACATGGTTCAGACCTAAATCTCACAAACCCCAGAAAGAGGACCAAATGAAACCGAACTCACCAATCTTCCTGAAACAGAGTTCAAAATAAAAGTTATAAACATGCTTATGGAGGTACAGAAAAATATTCAAGAACACAATAACGAATTTAAGATGGAGATTCAATCATTAAGAAATTCCATATCTGAAATGCAACATACAATGGAGGGATTTAAAAGCAGATTAGATGTCGTAGAAGAGACAGTAAATGGAACAGAAATTAGAGAAGAGGAATACAAAGAAGCTGAGGCACAGAGAGAAAGAAGGATCTCTAAGAATGAAAGAATATTGAGAGAAATGTGTGACCAATCCAAACGCAACAATATTCGCATTATAGGGGTACCAGAAGAAGAGGAGAGAGAAAAAGGGATAGAAAGTGTCATTGAGGAGGTGACTGCTGAAAACTTCCCCAATCTGGGGAAGGAGATAGTCTCTCAGGCCATGGAGGCGCACAGATCTCTCAACACAAGGGACCCAAGGAAGACAACATCAAGATATGTAGTAATTAAAATGGCAAAGATCAAGGATAAACACAGACTTTTAAAAGCAGATATAGAGAGAAAAAAACATCACATACAAAGGAAAACTCATCAGGCTATCATCAAGACATCTCAACAGAAACCTTGCAGGCCAGAAGGGAGTGGCATGATATACTTAATGCAATGAAGCAGAAGGGCCTGGAACCAAGAATACTTTACCCAGCAAGGGTATCATTTAAATTTGAAGGAGGGATTAAACAATTTACAGATAAGCCAAAGTTGAGAGACTTTACCTCCCACAAACCACCTCTACAGTGCATTTTGGAGAGACTCCTATAGATGGAAGTATTACTAAGGCTAAAATGATGTCACCCAAAGGAAGACAAAGAGTACAGAATATGATTCATAACATACAAAGAATGGAAGGGAAAGAAAAAGGAGGAAAAAAAAAAAGAATTTTTAGGTTGTGTTTGTAATAGTATATGAAGTTAAGTTAAATTAGACTGTTAGATAGTAAGGGAATTGCCCCTGAACCTTTGGTAACCACGAATCTAAAGCCTGCAATTGCAATAAGTACGTACCTATCGATAATCACCCTAAATGTAAATGGACTGAATGCACCAATCAAAAGACATAGAGTCACTGAATGGATAAAAAAACAAGACCCATCTATATGCTGCCTACAAGAGACTCACTTTAAACCCAAAGACATACACAGACGGAAAGCGAAGGGATGGAAAAAGATATTTCATGCAACTAATAGTGAGAAAAAAGCAGGAGGTGCAGTACTTGTATCAGACAAAATAGACTTCAAAACAAAGAAAGTCACAAGAGACAAAGAAGGACATTACATAATGATAAAAGGGTCAGTCCAACAAGAGGATATAACTATTAGAAATATCTATGCACCCAACACAGGATCACCTACATAAGTGAAACAAATACTAACAGAATGAAAGCAGGAAATAGAATGCAATGCATTCATTTTCGGAGACTTCAACACACCACTCACTCCAAAGGACAGATCAGCCAGAAAGAAAATAAGTAAAGAGACAGAGGCACTGAACAACATATTAGAACACAGATGGACCTAATGGACATGTACAGAACACTCCATCCAAAAGTAACAAGATACACATTCTTCTCAGGTGCACATGGAACATTTTCAAGAATTGATCATATATTAGGCCACAAAAAGAACCTCAGTAAATTCAAAAAGACTGAAATAGTACCAACCAGCTTCTCAGACCACAAAGGAATGAAACTAGAATTGAATTACACAAATAAAATGAAAAATCCACAAACACATGAAGGCTTAATAACATACTCCTAAATAATCAATAGATCAATGACCAAATAAAAACAGAGATCAAGCAATATATGAAGACAAATGACAACAATAACTCAACACCACAAATCTGGAGGATGCAGCGAAGGCCATGCTAAGAGGAAAGTATATTGCAGTACAGGCCTACCTCAGGAAAGAAGAACATTCCTATATGAGCAGTCTAAACTCACAATTAACGAAACTAGAAAAAGAAGAACAAATGAGACCCAAAGTCAGTAGAAGGAGGGACATAATAAAGATTAGAGCAGAAATAAATAAAACTGAGAAAAATAAAACAATAGAAAGGATCAACGAAAGCAAGAGCTGGTTCTTCAAGAAAATAAACAAAATAGATAAACCCATAGCCAGACTTATCAAGAAAAAAAGAGAGACTACTCACAACAGAATCAGAAATGAGAAATGAAAAATCACTATGGACAGCACAGAAATACAAAGAACTATTAGAGAATACTATGAAAAATTATATGCTAACAAACTGGATAACCTGGAAGAAATAGACAACTTTCTAGAAAAATACAACCTTCCAAGGCTGACCCAGAAAGAAACAGAAAATCTGAACAGACCAATTACCAGCAACGAAATTGAACTGCCAATCAAAAACCTACCTAAGAACAAAACTGCTGGACCAGATGGCTTCACCGCTGTATTTTATCAAACATTTAGTGAAGGCCTAATACCCATCCTCCTTAAAGTTTTCCAAGGAGTAGAAGAAGAGGGAATACTTCCAAACTCATTCTATGAGGCCAGCATCACTCTAATACCAAAACCAGGCAAAGACACCACAAAAAAAGAAAACTACAGACCAATATTCCTGATGCACATAGATGCAAAAATACTCAACAAAATATTAGCAAACCGAATTCAAAAATACATCAAAAGGATCATCCATCATGATCAAGTAGGATTTATTCCAGGGATGCAAGGGTGGTGCAACATTCGAAAATCCATCAACATCATCCACCACATCAACAAAAAGAAGGACAAAAAAACACATGATCATCTCCATAGATGCTGAAAAAGCATTTGACAAAATTCAACATCTATTCATGATAAAAACTCTCAACAAAATGGGTATAGAGGGCAAGTACCTCAACATAATAAAGGCTATATACGACAAACCCACAGCTAACATTATACTTAACAGCAAGAAGCTGAAAGTTTTTCCTTTAAGATCGGGAACAAGACAAGGATGCCCACTCTCCCCACTTCTATTCAACATCGTACTGGAAGTCCTAGCCACGGCCATCAGACAACACAAAGAAATAAAAGGCATCCAGATTGGCAGGGAAGGTGTTAAAGTGTCCCTGTTTGCAGATGACATCATATTGTACATAAAAAACCCTAAAGAATCCACTGCAAAACTACTAGATCTAATATCTGAATTCAGCAAAGTTCCAGGATACAAAATTAATACACAGAAATCTGTCGCATTCCTATACACTAACAATGAACTAACAGGGAGAGAAATCAGGAAAACAATTCCACTCACAGTTGCATCAAAAAGAATAAAATACTTAGGGGTAAACCTAACCAAGGAAGTAAAAGACATATACTCTGAAAACTACAAGACACTCATGAGAGAAATTAAAGAAGATACCAATAAATGGAAACACATCCCATGCTAATGGATAGGAAGAATTAATATTGTCAAAATGGCCATCCTCCCTAAAGCAACCTACAGATTCAATGCAGTCCCTATCAAAATATCAACAGCATTTTTCAAAGAATTAGAGAAAATCATTCTAAAATTCATATGGAACCATGAAAGACCCTGAATAGCCAAAGCAATCCTTAGAAGGAAGAATAAAGCTGGGGGGATTATGCTCCTCAACTTCAAGCTTTACTACAAAGCCACAGTACTCAAGACAATTTGGTATTGGCACAAGAACAGACCCATAGACCAATGGAACAGACTAGAGAGCCCTGATATAAACCCAACCATATATAGGCAATTAATATATGATAAAGGAGCCATGGACATACAATGGGGAAATGACAGCCTCTTCAACAGCTGGTGTTGGCAAAACTAGACAGTGACATGCAAGAGAATGAAACTGGATTATTGTTTAACCCCATACACAAAAGTAAACTCAAAATGGATCAAGGACATGAATGTAAGTCATGAAACCATAAAACTCTTAGAAGACAACATAGGCAAAAATCTCCTGAATATAAGCATGAACAACTTCTTCCTGAACGCATCTCCTCAAGCAAGGAAAACAAAAGCAAAAATGAACTCATGGGACTACATCAAACTAAAAGGTTTCTGTACAGCAAAAGACACCATCAACAGAACAAAAAGGCATCCTACAGTATGGGAGAATACATTTGTAAATGACATATCTGACAAGGGGTTAACACCCAAAATATATAAAGAACTTACATGCCCCTACACCCAAAAAGCAAATAACCCAATTAAAAAATTGGCAGAGGATATGAAGAGACAGTTCTCCAGTGAAGAAATTCAGATGGCCAACAGACACATGGAAAGATGCTCCACATCACTAATCATCAGGGAAATGCAAATTAAAACCACAATGAGACATCACCTCACACCAGTGAGGATGGTTGCCATCCAAAAGACAAACAACAACAAATGTTGGCAAGGATGTGGAGAAAGGGGAACCCTCCTACACTGCTGGTGGGAATGTAAATTAGTACAACTATTATGGAAAGCAATATGGAGGTTCCTCAAAAAACTCAAAATAGAGATACCATTTCACCCAGGAATCCCACTTCTAGGAATTTACCCTAAAAATGCAACAGCCCAGTTTGAAAAAGACATATGCATCCCTATGTTTATTGCAGCACTATTTACAATAGCCAAGAAATGGAAGCAACCTAAATGTCCATCAGTAGATGAATGGATAAAGAAGATGTGGTGTGTATATATATACAATGGAATATTATTCAGCCATAAGAAGAAAACAAATCCTACCATTTGCAACAACATGGATGGAGCTACAGGGTATTATGCTCAGTGAAATAAGCCAGGCAAAGAAAGACAAGTATCAAGTGATTTCACTCATCTCTGAAGTATAAGAACAAAGAAAAAACTGAAGGAACAAAACAGCAGCAGACTCACAGAACTCAAGAATGGACTAACAGTTACCCAAGGGAAAGGGACTGGGGAAGAGAGGTGGGAAGCGAGGGATAAGGGGGAAAAGGGCTATTACCATTAGCACCCATAATGTAGCGGGGGTGGGGGTTCGGTGGGGGGATATGGGGAAGGCAGTATAACACAGAGAAGACAAGTAGTGATTCTGTAACATCCTACTACGCTGATGGACAGTGACTGTAATGGGGTATGTGGTGGGGACTTGATAAAAGGGGGAGTCTAGTAACCATAAGGTTGCTCATGTAATTGTATATTAATAACAGCAAAAAAAGAAAAAGAAAGCAAATAAAAAAAAAAAAAGAGTCTAAAATATTTGCTTAACCAGACAGAACACGAGATTGGACATGTTAAAAAAATAAGCCCCCAAACAAAAGCCATTGAAGGCAGAAGAGAGCAGAGAACCCTTAACGAATGTACTCTACACACAATTTACTGCAAGTTGACGTCAAGTGCAGAAGAAATTCTGGAGTGGGGCAAACACCTGATTTCTGTGTGGCACAGCATACATGGCGCCACCGAGACCTCCGTCTTCCTTGCGAGCACCAAGATCCCCCGAGTCCTTGAAGCTGGATGACATGAGTGTGTCAGCGTCCTCTTCCTCCCTGTACCCCAGCATTTCAAAGGATGGCAAAGAAGTTCTTCTCCCCATCTCACTCTGCCAATTTGGTCTGTATTGGAATATTAAAGAGCAAAATAAACAAGCCAGCAAACAAGCGAGCTACTTAACCCTCCAACTGGTGTAAGTACATGTATTAAATGCAGTGCCTGTGATCCCCCACCAACAAAATACATGTAAGCTAAAAGATTAAATCGTCCCCTAGCCCACTTTTTGGACACACTTAGCATTTCTTTCTAGTTTTATACCCAGGTTTTTATAGTTCTTATCACTGTAAACATATACCATTTGCCTTGTTAACAAGTTCTTAAAGTCAAAATATTAAGGTGACTCTCAAATAGATATACCCACTTAGTCAGCCATTCCTTTTACTTAGTTTTTTCTCTCCTGACAATTTTCACTGTTATAAATAACCCTGTAATGAAAATCGATGTGCAGATGATCTCTTCTGTATTTAGCATTAGTCCTATAAAACAAACAACCTTATGATAAACTGCTGAGTCAAATGGTAAGAACATTTTGTGGGTCTACATGCATAATCCACAAAATGATTTCACAAATCACTTCCCTAACCTGTGACAACATTGGTAACAGTTTTCTAAAACTTTCTGAAAGAATTTAAATCTCACTGTATCAATTTGCATTTCTTACTGAGACTGGGTATTTTTCCATGTATTTATGCCTGAGCCATCATTCATCTATTATGAACTTTCATGTCCTTTGTGCATTTATCTACTTGGCTTCTAGTATGTCCATTCCGATCTGAAATTAACTTTTTTATCTACTAAAATTAAAACTCTGCATCTACTATAAATATTCTTTCTATTCTATTTATTTTATATTAGCTACATGAATTTTTTGTAACATACCGTCTGAGAGAATCCTACTAAGGGCCAAGCAATACTGAATTCAATGGCTCTGTGATGCCGTAAGAACGACCAGTGCTTTCACAGCTGTAATTTAATAAGAGCCACTCTAGAGAAAATTCTGACACAATTCAAGAACAATTAATGTCCCAGGACAGTGTCCCTTTGACACTGGTAATGAACACCTGAGTGCTAAGCGGTCCTGACCACACACGTGTGCATGCACACACAGGAGGGGCTCCTCCACTGCCCTGAGCAGCAGCAGAGCTATTGATCCGGTCCTTACTGAAGCCTCAGCTCTGAGGTGGTGGCATAGGGCTCGATGAAACTGTCCTTCTCGACATAGGTTGTGTCACTCTCAGACAGGGATCTCTGGCGAGGCTGAGGAATGGCAACAGTCCGGCCGGTCAGTGTTGTTGCCAGAATGACTGCTGCCAGGGCAGACCTAGGGACAAAACATCCCAGTGAGATGGTGAGACACAAACCTTTGAGCTGAACACCGAACAGGATGCATGAATACATCAGGTTTACCTTCTGATCTATAGCGCTCAGTGCAGGTCTACTGACTACACGCCTGTAGCCTGTTATGTGCCATCCAACAATCTCATTTCATGTCACATCAACTGTAAGAATAATTATTGCCATCTCCACTTACCCAAGATTTCCTAGTTAATAGGGAAGGAACCAGATCTCTAATCCAGGCAGTCTATATTCAGGTGGTTTTCCTCTTAAAAGAAAAGTCCAAAATGGAAAAAAAAAAAAGATACATAAAAAGATTGGAAGATTGTGATGGATAAAAGACGGCAGCATGAGAGGAGAAACAGAGGCTACCACCTAAAATTACATATAATATGAAAATATAACTAATACAATTACTCTTGAAAGAGCAATAGGAGAGAGGACTGCACCAAACTGCATACACCTGGAGACAAGAGTGGACCTCACGGAACAGGGTAATGCACTAAAGCTCTGGCCCAGAGGGAGTGGAGAACTGGGACTGCTGAATACCTAACTTCGGAGATCTGCTCTGGGAGCACAAACCTACATTTCATGGTGCTTGTATGATACTCTCATAATTAGGGGGTTGGAAAGCTAAGACATACAGAATTCCTGGAGAGACTAAGATTCCAGCTGCCTGTGGAAAGCAGGGATCCATATCCAGCTGTTCTGGGACAAAAGAAAGGCAGGCAGTCTGAGAGACTTCCTAAGAAAGAAGCCCTTAGCAAGAGAGCTGCTAAAGGGGCAAGGATTACACAGAGCTTACTCCTCAGGAGAAAAGACATGTAGACAAAATTGTCCAGGTGCACTATGCCCAGCAGATTGGGAGCTTTCACAATCTTCAGGTGCTCCAGCTCCCTGGCTGCCTACACAGCTCCAAAAACCCCTTCCATGATAGGCAGCCTACTGCACCTTTCTTCTGGCCAGCCCCACCAGGCTTGCAAACCGGGAAAGGCAGTGGAGACAGGCATAGCAGCTGGGAAGCAGGAAACAGCTCTTTCCTCCCCCCAGGCACCAAGACCACTACCCTGCAACCCCTGACATTGCTTCAGGGGCTGAGCAGCTCCAGAGAGTAGAGCTTCTGGGCACTAGAGGGCGCCATACACAAATATGAAATGCCAAAGAAACCTGGTCCAGAGTAAAATTATTAATACAACTCCTGAGAAAGATTTAAATGATATCGACCTCATGACTCTCCTTGAAAGGGAGTTCAAAATAAAAATCATTAACATGCTCATGGAGGTACGGAAAGATATTCAAGAACTCAGGAATGAACTCCAGTTGGAGATACAATCATTGAAGAGCACAATGAACAGTATTAAAAGCAGACTGGATACGATAGAGGAGACAATAAATGAAATAGAAACTAGAGAAGAGATATATAAAGAAGCTGAGGCACAGAGAGAAAAAAGGATCTCTAAGAATGAAAGAATATTGAGAGAACTGTGTGACCAATCCAAACAGAACAATATTCTCATTATAGGGGCACCAGAAGAAGGAAAGAGAGAAAAAGGGATAGAAAGTGTCTTTGAGGAGATAATTGCTGAAAACTTCCACAATATGGGGAAGGAGATAGTCTCTCAGGCCATGGACATGCACAGATCTCCCAACAGAAGGGACCCAAGGAAGACAACAGCAAGACATTTAGTAATTAAAATGGTAAAGATTAAGGATAAGTCAAAAACCTCAAAAAACTCAAAATAGAAATACCATTTGACCCAGGAATTCCACTCCTAGGAATTTACCCTAAGACTGCAGCAGCCAAGTTTGAAAAAGACATAGGCACCCCTATGTTTATTGCAGCACTATTTACAATAGCCAAGAAATGGAAGCAACCTAAGTGTCCATCAGTAGATGAATGGATAAAGAAGATGTGGTACATATACACAATGGAGTATTATTCAGCCATAAGAAGAAAACAAATCCTACCATTTGCAACAACATGGATGGAGCTAGAGAGTATTATGCTCAGTGAAATAAGTCAAGCCGAAAAAGACAAGTACCAAATGATTTCACTCATATGTGGAGTATAAGAACAAAGAAAAAAACTGAAGTAACAAAACAGCAGCAGACTCACAGAACCCAAGAACGGACTAACAGTGACCAAAGGAAAAGGGACAGGGGAGGATGGGTGGGAAGGGAGGGACAAGGGGGAAAAAGGGGCATTACGATTAGCAGATGTAATGTTGGGGGGGCATGGGGAGGGCTGTACTACTCAGAGAAGACAAGTAGTGATTCTATAGCATCTCACTACGCTGAAGGACAGTGACTGTAATGGCATTGGTGGGGGAGACCTGATGAAGGGGGTAGTTTAATCACCATAATATTGCACATGTAATTGTAGATTAATGATACCAAAATAAACTATTAAAAAAAAAGATTAAGGATAAGGACAGACTATTAAAAGCAGCCAGAGAGAGAAATAAGATCACATACAAAGGAAAGCCCATCAGGCTATCATCAGACTTCTCAAAAGAAACCACCTTACAGGTCAGAAGGGAGTGGCATTATGTATTTAATGCAATGAAGCAGAAGGGCCTTGAACCAAGATTACCTTATCCGGCAAGATTATCATTTAAATTTGAAGGAGGGATTAAACAATTCCCAGATAAGCAAAAGCTGAGAGAATTTACCATCCACAAACAATCTCTACAGTGTATTTTGGAGGGACTGCTATAGATGGAAGTGTTCCTAAGTTTTAATAGCTGTCACCAGAGGTAATAAAACCACAGTAAAGAAAGTAGAACAGCTAATTACTAAGCAAATGTAAAATTAAATTAACTATCCCCAAAGTCATTAAGGGATAGACAAACAGTACAGAATATGATACCTAATATATAAAGAATGGAGGAGGAAGAAAAAGGAGGAGGGAAAAAAAAAGGAACCTTTAGACTGTGTTTGTAATAGCATATTAAGTGAGTTAAGTTAGACTCTTAGATAGTAAGGAAGTTAACTTTGAACCTTTGGTAACCACGAATCTGAAGCCTGCAATGCCAATAAGTACATACCTATCCATAATCACTCTAAATGTAAATGGACTGAATGCACCAATCAAAAGACATAGAGTCACTGAATGGATAAAAAAAAGACCCACCTATATGCTGCCTACAAGAGACTCACTGTAAATCCAAAGACAACCACAGACTAAAAGTGAAGGGATGGAAAAAGACATTTCATGCAACTAATAGGGAGAAAAAAGCAGGAGTTGCAGTACTTATATCAGTCAAAATAGACTTCAAAACAAAGAAAGTCACAAGAGACAAAGGACATTACATAATGATAAAAGGGCCAATCCAATAAGATATAACCATTATAAATATCTATGCGCCCAACACAGGAGCAGCTACATATGTGAAATAAATACAAACAGAATTAAAGGGGGAAATAGAATGCAATGCATTCATTCTAGGAGACTTCAACACACCACTCACTCTGAAGGACAGATCAACCAGACATAAAATAAGTAAGGAGACAGAGGCACTGAACAACACATTACAACAGATGGACCTAACAGACATCTAAAGAACTCTACACCCAAAAGCAGCAGAATACACATTATCAAGTGCACATGGAACATTTTCAAGAATAGACTACATATTAGGCCACAAAAAGAGCCTCGGTAAGTTCAAAAAGATTGAAATTGTACCAGCCAGTTTCTCAGACCACAAAGGTATGAAACTAGAAATGAATTATGCAAAGAAAATGAAAAATTCCACAAACACATGGAGGCTTCACAACATGCTCCTAAATAATCAATGAATCAATGACCAAATAAAAACAGAGATCAAGCAATATATAGAGACAAATGACAACAATAATTCAACACCACAAAATCAGTGGGACACAGCGAAGGCCGTACTAAGAGGAAAGTATATTGCAGTACAGGCCTACCTCAGGAAAGAAGAACAATCCCACATGAGCAGTCCTAACTCACAATTAATGAAACTAGAAAAAGAAGAACAAATGAGACCCAAAGTCAGTAGAAGGAGGAACATAATAAACATTAGAGCAGAAATAAATAAAATTGAGAATAAAACAATAGAAAGGATCAACAAAAGCAAGAGCTGATTCTTTGAGAAAATAAACAAAATAGATAAACCCCTAGCCAGACTTATCAAGAAAAAAAGAGAGTCTACTCACATAAACAGAATCAGAAATGAGAAAGAACACTACAGACACCACAGAAATACAAAGAATTATGAGAGAATACTATGAAAAATTGTATGTTAACAAGCTGGATAACCAAGAAGAAATGGACAACTTTCTAGGAAAATACAACCTTCCAAGGCTGACCCAGAAAGAAACAGAAAATCTGAACAGACCAATCACCAGCAATGAAATTGAACTGGCAATAAAAAACCTACCTAAGGACAAAACGCCTGAACCAGATGGCTTCACCGCTGAATTTTATCAAAAATTTAGTGAAGGCCTAATACCCATCCTCCTTAAAGTTTTCCAAGGAGTAGAAGAAGAGGGAATACTTCCAAACTCATTCTATGAAGCCAGCATCACTCTAATACCAAAACCAGGCAAAGACACCACAAAAAAAGAAAACTACAGACCAATATTCCTGATGCACATAGATGCAAAAATACTCAACAAAATATTAGCAAACCGAATTCAAAAATACATCAAAAAGATCATACACCATAACCAAGTAGGATTTATTACAGTGATGCAAGGATGGTACAACTTTTGAAAATCCATCAACATCATCCACCACATCAACAAAAAGAAGGACAAAAAACACATGATCATCTCCATAGATGCTGAAAAAGCATTTGACAAAATTCAACACCCATTTATGATAAAAACTCTCAACAAAATGGGTATAGAGGGCAAGTACCTCAATATAATAAAGGCCATATATGGCAAATCCACAGCCAACATTATACTTAACAGCGAGAAGCTGAAAGCCTTTCCCTTATGATTGGGAACAAGACAAGGATGCCCACTCTCCCCACTTCTATGCAACATTGTACTGGAGGTCCTAGCCACGGCAATCAGACAAAACAAAGAAATAAAAGGCATCCAGATTGGCAGGGAAGAAGTTAAACTGTCCCTGCTCGCAGATGACATGATATTGTACATAAAAAACCCTAAAGAATACACTCCAAAACTACTAGATATAATATCTGAATTCAGCAAAGTTCCAGGATACAAAATTAATACACCGAAATCTGTGGCATTCCTATACACTAACAATGAACTAGCAGAGAGAGAAATCAGGAAAACAATTCCATTCAAGGTTGCATCAAAAAGAATAAAATACCTAGGAATAAACCTAACCAAGGAAGTGAAAGACCTATACTCTGAAAACTACAAGACACTCATGAGAGAAATTAAAGAAGATACCAATAAATGGAAACACATCCCATGCTCATGGATAGGAAGAATTAATATTGCCAAAATGGCCATCCTGCCTAAACAATCTACAGATTCAATGCAAATCCTATCAAAATACCAACAGCATTCTTCAACGAACTAGAGAAAATCATTCTAAAATTCATATGGAACCACGAAAGACCCCAAATAGCCAAAGCAATCCTGAGAAGGAAGAATAAAGCAAGGGGGATTATGCTCCCCAACTTCAAGCTTTACCACAAAGCCACAGTACTCAAGAAAATTTGGTACTGGCACAAGAACAAACCCATAGACCAATGGAACAGACTAGAGAGCCCTGATATAAACCCAACCATATATGGGCAATTAATATATGATAAAGGGGCCATGGACATACAATGGGGAAATGACAGCCTCTTCAACAGCTGGTGTTGGCAAAATTGGACAGCTACATGCAAGAGAATGAAACTGGATTATTGTTTAACCCCATACACAAAATTAAACTCGAAATGGATCAAGGACATGAATGTAAGTCATGAAACCATAAAAGTCTTAGAAGACAACATAGGCAAAAATCTCCTGACTATACGCATGAGCAACTTCTTCCTGAACGCATCTCCTCAAGCAAGGAAAACAAAAGCAAAAATGAACTCATGGGACTACATCAAACAAAAAAGTTTCTGCACAGCAAAGGACACCATCAACAGAACAAAAAGGTATCCTACAATATGGGAGAATATATTTGTAAATGAGATATCGGACAAGGGGTTAACATCCAAAATATATAAAGAACTTACATGCCTCTACACCCAAAAAGCAAATAACCCAATTAAAAAATGGGCAGAGGATATGAAGAGATAGTTCTCCAAAGAAGAAATTCAGATGACCAACAGACACATGAAAAGATGCTCCACATCACTAATCATCAGGGAAATGCAAATTAAAACCACAATGAGGTGATATCACCTCACACCATCCAAAAGACTAACAACAACAAATGCTGGTGAGGATGTGGAGGAAGGGGAACCCTCCTACACTGCTGGTGGGAATGTAAGCTAGTTCAACCATTGTGGAAAGCAATATGGAGGTTCCTCAAAAAACTAAAAATACAAATACCATTTGACCCCGGAAACCCACTCCTTGGAATCTACCCAAAGAATACAACTTCTCAGACTCAAAAAGACATATGCATCCCTATGTTTATTGCAGCACTTTTTACAATAGCCAAGATATGGAAGCAACCTAAGTGTCCATCAGTAGATGAATGGATAAAGATGTGGTACATATACACAATGGAATATTATTCAGCCATAAGAAGAAAACAAATCCTACCATTTGCAACAACATGGATGGAGCTAGAGGGTATTATGCTCAGTGAAATAAGTCCAGCAGAGAAAGACAAATGCCAAATGATTTCCCTCATTTGTGGAATATAACAACGCAGCAAAACTGAAGGAACAAAATAGCAGCAGACTCAGAGACTCCAAGAAGGAACTAGTGGTTACCAAAGGGGAGGGTGTGGGAGGGCGGGTGGGGAGGGTGGGAGAAGGGGACTGTGGGGTATTTTGTTTAGTACACATGGTGTGGGGGATCACGGGGAAAACAGTGTAGCACAGAGAAGGCAAACAGTGAATCTGTGGCATCCTACTACACTGATGGACAGTGACTGTATTGGGGTTGGGGTGGCGACTTGATAATATGGGTAAATGTAGTAACCACATTGTTTTCTCATGTGAAACCTTCATAAGAAGAGTGTATATCAATAATACTTTTATAAAATTAAAATAATAATAATAAATAAATAAGATTGGAAAGATTTTTAAAGGCATTTGAAAAACACAAATTTTTAAAACTATGGTACAGGAAAGATAGAGTAATGCGTTCACCTTCCCACTTGAAAGAGCAAAATAAAGCAATAGACTTACAGTTGTCCCAGCTTACTGCCTGAGAGAATTTCCAGGTCACAGCACAGGGAGAACCAGGTGGGACCAGGACTCCCTGAGTTGTGCAGGCGGAACTGAGATCTGGGAACACTACAACACACAGAATTTGCAGAACAAAGTCTGGGAAAAAAAAAGGGTTGAACAGAGGGAAGTCCAGAAATGTGCAGAAGGTCCCCAAGCGTTCAGCAAAATACCCCTCCATGCATGAACGTGAGGCAGCTAACCAAGGCTGGGGGATGAACTTTCCACAAGGATTACAGGAACAGGGCCAGGTGCTTACACATAGCTGGTGTGGATAAAATGAAGGTTCTTGTGGCCAGGATTCTCACCTGGCCCTAGCTAGCTAGCTCACTACACATGTGTGGGCAATACATTGTTGTTGACACTACATAAACAGCTCAGCTCAGTGCTCTGGGTGACACGGTGGCATGGCTGCAATGCTGCAGGAGAGCAGAGCAGAGGCTGGAGTGGTGGCAGCGCGAGGACAGAGGCCCAGAGGACGACTGTGCGGGACAGCCGTGCGGGCAGAGAGGCCCAGAGGCAGAGACCAGCTTGCTGCATGCAGACTCACTCTGAGTGAACGGGATTTTAGTGACTGACCTGCCACCCTGGAAGTAAAGTTGGTATAACCCTTTCACTCCAAGAACATTTTACTATCATTTTCTTTGGTCACATTGAGTCCATAGCGAACTTGTCCGGGGCTGAAACCCATTGGCAAGACAATTGGCAACAGTCAGCAGGGTTCACTGGCGATCCAGGAGAAAGAACAGGCTGCCCTCATGGGAGGAGTGTTTCAGGGGGCTGCACCTATGGATAGGGAGACATTCAAGTGTCCCCTGTGGACATGCGGTAATGTGAAGGGTGGACGACTGGGTCCACCCCAAGAGAAAGCTGACTGAAATGGCATCACTACGAAGTGCTGTGGCCCAAGAGGGAGCAGCACGAGAAGCAGCAGTATGGGAGCGGGAGCGCAGGCTGCCAGGTGCCGGGGGCAGGGGAAGGAAGAGGCCCGAGAGGGAGCGGCCCGAGAAGCAGCAGCATGAGAGCGCAGGCTGCCAGGTGCCGTGGGGCAAGAGAAGGATGTCGTGGAGCCCTCAGCCCCAGAAATGGAGAAGCGCAGGTTTGAAGAACAGGTGGGGGTGGAGGCTCTGCCGGTGCCAGAGGCTCTGCCAGTGCTGGAGGCATCGGCCCCTCCTTGGTTGAGACCCCGTCTGGTGGAAAGCTGGTGGAAAGCCAGGAGGACTCGGCAGCCATGGGTTCTTTCAGGAGCAGTGCAGCCCCCTCCTCAGGTTGTGGAGCCCTGCACGCTCTGCTTCTATGCTCAGGCTCAAGCACAAAAGGAAACTAGAGCTGAGGACCAGAGCAGCAGTTCTGGCTGCTGAGGACAAAGCAGAAGGCAGATTGGCCTGTGTGTTTGCTGGAGAAGGTGGGTACTGTAAGGCCCACCCATGGTCCTTTTGGTTAAATCTGATTACAATGTTCCAGTTTCCCTGCACAGGGACCATTGCAGAGGATTGAGGGCACACTGATTGAGAGGCCAGAATCCTGGAGGGGTGGAGTGTGGATAAAATGAAGGTTCCTGTTGCCAGGATTCTCACCTGGCCCTGGCTAGCTAGCTCACTACACACATGTGGGCAATACATTGTTGTTGACTATATAAAGAGCTCCGCCCAGTGCTCTAGGTGACACAGTGGCACGGCTGCAATGCTGCAGGAGAGGAGAGCAGAGCAGAGGCTGGAATGGTGGCAGCACCGAGGACAGAGCCCCAGAGGACGGCTGTGCAGGATGGCTGTGTGGGCAGAGAGGCCCAGAGGCAGAGAGTGGCTTGCTGCATGCAGACTCGCTCTGAGTGAATGAGATGTTAGTGACTGACCTGCCACCGTGGAAATAAAGTTGGGTATAACCCTTTCACCGCAAGAACGTTTTACTGTCATTTTTTTTGGGTCACATTGAATCCATAGTGAACTTGCCCAGGGCTGAAACCCACTGGCGAGACAGCTGGGGACAGTGCCTGTTCCCACCAGACAGATGGGAACACTGCGGTGCATGGGACACAGTGCAGTACTCTGAAAGGTCTTGCCTCAGTAGCAGGGAGTCTTCAGCTCTAGACTGGGCACTGCTCCAGACACTGCCAAAAAATCATGACAGCAGGACCTAAAAGATCAAACCGGCTCTAAGTAACTTCACTGCCTTACAGAACAAAATCCAAAAGAATTTAAAGGGATACAAAAATATCTAGCATTCAGCAAGGTAAGACTCACAGTACTATCTAGTATGCAATCAGAGACAGCCAGACATGCAAAGAGAGAGACAAACAAGACCCATAATGAAGGTAACAATCAACTGAAATCCACTCAGAACCGAACACATATGTTCAAATTAGCAGAGAAGGACATTACAACAACTATTATAACCACTCTATATGTTCAAAAAGCTAAGTAGAAACATGGAAGATAATAAAGAAGACTTGAACTTTAGGAGAAGAAAATCACACTGGATGGGATTAAGAGCAGATTCCACAGAAGAAAAGATTAGTGAAGGTGAAGGCAAAACAATAGAAAATAACCAAAATGAAACAGAGGAAAAAATAATTAAGAAAAAAGCACAGTGAGATACAGGATAAAAAACACTGGTGTTTTATGTTTCAAGCCAGTAAATTTTGGTGTAATTCGTAACACCAATTAGCAATAGGTAACTAATTCAATAGTGTTTTCATCAAATGGTATTAGAACTGGATATCCATATGCAAAAAAACAAACTTGACTCTATACCCCCCATACCATATACAAAAATTAACTCAAATGGATCATAGACCTAAATGTGAAGCCTGAAACTGTAAGACTTCTAGAAGAAAATACAGGAGAAAATCTTTGTGACCTTAGGTTAGGCAGAGTTCTTAGATATGATACTCAAATTAGGATCTGTAAAAAAAAAAAAAAATTGATAAGATAAACTTCATAAAAACTAGAACTTCTGTTCTTTGAAAGACACTGTTAAGAGAATGTAAAGATAAGCCAGCTATAGGGAGACAATATTTGCAAATCACTTATTTGAGAAAGGACTTATATCCAGAATATATAAAGAACTATCAAAACACTGTTAACAGGAACATAAACCAATTTTAAAGAGAGGGAGGGCAAGAGATTTGAACAGACATGTCACCAAGGAAAATACAAATGACAAACACATGACAAGATGCTCAACATCATTAATTATTAAAGAAACCTAACATAAAAGCACAGTGAGCTACTACTATATACCTATTAGAATGTCCTAACTTTAAAAGATGGGCTAAGACAATCCCTCATGCTCCTCCTTTCCAAGCTTCCACAAAGGGTGGTGAGGGGTCCATTCCACCATCAACGAGGTGGCGACCAGAGAGTACCCCCACCCTCAACATTCACAGTGCATCCACGGGGTGAGCTGCAAGGGCTATGCCCCTCAGTCACTCAGTGAGACCCAGAAAGTTTTGAGGAAGGAGTTGGAAACTTCAGATGTGCTCACAGACCCCAGACTCCACAGAGCTGTCTGGGCCAAAGGAATAATGAATGTCCCACAGCTTATCAGTACGTGGTTGTCCAGAAAGCATAATGAAGATAAAGATTCACCAAACAAGTTCTATACATTGTTACTTACGCACCTGGCATCACTTTCAAAAACCTGTGGACAGTCAATATGAATGGAAACTAGTGTCAAATAAAATTATAAAACCACATCCACACACAGACACACAAGACTGACCAAACCAAGTGTCAGTGAGGATGTAAACTCATATACTGCTGGTGTGAACATAAATGGAATAACAACTTTGGAAGAGAACTCGGCAATTTCTTAATAAGTTAAATATACACTTAGCTTATGATCTACCTATTCCACTCCTAGAAATCTGCCCAAGAGAAATGAAAGCATATGTCTCAAGACTTGTGCACAAATGTTCATAGCAGCTTTATTTCTAAAATAAATAAAAACTGGAAACAACTCAAATAACGATCAACAGCTGAATGGATACATAAATTGTGGCAGAGCCATATAATGGGACACTACTCAGTCATAAAAAGGATGGATTATTGATTTTTACAACAATATGGATGAATCTCAAAATAATTATGCTGAGTGAAAGAAGCCAGCAAAATTATTGTGTGTAATCAATTTACATGAAATTCTAGAAAATGCAGACTAATTGGTAATAACAGAAAGCAGTGGTTGCCCGGGGATGAGGGTGAGGGTGGACTGGGCAGGGGAACGGGAGGCGGCAGAGTGGGGCAAGAACTAGGAATTACAATGGGCCATGAGGAAACCTCAGGGGATGATGGATATTATTTATGCTCTTTACTGTGGTGATAGTTTTCCAGATGTAAACATATGTCAAAACATTATGCATCTGAAGTATATGCAGTGTACTGTATTCCCATTATACCTCATTAAAACTTCTGATAAAGGTAAAAGACTGTCTAAAGCAAAAATAGTAACTATGTAGGGTTTATAACAGAATTAAAATATGACAGTAACACAAAGGATGGGAAGGAAGAAACACAAGTAAATTGCTATTAATATTCTTACACTATTACACTATACATGACGTAGAATAACACCGAAGTTTAATTTGAATGTTATTTTTTGGAAATAAAAAAATCTAGAAATATTCCAAATTTGTCAAAGCCATGTTGATTATCTTGGGCTCATAAAGATTACAATCCAGGAAAAATAAATTCTGTAAAGCACAGAAGAATACAGAGAGAGATTTTCTCATAAGCTATAGCAAGCCTTCCATGAAATAACATGTGTTTTTTGTTTTCTTTATAATGGAAGGTAAAGCTAACCCTCCCGTTATGACTGCTGCTACATAAACATTTAAGTCCTAATGATACAACATGAATGTTCAGATGCTGAAGAGCTGGGCATACCCACAAGTGTGTCAAAGCTTGCCAAATGTAGGACTTTGGGCTAATGACTAACACTTGAGCTCAAAACAGAGCTGCCACAGGACCTCTCTCACAGGGTTGTTGAGAGGATGAAATGACATGCTTCTTAAGCATTTGCCAGAGCCCATGGCATTGAGGAAACACTAATAAACAGCTATTCTTGTTATCAAGATTGTACTGACGGACAAACACTAAAGATTTTCAAAATGTTTTCATCAAGAGGCATACAGTATTCTAGTTTCCAAGTACACTAAAATGAAGGTATAGTCCTTGCATGAAATGAGTTCTCATTGTTAACAGTCAAGCCATGTATTTATTTTATGGATAAAAAAGTCTAAACTTCTCCCATGCCTATAACCTCTGAGGGCACAGGCAAGGGTCCTAGGTAGAAAGAAAGTCAACTCTCTGGTGTGTTGGGCCCACTGCAGGATGGGGGAATCCCAGGCCCCAAGTGATCCCACTTCTTCCCTCCCTCCTGCAAAGCAGTTCTGTTGAAAGGCAGAACTGTGTTTCAAAAGAAAACTATGTGCACAATTCAAATTCCTTTTAACATACTTTCCACCTAAATCCTTGGGTTTTAATGCTTTGTATTTTGAAAAAATGTGATTGCATTCAGCTCTGAAATGTGAGAACTATATACACCTGAAAGGGATAGGCCATAATCTCACAGAGAAACCACATTAAGCGCTTCATTATGGAACCATGACAAGTATTTCAAAGGACATGAATCTAATTACTCTACTTGGGATTTTCTTATCAGTATGAACAGCTCCAGGACCCACCACCTGTGGCTGAGCACCAGGGTGACGTCGGTGCCTGCTCACCTGAGACTCACCTTGGTCTCTCTGGAGAGGGGTTGGGGCTGCGGGGAGGAGGTGTACGGGGCACAGCTGGCTTCGGGGCGATGCTGGCCGCAGGGAGAATGCCATGGATGATGTGTTTCTGCACAGATGAAACACAGCAGAGGTCACTGGTGTATGGGATCACCTGGGTCCTGCCATCCCCACGCCCTGGGCCTAGGAAGGGAGACCCGCACAGGCCACCTGGGGATCTAGCCCCACCAGGAGGCCCGCTCCTCCGGCTGCCCTCTCCAGTTCCCATCTGGCCAGACGAGCATGCCCACCCAGTGAGCACCATTACAGCTGCCCAGCGTGGGTTCCTCTCATCCTTCCCTCCCCCGAGGGGCTTCTGACCATCCCCCAGAGTCACCCTCTAGCATCACCACTTGTCTCACAGCAGTGGCCCTCATAACCCTACTCCCTCACTTGCCACCCCCTGCAGAACGGAAGCTTCCTGGGAGCAGGCAACCTTCATGTCTTTATCACCCCAGCACTCCGGCACTTAGTGCACTGACACCTGGTAGGGGCTTCATAAAGATTTTAGGTAGTGATCTCAAAGATGTAGAGTCTTGAAACTAGTTCCTACACTCAGTGAAAGCCAAGAGCCTGGCTTTAGGCAAAAGGGAGTCTCTCAGACGTTTCTGAATATAGACCAGTCTTCATGTTGTAGCCCCCAGCCATTCATTCACACCTACCCAAGGCAAAACACCATTACAGCAACAAAGAAACCTTGTCTTCATCCTCAGGGTGAGAGAGCTTGGAGAAAACTACCCAAATTCTTATTATGTAAACACAGAATTATGGAAAGTGTCAAGGGAGAGGTAAAGACAAAGCACTGGGGTGGCCCAGGGAGGAAAGAACTCTTTCAGGTCTGGGAGCCAACAAGTGGACCTCTAATGTCCCCTTGGAGAAAATCAGGGGCATTTACACTGGTCATCCAAGATGGCCACTGATCTTAATTTGGGGAATGTGATGGAAAGGCATTCTAGGAAGAGGGAATGGCATGAACAAAGGAATGAAGCAAGACATTAGTGGCAGTGTTCTGGAAATAACAACCCCAGTTTGCAGGAATACAGAGGCATCTGGGAGAGAAAGGGCTAGAACAAAGCACAGGTGGTACTAGTAGGGATTGTTTCCATTTAAAAGTTTTAATACCAGACTAAAGAGATCCTGTGGGCTAATGAGAAGCACCCAGTGACTGCCCCTGGAAAGACATATCAGGCTGTGGTTGGCACAAGGTACAGGGAAGAGAAGGGAGGCACAACCAAGAGAAAAGGCCATGGTTCTGGGCATCCTTCCGGGGTGAGGGATGGCAGACCTTCCAATGTCTCCTGCAGCCCCAGTCCCACTAGCAGGGCCCACCCCAAGAGCAGGGCTTCCAACGCGGTCTCTGCTGTATCCCTCTTTCCCATGGCCCTTCTGTGTAATACCTACCATCCTGCACCTGTGTGCAATTTGACAGCTTAACGTCTGCCCCCTCTCCCCGTCTCCCATCCCACGCTGCCTGGGAGATGCTCAAAGACAAAGAAAGGGTTTTCTTCACCGGTGATTTCCCCAGGGCTGGCTGGCATCCAATAGGTTTTCCAAAAGGCATTGTGAGTTTTGTTTTGTTTTTTGAAAGAGTGAATCCCCCTTGTGCCACCATAATCATTTCCTAACTGTGGTCTCCCCGCCTTAGCCTCTAAAACACAGGATGAAACTACCTCGACCTAGCATGGAAACCCTGATGGGGCAGCCCCATTCTCTTCATGACAGGTAAATGGGTTAGCATGGCACAGAAGGCTGCTATCACGATTCCTCCCAATGGACACAGACTCACCTCTTGCTGACCCTCCTCATCCCTACATACATCCACTGTGCTTTAACACTCAGACTTGCCTCCCTTTTCCCACAAAGCAAATAACTAATTCTTTTTTCAGGCATTTATGTATGCTGTTTCCTCCACCCTAAAGTCTCTTTCCTTACTCCTCCCCAAGGCCCAGGTCAACTCTCTGGACTGCCTTGCCACCCCTTGCCTGCCATGCCTCTACAGGAGTTCTTGCCTTCCATTTTAGGCTGAATTATTCGTGGGTT
The DNA here is from genome assembly GCA_029783875.1 of Phataginus tricuspis. Lineage (NCBI taxonomy): Eukaryota > Metazoa > Chordata > Mammalia > Pholidota > Manidae > Phataginus > Phataginus tricuspis. The sequence continues at coordinate 3,297,708 of JAQQAC010019400.1, forward strand.
TGTCTATCCTTTAGACAGCGTGGCCATAGGCTTTCAATCAATTGTGGTTATATGGCACACCGTGAGAACTCAGTAATGCACTAAAAACTCAGTAAATGTGCTGAGTTAGCAAAAGTGTGATGCAAAAATATGTTTCGACCGTGTTTTCATTGTTTCTCAACATCCACCTGTCTAAAATGACTCCAACAGATAGCAGGGCTGAGAACAGGAAGCCAAGTCAGACATGCTTTCTAACCTCAACTTAAAACAGATTTTAGGAGTGTCTTATTAAAATTAGGTTTACAAAGAACTGGATGTAAGTAGGTGTGGCATTTTTCCAGGCATCTGTGGAAAAAAAAGGAGGAGCAAGGGAGGTAAGGGTGTATACGGGGAAAGGTTATAATGATGGACCGTGGAATTATAAGTTAGGGCTGGGAATGAGGGCAGTGAGGACATCGGTAAGGGCGACGGAGAGTGTCAACTGATTGTTGGAGTCAGGATACTAGAGAAAGTGAGTAGCAGAGACCGGAGGGGTTAGATGAGCCTGGGAGTATGCGCTCGCTGCGACACAGTGGCCTTGGGAAGGTTTGGAGGGAAACAGTCCAAGACAGAAGGAACAGCGAAAGCCTGAAGGTGCAGAAGAAAGGCGAGTATGGCTTGACAGTATGTAAGCCTGAGTTGGGGGCTGGGGTTCTAGTGAGCGCATTAGCAGGATCATATCCGTGTTTTAAAAGAATCCCTTTGACGGCTACGTGGAGGATGGACCTAGAGAGAGGCCGAAGCGGAAGCAGAGAAACAGTAAGGAGCTGCTGCAACAGTCCGGGAAGACGCTGGAGGCGCGGTGGGGGCGGAACAGCTGATGTATTTGGCGGGTAAACTGTGGAACTTGCTGATGAGGTAGGTGTACGTGGTGGGTGGCGGGCGGAGGAGTCGAGCCTGACTTCCCAGTGGCAGATATTCAGGAGAGCAACAGGCGTGTGCCGGACAGAAGTGAACACCCCGACACAGAGGCGAATGCTGCAGGGAGACAGGGCGATTCCCGTCCGACTGAGGCCGACTCTAGGATTCCCCGGAACACGAAATATCAGAGCTCTTGAACGGAAAACTTCGTCCTTTTGTGCCGCTGTCTTGCCTCAATCTCAGGCCAAATCCTCACCCTTCTCCCTTAACTCCGAGACCCCAGCCAGAAAGCTGGGCGAGGATCTACTTACAAACTGGCTCCTGCGGCCTCTCCGAAACCCCAGGAGCATCCTTGCCGTGCGGGGGTGGCCTAACCAGGGTCGGACCGACGAGCAGGCCCCAAAGCCGACGACCGCTCCCTAAACGCCGGCAAACTCCCGCTGGCCTAGCCCCAGACGCTTTTTCTAGGCAAAGGACTTTCAACAACTTCGTCTGCCATTGGCTCTGTTTTCTCTTCAACCAATCAGTGCCAAGCTTACTTCACACCCGTCGCTTATGGCAACCAGAGGCTTTCCCCCCCTCTCCAAATCCTCCGGGGCGGAAACAGGGCGCACTGTCCGTTCTCTTATTGGCCAGTTCAGGTATCGATCTCTGACGCATAGCCTATCCGGGGACGCGGGAGGCGGAGGGCCAGCAGGATGGTAGACTGAAAGAAGACGCGGGAGGGAACCCGGAAGTGGCGCGGTTCAGGTAGTGCCAGAGCTCCTGGCCTGGGCTCGAGGTAGGTCCCGGGCCAGCTCGGCGCCCGCCCAAGGCGCGGACTGAGCCGGGTTATCAGGGGATCAGAAAACGAGGGACGCGGGTACCAGGATGGGAATCTCCTGGGTCTTAGACTCTGGCAAATAATTCAGTCTTTTTAAGAACACTCTGCGGCTCCGGACCATGAGGACCGGGCTTTGAGTGGAATGTGCAGCCGTGTGCAGGAGAGCCTGCTCAAGTGCCCTCTTGCGTTTCCCTTGTTAGATCCAGGCTGCCGATGGCTAGGAACCCCTCTGATGGCGCAGGACCCATGCATGTGCCTTTTGGGCACGTTGTGGCCAACGAGAAATGGCGCGGGTCGCAGCTGGCACAGGGGATGCAAGGTCAGTGGGCTGCCCTTTCCGTAAGTCCTCTCCTACCCCCACTTTTAAAAAACGTGCTACCAGTTGCCCTCGAACGCTCACGGAACTCATTTTCTTGCCTGTATTTTAAGGGAAAATTAAACTCATTTTTGAGGATGACCTGACGCCGGTAGATTTTTACTTGTCCAGCAAATCCTGCGTTCTTTATATCACGGAAGCTGATTTAGTGGCCGGAAATGGCTACAGAAAGAGGCTGGTTCGGGTTAGAAATGTAAGTACTGAGTTTAAGAAACTGACTTCAATCCCCTCTCCTATCATTTAGAATATTTATATTAAACCTTTGGCCATTCCAAGCACTGTTTGTGATAGCTTTTGTAACCTTGAAAGGAATTTTGTTACAAAATGGTTTACTGTTGTCTTTTTTAAGTCCAGTAATCTTCAAGGGATTGTAGTAGTTGAAAAAACGCAGATGAGTGAACAATACTTCCCAGCCATACAGAAGTTTACTGTGCTGGACCTTGGAATGGTGTTGCTTCCAGTGGCCAGCCAGGTGGAAGCCTCATGCCTTATTATGCAGTTAGTAAGTACCAATTCCGTCTCCTAAGTAATAGCCCTGTCTAAGGACTCTTAACTGACCGTCATGGATCCTTTATGGTTGCAGTCCACTGATCCAATCTACAGTTTATATTCCAAGATACCCAGGGGATGCCTGAAACTGCAGATAGTATCAAACCCTATATATACACTTTTTTCCTATACACACATGCCTATGATAAACTTAATTTATAAATTAGGCATAGTAAGAGATTAACCACAATAACATAATGTAATAGAATGGTTATAATAATACACTGTAATAAAAATTGTATGAATGGTCTATCTCAAAATCTTATTATAGTATACTTACCTTCTTACTGTGAAGATGTGAGATGATAAAATGCCTGTGCTGAGATGAAGTGAGGGGAATGACTAGGCATTGTGATGTGGCCTTAGGCACTGTCGACCTTCTAACAATAGGTCAGGAGGAGGATAATCTGTTTCTGAGCTGACCTAGGGTAAATGAAACCATGGAAATCAAAACCTTGGAAAAGGGCCTCCTGTCTATCATTCCCTGTGTTGGTTTCTAAAACCTTTGTGAGGAGTTTAAGCTCAGAAAGTCTGCAGCCAGCTGAGCCTGAGGCCCATTCTAGCTAAGTCTAATTAAACTGGAGACCTGGCTTGGGACTCCCAAGCGATGATGATGTCACCATTCAATATTCCGCACTTATATTGGTAAAAATATCAACTGCAGGCTACTTTGCCTCATCCCCGTGTATCCTCTAAGCATCAGCACATCTATGTGCAAATTTGATTTTTTTTGAAAATCTGATTCTCTGCTATTCTGATTATTCAACTTAGCTTTACATTAGAATTTCCTGGAGAACTTTTAAAAATAGAGACCAATTAAAAATCAGAACATGAAGGCAGGGCCCAGGCATCAGTCTTTGTTATTGTAGCTGAGAACCAAATTGGAACCACAAGCAGTCCTGAGCAGAACCACAGATCCCCCTCCATCTCTACCGCTCTCCGCCACATCCCTTGCTTCACTGTTCCTGACTTCCTGTGATATAATGTTAATATCTAAGGTTTTTCTTTTGATAGGCAAGCTTCCTGCAGGTCCTGTATCAAGCAGGTACAGCCATCATTTAATCCCATACAACTGAAACGTTTCTTAGTGGACCATACGAACATGGTTGAATTCCTCAGTGTTCTCATTGGTTATATCCATTGTAAAACTCAAGTTTTTGTAAATTAATGTTTATCTCTTATTCCTTTGTGGAGTCATATGGTTCATCCTTCAATAATTCTTCTGTTGTCTGAAAAATTATATTCATGGTATATGAAGACATTTGTGGTAAGTCAAACTGAACCAAATGGAAAAACTAAAGATAAAATTTCCACAAATTTTAAAGAAAACTCAGTTCTCTAGAGGGCACTCACATGCTTTTCCTTTCATTTCTATTCAGGTTCAAGAGCAAACCAAAGAGCCAAGTAGGAATCCTTTTCTCAGGAAGAAGCCAGCTGGGATCTCTGAGCCGTCCCTCCTCCGAACTGTGCAGCAGATCCCAGGAGTGGGAAAAGTTAAAGCTCCCCTTCTGCTTCAGAAGTTCCCAAGTATCCAGCAACTAAGTAATGCCTCCATCCAAGAGCTGGAGCCCGTGGTTGGACCAGCAGTAGCACAGCACATCCATGCCTTCTTCACACAGCCCCGGTGACGGGCTTCTCAAGGCATCTACTGTACGTTCTCCTTTACACCACAAATTACAGGATTGTGTATTCATCTCATATTTAAAAGGCATCGAAGATTTCCTCTCACAACAGCTAGTGAAAGATGAGGTGCGACCTGAATGGAACCTGCCAGTTGTCCTGCCCTGCTCTCTGGGTTTAGGCATTTAACTTAGTGGGTCCCTGATGGCACTGCTTTCATTCTGCTAGCAAGAAGGGGACTGGCAGGGATCTTCCTAAGAGAGTCAGTTTACTTAAGAACTCTCACATTCAGCAGAAAGCCACCCTGAGCGGCTTTTAATGTGTGACCTTGACCTGCGTCTGTCATGGAAAGGTCCCACTAAGTTTCCAGCCGTGGATGTGGCCATCTGAAGGAAACAAACCTACAATGAAGCACTGTGCACCATAAGCCCCTTGTTCCTGGTGGCAGAGCCGCTGTTCTTCAGGTCTGGTCTTAATATACTTAAGCTTTGAGGGCTGCTGCCAGTGTAAATAAACAATTGTGCTGCCTTTTTTCTTCCTTCCTTCCTCCCTCCCTCCCTCCTTCCCTCCCTTCCTGGTAGCTGTACAGTTTGTTTATAATCACTAGGCATGTCTTCTCAACACAGAAAGCCTGGAGCCTAGGGTTCCTGTTTAAAGATTAAAAAGCCAAGGTGTGTGAGGGAGGAAAACAATGTGCTTACAAATGTACAGCCCAATGATGGGAGGATATACAGGAAGATGGCAGGGCAGCTGCATCCAGAGAGGAGAGCTGCGGGCTGGGGATCAAAGGTACGATTGCCTATTCAAAAAATAAACACAGTTAAAGATGCCATATGTTCTCAAAGATACTAAGATGACTTGAAAGTTCTTTAAGTCCAGTTTTGTGAAATGTTAGTAATTTTTAAAACATCAAACACCAGAAAAGCATTTTGTGCATTAAGGTAGAAACGAGGAGGGAATTAAAGCAAAATAAAAGCAGAACACATTAACTCAGGCAAATGAATGTGTTTATTTAAATAATTATACAAAAATGGCCCTAAGAGCGGGGGCCACATTTTCCCAAAGTTGGTTGCTTCCCTTTTGATATTGTATGCTACAAAATACTTAAGTTGTTATTAATTCTCAAAATTGTATTTCAGTATTACATATTTTTAGCTGTATAACTTGTTCTATGTCAACAGTGAATCTTAGTAGAGTCACAGCGTCATCCAACTTAGAGCAAGAGAAATCAACTCGTAAGAATGCTATTTTAAAAAAGTCAAACAGCTTTAAACCTGAATCATTTACATCTTTATAAAATGTTTTTAACTCGTCTTAAAAACTCTTAAAATATACAATTATGTACTTTCTACTTTAAAGAAAATGAAAAATGTTTTGAGTATCAAACAGTATATCATCTACCTTGTAGACAGCATCTTCATCTAACAGTGCCACTGTGTTAGCAACTTTCAAATGACCTTTTAATGAAGAAACGCGGCTGTTCCTAAATTGTTTTTTGTTACATCATGACAAACTTGGCACTAGGCTTTATTCTGGAAGTAGCATTCAGATTACATAGAAATAAAGGTAAAATCTTTTTGTTTTAGATGAATGAATTCCCCTTTAGGAAGCAGTTGTTTGGAACAGTTTTTCGTGACAGTAATGTAAGTCTGTCATTACAGTCCCTTGACCTACCTTAATTGTGGATCATCAGAATTTTGGGTTAAGGAATGAGCTACTACTCAAGCATGGAGACTATTACAAGTAGAACCAATATATGTAACCCCAACTTAATTCTGATAGTAACTAAAAGTCCTAACTGTGCCCATTAAAAATAGCTATATTTTCAACATGATTCTATTTATAATACTTTATATAATAAATAACTTGCAGCAATATGGTGACACTGTCCGAACAAGTGTGTTTTCCACAAATTTGTAGAGGTTTCTTGTTAACTTTCATTTCATAAAGACATCAATTGTTAAGTTTACACTGTGGGAAAATGGAATTTGAGAATATTTGGAAATTTTCCATTATAGTACAAGTCTGAAGGCCTAATGAGCACCGGGAATATTCTGGGCCTGAACATTTTTATTTCTTCACATTAGTACAAGGAACTGTCGGAGTTGAGGAGGCTGAAAGGAGAGGGGAGCTTCTTCTTGACTGGAGGCCTCGTGACCCCCACTGACGGGAGGCACAAGGTGCTGGCCGACTTCTGTCTGTTCTTGTTGGTGCCCCAACTCAGAAAAGAAAGCTTTTTTGATATTTTCTTGGTTTTACCAATTTTATCATCATCATCTATGGATAAGCAGATCATGGAGTAAGTTTTCTGCATCCCCACAGAATATGTGGCGCACTTACTATGCTGCACATAGAAAAGGAAGAGAAGGGGTGTTAGTAATCCCCAAAATACATGATAAATGACTGCCAAGCTGGAGACTGACATTGTGCACTTACAGCATCCCCTCTGGAACTTGGGTGACTAACGCTTGTATAGAATTAGGTTCTTAAAATCAAGGACACTTTTTAAGGGATATATTCAAGAGCAGTAAATTAGGCTAGGGACCATTACCTTTTATGGTTCTTAGTGTATTTGAAAATGTCACACAAACTCATGGTCAACAATATGGAAAACATACAGTGAACCATACGTGTCCCTCCCACCTTGGTTTCCAGGCCCTTCCCCTGAGGTAACCACCATTTCTTTTTCTTAAGATTATTGATATACACTCTTATGAAGGTTTCACATGAAAAAAACTGTGGGTAACCACCACTTCTATTACACTTTGAGAGGTAACGTTCATATATAGGTTTTGATAGAGTGTAAACATACACCATTTGTCTTTCCTTAAAAGAGGTACACTCCGTGTACTGGTCTGCACCCTGATTTCTTCACTTCAGGTAACTTGGATTTCAGTCCAGGCCAGTAGGTGTAAACCAACTTTAATTGGTCTATAATTCTCTTTAAAGACAATATAGAATCCATGGTGAAGATACTAACTTTTTCCCTATTTTTTAAGCCGGTGTAATACAGATTAACATAAAATTTATCATTTTAACCATTTTAAAGTGTACAGTTCAGAGGCATTAACTACATTCACATTGTACGTTCACCACATCCACCTCCAGAACTTTTTCACTCTTGCCCAAATGAAACTGTACCCTTAAACCATACTATTAACTTGTAAGGACTGGGTAGGGCTCAACTAGGAAATCTGAAGGGATCTGTTTTCTAAACACTGCATGTTTCTAAGGCTTCCCAATACTGGGATTGCTTTGTTCACCACATGTTTATTGACTGGCTATTTACTATGTTCCAGCCCCTGAAATCAGACCATTTATATAAATACACATGTAATATATCTGAAGTGGTCGGGCACGCTGTTCATAATACAAATCGAGGGCTTTGAGCAATGCAGCAGTAAAGGAGGGTGTTCGCTATGGGGGGTCCCTCTTGAGTTTGTCTCCTTTGAACGAAGATGCCTCTTGCTTTTCTGTAAGACTTCCCTTTAACTCCACCACAGGACACACATGCTATCATTAAAAGCAGTAACGAACAGCACTGGAGGTAGATTTGAGGCCTCCAAACATTTTTTAAGCTTGACCTGCTTGGAGTCTTTTCCGCTTCACCACCACCACTCCCTTACACATACCCTCAGTTCTCTTCCATACTTAAGCCAGTGAATGTCAGCTCCAGTGATGCGCCACCCTCTGCACCACCCGGGCCCACATCCAAGCAGCACCACGTTCCTGGAGGGTATTTACCAAGTCGCTGGTTTCCCTTGAAATCCTAACCCCAGCCTCAAACCTCTACTAGGCACCCGGGTACCCGGCACTCCCACACACCCCTAGTCATTTCATTCCTTCTCTCTAGCCCCTCACACGCCCTCCTGATTCCCTTGCCTTGTACTTAACTGCGTATGTTCTCAAGGACAGGCCCTCCCCTGTGCCTGGATCTCACTCCCCTTCTCCTCCAGGTAGCTCCTCCTTCCTGCACTCCCGTGTCCCAGACCTTTCCCATCAGCGCACAAGCTTACTGTGAGATCCAGGTACACACAAATGTGCACGCACATGCTGCCTTCTTTTAAAAAGCTTTCCTCTATGTCCCATCTCCCAGCTACCACCCCAGTGTCTCTGCTCCCTTTCCTAGGTCTTCCATCCTCTCATCCACCTTTTTTCCTGTCCTCCTTCAGCATGTTCTCCACTACCCAGTCCCCCACTCTTTCTGGTGTGCCTCTTGGAACTCTCAGGGCTTGATGGAGCAGTTAGAAACCACTACACTCGTCTGACTTTAGCGATGAGGAACCTGAGGCCTAGGGAGTGTATTAATCTGCTGAAGGTCACACAGTTTGATAATAGCAGAAAGGGCCTGATTCCAAGTCTTCAATTTCAAGCCTGGGATGCTTTCCACCACTCAAAAGTAGGCTCCTCCTATTATAACATTTATTATGAGTTGAAATGTATCCTACCTAGGCATTGTTTTCTCGTTTTCCTGAGCCTCAGAGCTATTCCCTGATGCGCAAGGTCACACGACTGGCGGTAAAGCCAGAATTCAAGTTGATAGTCTGAGTACAGAATCCTTCCTTTAATCAATACACCACATTCTTGATAGGCCTGGAAAGACCAGTTTTTCCATCTTTTCAAGGAATGGCTGCCCTGTAAAACTACCCCTCCTCTGCTGTGCCCTCTCCTCCAGCCCTTCAGCCCAGAGCCCAGCTCTTGTATTGATCTCAGCTGCCTTTTGAACAAACTTCTTTTGTTTCTGGTTGGGACCTTGATCACTTGTCCAGCAATTCCATGGATTCTGTCCCTAAAAATACCATTCCTCATGATTCCCTTCTCCTTAGGTGTTCTGAGGCTCACCTTCTTTATCTTCCTTATTTTTAAAATTGAGATCTAATTCACATTCCATAAAATTCACCATTTTGGTACAATTCCATGTTTGTTAGCATATTCACTTGTGCAAGCATCACCACTATCTACTTTCAGAATATTTCCATCCCCCACTGAAAGAAACCTCATACCCATCAGCAGTGACCGCCCACTCCCCAGTGCCCCAGCAACAGCCCCAACCCCTGGCAACCGCGGATCTACGTTCTGTTTCTATGGATTTGCCTGTCTGGACATTTCTTACCAATGGAATCACACAATCCGTTCACTCACCCACCCTCCCTAGTCTTGAGTTTCTGTATCCCGCAAAGCGTATCCTTTTGTCCTGCTGCCAAATATAACAGACCCGGCCCCACCTCCCTCCTCCACCTTTTAACTGTATTCAGCACAACTGATCGCTTTCTCCAGGCAGCATTTTCTTCTTGGTTTCAGAAGCTCCTTTTCATCATACCTCCGAACTCCCCTTCACAACTTCCTTTGCCCCTACTTCTCTTCTATCTGATCTCCAAATGCTTGAGGTATCTCAGGGCTTAGTCCTCAGCTCTCAGCTCCTTGAGGGTCACTTCATTTTGTCTCTTCCAGCTTTAAATATTATCTATGCTGATGATTCTCAAATATTTATTTGCAACTCTGACTTCTCCCTGGAACTGAAGATTTGATCATCTAACTGCCTAGTTTACATTTACATTTGGATGTCTAATGGCAGAAAAACATGCAAAGTATGTTTTCTCTATCCTCTAGCTCCTCACCCCTGCCCCGTCCCTCATCATTACAAAAAATGATGCAAGTGTTCAAGCCAAAATCTGAGGCCTCATTTGTCTTTCCACCATCTTTTTTTTTACACCGATCATCTACAAATCCGTGCCAGCTCTACCTCCCAAATATGGCTCAGGGGCATCCCCCAATCTCCACCTCCACTGACACGGCCCCCACCCCCCCTACCCGCTGCTGTCCCTGAACTCAGTGTAAGCTGCTAACATCACTGGCCTGGATGACTGTCGGCCAGCTCACTCTGCTGCCAGCCAGCTAGCCTACAGGTAGCAGATGTCCTAAAATCAATGTGCCATGGCATTTCCCCTTCTTGAAAGGGCTTATAGCTTCCAAACTCCCACCACTGCCAGGGAGGCTCTGCTTCATTCCCTGCTACTCTCTCCCTTGTCATGATGTTCCAGCTGAAAGGCCTTCTGTTCATTCCTCTAGCAGGAGAAACTTATTCCTGCCACAGTATCTCTGCACCTGTTGGCCCCCTGCCCAGAATGTTCCTTTTGTACTTGTTCAAATGGCTGGTTCCTCCTAGTCATGGAGGTCTCAGTGCAAGTCTTGAATGGAGAAGCCTCTCCCTACCCCCACTCATTCCATTGTGTTACATGTTTCTTTTCTTGGCAGCACTTATCAAAATCAAAACCACATATTTGCTTAGTGCCAGGTTTGCGGGAAAAGCGACCTTATCTGCTTAGCTCAGACTATACTTCTAACACTTGAAAAGGGCCTAGGACACAGATGATGTACAATCAATTAAATGTTGAATGAGTAAGTGAACGTCGTTATAGACGGAAGTGACGAAGGTACATAACTAAATGCAGCAAAGGGCAGAGTACAGATACAGTGATTCCTCCCACCTGGAGAGCAAAAAAGGCTGTAACTGTGCATGTGAACTTGCACAGGCTTCCAACACTTGCCAGGATCTCACAGAAAATGACTAATGCTGTCTGACATGTGCAGAGAGTTTCACATGGCATCTTAAGCCCTTCTGTATCATCTGAGTATTTTTTTCTACTGTGAGTTACCATGAGTGTGTATTACTTTTGTAATTTTGTGAACTCTATTTGAGTTTAATCAGAAAAATACATCAGTTAGTTCTTTTACCTGCAGGATTAAAAAAAAAGTTTTCCAATGAGCTCTTCGACCCAAGGTGAGCACACCCCAGTGATGACAAGCTTAGGGGCTGAGTCGTGTGTGGACACGTCCCATTTGCAGGCAGGAGGCAGAGGGCCTGGTAAAGACTCTGGGGCCAGACTCACCCTGACTTCACTCCCGGTTGCTAGTCACTGCCAGGGGCTGTCAGCACTCACCACGGACGAGGTGGAGTCCAGGAGGCTCACAACCTTCATCTCAATGTCGTCCTCCACAGAGCTCTTCAACAGTTTCATAACCTCACTCACAGTCAGCCACTTACAGTCCACATCTTGAATGGAAACAATATAATCCCCTTCTTTGGCTCCTGCTAGCTACAGAGGTATGATTTAAAGAAAGGTCACTGGTCTGTTCATTCAAATCCCTGAATCAGTTCCCAAGATCATTAACAAAACAGGTATTTGCATAGGTTTGCTCCAAGAAAGCAAAATATCCTTTTCTCTTTGGGCATGTAGCATCCATGAGAGGCCTTTGACACAGCCAGGCCTTTTACATAAGGGAACCCCCGATTCATGCACCGTATTTATTTGTTTGGGCAGCTTTCTTTGTATTTACCAGTCTGCCTGCCTGCAAAGATGCCAGGGAGTTTTGGTCCCAATCTAGAATGGTACACACTTACCGCAGCAGGGCAGTAAGGATCCAGGAAGTGGATCTGAACTGGGGAGTTTCCTCTCAAGGTGAATCCCAAGTCCTCTTCCTCTGCAGTGAAGCGAATGCTCCTAGGAGGTGTCCATCTTTTGTTAGCCGAAAACACCGATAAAGGGCCCTTTGGAGTAGAGCATCATTAGGTGTGGGATCTGAAGGCTGAATCAGGCATTTGAAAGCTAAAGGAAATGTTGTCTTATTTCCTTGCAGATTCATTCAGCCTTGCTCAGAGACCAATGAAACCATCTAGGATAACACTGCTATGAGTAGTCATGTAAGAATGTTAATTTCCACTTTCTCTAAAATATCCAATAGATTTTAGATCAAATTATTTTTTAAATGGTCTTAATTAAAACTATCTTATGTAAAATCTCTCATTAAGAAATCTAAGATCTCAGAGAAGACAAGTAGTGATTCTCATCTCACTACACTGATGGACAGTGACTGTAATAGGGTTGGTGGGGGGGACCTGATGAAGGGGGTAGTTTAATCATCACAATATTGCTCATGTAATTGTAGATTAATGATACTAAAATAAAATAAATTGTAAAAAAAAAAAAAAAGAAATCTAAGATATCTAAAAATATCCTCTTACAGACTTGCAACTTAGAAAAGCTTGTCCCCTTGCGTCATTATGAAATAAGCATTCAACATACCAGCTTCTGGAAGAAGTCCGTTGCTGTCACCTTGGAGAATTGTGGTGGTATAATTTCAACCTCTTGCTCAGTTTTAGCTGGAAAAGATAAAAACCATGAATGTTTCTGTAATTGAAAGTTATCCTTGAAAACTCAGGTCTAAGTTTTCTTTCTGAAGGGGAAGAGGAAGCCAACTTTTCTCCTTACTATTGGTTTAGACAGTAGTATGGAATGTGCACTACTGCTCAACCCCTGGCCCAGTACCTTCCACTTAGGTCCCTACTATGAGCCTGCTCTGGGGCTGGGTGAGTAGTGACAACCAGACACATTCCCTGCCTAAAGGAACTTGTTTATATTCCAGTGGACTCCCTTTGGCATTCATAAATCCTACTGAGAAGTAATCTATGTTTCAGGTGTGGCTTTTATGGGAGTACTGTGTCTCAGCACAAAGTCCTGGGCAAGATGTGTTTCCTCTTTTTATTATTAATGTGTAATGTGAGGATTTTACGGTGAGAAGTCAATTTGCCAAACTGTATCTACCAGTAGTTCAAATCTCTACCATTATATACATGTCAGGCTCAAGCCGACCCTTAACCAAGGGGCTAGGCAGTTTCTAACAAAGCACCCTAGAGCAGGCTCAACACACACGACAACAGTGTGAAAAGAAAATGTGGAGAAGATGACTGGCATGCCAAGGTGACACACATACCCCTGTTCACAGGATGGCCCTGTGGCTGCTTACGAACACCTTGACACAGCACTGGGCTCAGAGGCTGCTCATCCACAATGACAGTGGCAAGCCCCCTGCCCCACAGCCTCACCAGGAACCTCCCTCCATCAGGTTACGTCTCCACCTCCTGACCACGGAGCACAATGTGCAGACAATGGGATCAAGGAGGAGGTGGTCAGTATCCATGAAGGTGAATCCCTAAGTGTCATTCTTGCTTCCACCTACCAGCTTCGTCACCTGGGGCAAAGACATTGACCTCCCTAGGCCTTAACTGCTTCATCTTTAAGATGAGGGTGATTCTAGTACGCCTGTCATACAGTTGGAGGGAGGGCTGAATGAGATTCTGCGTATATATGAGGCTCACTGTTGTGCGTGGCAGACTTCAACTGCACAGTAGGTATCAGCCAACATTACTACAGACAAGCCTGGGATTCTAGCTTGAGCAGGGCTCTGCCTCTAAGAAGCTGGTCCCTGAAAACTGGGGTAGGACTCCAGAGAATGGGGACAAAGGTGTGGGAAGTGGGATGGCAGGGGATGAGAACAAAGGGGGTTCCCTTGATTGGACCACCTCCACCTCCTTCCTCTAACTCCTGTAAAGGCCCCCTGACTCCTGCCCTCTAGGACAAAATTGATGGCCACTACCCCACAGACAGCAACTGTGCCATTGACCCCTGTATTCCTGAAACCAGGACAGTGCTCAACACCTTGGAGATGCCTAGAAAGCACTGGTGATGCATGACCTCACTCAAATGTGGAATCCCATAGAAGCAGAGAGTGGAACGGCAGGTGTGGGGGTGGGAGGGAAGAAATGAGATGTTGGTCAAGGGTACAAAGTTTCAATTATGCAAGATAAGTAAGTCCTAGAGCTGTAGCATATAGCACACAGCACAGTGACTATAGTTCCTAATTTACTATAGTATACTTGAAATCTGCCAAGAGGGTAGATCTTACACACACACACACACACACACACACACACACACAGAACTAGATTTTGAGGAATTGTCACTGCCAAAGTAAAAATTTTCCTCCAACCCCTGGTTCCACTGTATCAGTGAAATACTTCTCATTTCATAATAAAAATAATTTTTGTCCTTAAAAAGAAAGAAAATGCTGGTGCTGATGGATGGAAGAGGTACGGACAAGCTTAGGGGAGAAAAAGGATGCATTTGGCTCTAAAACCACAGCCAGAGGTAGAAGACAGATAGCAAAGTGCATTTCCCAGAAAGCAGATGGAACGTGGGTAGGTGTGCAGTGTAGCAAGAACCACAAGGCAAAAGATAATTTCAAGGTTCTCCTGACCAGAAATGGTGGCTGCAGCCCCAAAGGACTTTAAGGAAAGGCACCCAGAGGAAGCAAACCAGGGAGAGTAGACCCTCAAGGATGTCAGAAAGGGTGGGTGGAATCAGGCAGGACCCCTGCACCAAGGGAGGCTTGTTGAGGGGCAGGAGGGAGTCAGATGGCACAAGGGGGTCAGTGAGGCAGAGACCATGAGGAAGTCCCAGCATGTGGGATAAGGAGATGTGAGCCCAAGGCAGGGGCAGCATCCCAGCACCCAGCAAGGTTTGCACGACGCCTGCAGGGGCAGCGGGTAAAGGCTGGGCCCCCAGAGTGCCCCTGCCTCCCACACAGGTGCACAGCATGCCGGGCACAGGCCCCCGCACCACTCACAAATGATGTCAGGAGCCTCGAACAAGTTGAGCAGATCATCAGCCTCTTGATGCTGGTTGAACTTGAGCCGGGACCGCTGGTGCGCCACGGACAGCACCTCCTGCAACACCTCAATGTTGCGGAGCTTCTTGCACAGGCCTGCCTCCCTCATGGACTCCTCGTGATAGGCCACGGCTCTGCGCAAGTGGGACTTGCCTGTCAACAGGAAATCAGCACTGTGTGACACAAGCCCTCAGCACGATACAAGTACCTCAAGGAGAGTCCAGGTGCCCAAGGATCAGCCCAGAGCAGTGTTCATTCTCTTTTCTGAAGATCTGCCTGCATGGCTTACATGCACTGGCAATATGCTTACTTGTGTCTATAAAACATTCATTCAGCAAATATTTGCCAAATGTTCTAGGCACTAGAAATAAAGTAATTAACAAAAACTAGCCTCAGCATGCATAGAATTTACATGTTAGTAGTTGAAGACAGGTACTTAACAAGCAAAGAAATGCATAATGGATCATGTGATGATAGGTTATGGAAGAAAATAAAGCAAGGTAGGCAGATGTGGCAAGACAAGACTGGGAATGAAGACCTGCTTTTCTGGGATGGTGATCAGGAAAGACCTTTTTGAAGGTAACTTTTGAACATAGCCGTGAAGGAAGTTGAGGATATACAACAGAAGAGCATTTCTGAGAGAAGAAACAGCAAGTGCAAAGGCCCTGGGGCAGGAGCGTGCCTACGTGTTCACAGACAATGAGGACCTTGGGGGTGTGGCTGGAGGACCTGAGGGCTGGAGAGGAGGGTGGGCCATGAGGTCAGAAAGGAGCAGGAGCCAGACCAAGTGTGCAGGGTGCAGGGTGAGGACCAACCTCACAAGAGCAGAGTGAGGACATCTGTTCCTGCTCTGAGGGAGACGGAGCCCATTAGGGTGTGAGCAGGGGACTGATGTGATTTGACCCATGTGAACAGGCTATGGTGGAGCAAAGAGGAAAGCAGGGAGACCAGCTAAGAGAAAACTACAAAGAGCTGGGCAAGCATGTGGCCTCTCTGGGTCTGCTTTCTCTCTCAACTGACAAATGGAGACCATACCATACCTATCTCATTGGGTTGTGTAAGGTTTAAGGGAGTCAACATTTGTTAAGTAGGTGCTATGTAAGTGTGGCTTGGACCAGGGCGGTAAGACATGATGGGATTTAGGATATGTTTTCTAGGTAGAGTCAACAGGATTTGCTAATCACATATAGGATGAGAACGACAAGGGTAGAGAGTGAGTCTGGCGTTTTTTGCCGAGAAGGATGGAGCTGCCATCACCGAGATGGGGAAACTGGGTGGGTGGGGGCTGGGGCAGGTCTGGGTAGTGGAGGAATTCAGGTTCACAGAGAGAAGATACTCACTCTGAGATTTGGCAGATACCAAATTAGGACAATTTGTTACCAGTTCTCAGGTGTGGCATAAGAAAGTTAACAAACGTGTCCTTTCACATTTGGATGGCCAAGGGCCATCCCCTGGACAACTAGCATGCTGGAAGATCATCAAAGCTCCGCTTCTACTGTGGGAGGCCTGGGCCCTTGTGGAACCCATGAATATACCACGCTGGGGGCCTGTTAAAGCTGGAGGACCGTGCCCGTTGTTTCTCATCTAGAGCGGCCACAGTGACTCAGGATGCCCTGCTCTCCAAGCCCTGCCCTGGATACCATCTAGGCTGGGCATCAAACGGGGCACAGGGAGGGAGGGAGCAGGAGAGCCAACACGCACCCAGCTCTCGGCGCTGGTGGCCATTTTTCAGTGTGGCCAAGGGCGTCAGGCCCTCTGGCATGTGGTCGTAGAGCTGGGACAGGCACTTCTCCTGGTGGTCCTCGTCTGCACCAGGCTTCACTGCAATGAGAACCACAGAATAAATCATGGTTTGTGGATGTGGCTGCAGACTCTGGGGATGGCGCCTCAGACCCACTTAGAGATTTCTCTTTCAACCGCATCTCCAGTATTCTGAGGCACTGGGATAACGGACCTCCTTTTCACCCCTGGACACACCCCAGGCGATGCAGCCCACAAGTCCTTGTGCACAGAACCAGGAACACTCCAGGAGCTCAACCCCCACTCTCTACCTCCTCCACATCCCCAGCCTCACGGGACTGCCCAGAAGAGCCACACCTCATGCCTCTGGTGGCCCCTGTGCTGCCTACGCCTTCCATGGCGCATGTCCTCTAAGTCACCAAACCACACACCACTACTCCATACTTTCAGCCCCCGTTCCAGAGCTCTGGTAATGTACCTGCTCTACCCTGTTCAGCTGGACAAGTCCTTCCTAGAGTTCAAAGTGCAACTCAAATGTCACCGGCTCTGAGAGACTGATTGTGACGATGCCAAGGAGTCCAGCTGCTGCCCCACTTGTATTTCTACCCCAACTACTGAAGCACTACACCTCTATTGGTTTACATGACGTGTCTGGCCTAACAGACTATATATAATACCAGCAGCAGCAGCTACACTTTCAGAGCCCGCTATATACAAGGCACTATTTAGCTTTGCATAAAGCCACTGACTTCCCACGACAGCCCCGTGAGATAAGTTCTCTTCATATGCCCACCTAATAGATAAGAAAACTGAAGCACAGAGCAGCTAAACAACTTGCCCGAGATCACACAGCTAATAAATGGCAGAGCTGGGATATTAACCCTTTTCACTACTCCGAAGGCTGCCTTGATTGGGACGAATTACAACAAAAGTCCCACCCAGCCTCAGATCACAGCCAAACTAGAGTGAGAGGGAGGCACTCACCTCAGGCTCAAAATTTAAGGGAGTGCCAAAACCCAGCAATCAAGATACATGATATTTTAATATAATTTTCTAAGTATTACAAATTAATGCAAAAAAACCTGTGAATGAACAAAAATACCACACTTCTTTTTGCTTCAGGCTCCAATGTGGCTCAGGACACACTACTTGCTTGCTTGCTACTGATCTGTGTCTTTATTTAAAATTTTGATCAGATTTTTTTGCATTGGTTGTGATTCATCTGAAACATTACATTAAAATGTTACCATGACTAGTGAGTGGTTGGGCATCCCTGTAGATTTGGTGTCTGAGGCAAGCATGTCGTTAGTCCCAGGCCTGGTCCTAACCTTGGTCTAGATTCCAGGGAAAAGCATCTCCAGGAAGCAGTCTACTCCATCCCAGGCAGAATTAATTAGCCTTCTTCCTCCCACAGCAGGGACACAAAACCCTTGATCCCACCCAGGCCTGTGTGACAGCTGCCTGGGCCCACAGGTCATTCCCACGCTCTGCCCCAGGCTGTGAAGCTCTCTAGGGCAGGCAGAGAGCTCTCGCTCAGCTCAGAATCTCCCTGAGCCCGCAAAACCACAATCCTGACCAAAGCCTTGAGCCTCCCAGTCCCCGGGCCTTACGCTGGTGGTCGATGAGGAGGGTGGCTGTGAAGTAATGGGCCAGGGCACCATAATGGTAGGCCTTCACGCAGGCCAGGCTGGCCCAGGAGTAGGGGATGTTCTCCTTCACTGGAGC
The DNA here is from genome assembly GCA_029783875.1 of Phataginus tricuspis. Taxonomy (NCBI): domain Eukaryota; kingdom Metazoa; phylum Chordata; class Mammalia; order Pholidota; family Manidae; genus Phataginus; species Phataginus tricuspis. Next base: position 3,315,926 of record JAQQAC010019400.1, read on the forward strand.
CTGGCTCATGGCCGCATGCAGCTGGCGAGAGACTTCTGCCACCTGAAACAGGAGTAATGTTGGGGAAGGGGAGGCTGGCACAGGGGCCCTCACAGACCAGGGCTGCAGAAAAAGAGCCTTTTCTTCTATGCAGTCGCCCTGTCAGAGGCCACTGCTCAATCTGGGAGCAATTCCAAGGGTTCCTTCTGTTGTCACTGTCACAGTTAACAGGCAGATCAGGCAACTGTCATTAGGCTGGTTTTCAGGCTAGGCTGCAGATAGAATCAGTGATCCGTAACTGAATCACTGGTACTTACCAAGAAAATGCCAGCCAGCATCTGGACAGGGTGGACATGCTGCCCAGAGCGTGGGCAGGCTGTCCTGGGAAGCCCCCCCTGCTTCCAGTGGGCCCACACTAACACATCCCAGCCCCCACCAGAAGTCCCAGAAACCAGGAGGGCTTACCTTGGCGGCCTCCTGAGCCACCTTTACCAGCATGAAGAATTCGTTCTGTATCCCAGGAAGGCAGATTTTCTCAAAAACACTTTCTTGAGCTTGTGCAAGCATCATTTTGACCAGTACGCTGAGCATGGCAGGACTCATGTCATAACTCGGAGTATGAGTAAATGTCTCTTTCAGGTAGTTTAAAATCCCTATAATTGGAAATTTTGGCACATTAGTTGGGAATCATATTTATTTCACCATACTGTTCAGAAGAATAAAGTATGAAAGAAGCAAAAATATAGAACTGGTGTCCTGGGGCATCTTTAAAAATCTGATTCTCCAATACCAGTAAGATCTAGCAATTCTACTCCTAGGTATACACCCCAGAGAACAGAAAGCAGAGACTTAAACTGATGCTTATGGACAAGGTTCATGGCAGTACTATTTGTAAGCCCAAAAGGTGGAAACAACTCAAATGTCTGTCAATGGAAAAATGCATAAACAAAATGTGGTATAGCTATACAACAGAATATTTTTCAGCCTTAAAAAGGAAGGAAATTCTGACACATGCTACAGCATGGATGAAGACATTATGCTAAGTGAAATAAGTCAGTCACTGTACAATTCTATGAGATAAGGTACCTGAACAGTCAAATTCATAGTGACAGAAAGTAGAGTGTTATTTGCTAGGGCCTGGGGGTAAGGGAGAATCGACAGTTCTTTTCTAATAGGTATAATGGGTAGAGAGTTTCAGTTTGGGATTATGAAAAAGTTTCGGAGATGGATAGGTGTAGAAGATGTGGACATATGTAATGTCAGTGAACTTAAAAATGGTTAAAATGGTAACTTCGTTGTGTGTGTTTTACCACAATTTAAAAAACAAACAAACAAGATTCTCTTCCAAAACATTTACATCTGTATCAAGGAAGGAAACCGGCCTGCTCCTTGGCCAACCTTGTCTCACCCAGGACAACTAGGAGAAATTCCTTCCATGATAAGGCATCTGACGGCAGAGAGAGCAGAAAGCAGGCAGAATAACTAAAGGGCTTTCGGGGACATACACTCACACTTAATACCAGGGTCATTCAGAAATTCCGGGCTTTCCCCCAGGACCCAGGGTAAATCAATTCAGCCATTCCAATGGAAATTTTCATGCTGTAGCCCTCAGCTGACTTTTTAAAAAAAACATGTTAGAAAATTAACTGTCACAACATTAACTGACAATCAACCTGGAGGGGAAATAAAATCCCTGACATGAATCCCATCTGACTGGTTCCTCTGGTTTTACTGCAAAGCAAAGCATAAACTGCCCTGCAAAATGGTGGCAATGGCTGCAGGCTGCGTGCTCTCCTCTGGGTTTGCTCCCACTCTGCCTTCAAGCTTCATGTCACCGCATCTCTGTAGTCTTAGAGACAGGTTACCAGGCATACCTGCTTAAGACTCCTCAGGAAGAGAGACGACCCCAGAAAAAGATTTGCAGTGAAAGAAATGAATTCCCACACTGAATCTAAGCATGTCATTTCATCCTAAGGGATCAATCATTTTAATAGAAGCAATTCTCTGATTAGCCAGATGGCAAAGCTATGGCCCTTCATTGCCTTGCAGAGCAAAGTGTGATACCCAAAAATGTTCTCTGCCAGGGGTTATGCCCCAAAGCTGAGTGATGCGGACTGGCACAGGAGGAAACGTGCTGCGAGCTAGTTTGGGGGATCATGTGGTATGCTGCCCTGTCCGTGCTTTTTCCACCAGGACACAGGCCCTGCTGGAGGGGCGCTACACAGTATCCTTGAACACCTATGAGCTAGGCCCACCCACTGCACCCAGCAGGGCGACGCCTGGTCCTCTGTAGGCTGGTGCTACACGGCGCTTGACAGAGGGCGAAGAGCAACCGCAGGGGTGTGGGCTTTGCAGACGTGCACAGTATGAAGGCATGGATAGTAATATGTACGACCGAAGCATACCACATTAAAGGGAAAAAAAAAGCCTACTTTTTCACTGTTTGGGAAAACTTATTCTCTTCTTCAACAGTGTTCCAAGGAACTGTTCATTCACTGCCATCTGTCAGACCACTCATTTGTAAGGGATTAATTGTTAACCACAGGATTCACTGTGTACATGAGCCATACGCAGACTGAGACGTCAGAGTCTGAGCCAGTAAGCAGTTCCCTTGGGGGAAGATAACCAGTGCCGGCAACTAGGCCCATGAGGCCAAATGTGGGACTGGGGAGGACCCACAGACCCTCTCCAGCTGGGGTACCCCTGCCAGCTGGTGGGGCCAGGACTCGTCCCAGCAGTCCTTGAGGAGACATACCTGCAGCTCTCTGAAAGGCATCCACTGCACTCTCCAGGCCAGCTTCTGTCTGTCGATTGCACCTGGTCCCGATCTGTGTGTAGAGGGCTCCGATGTTAAACAGAACACTGGCCTTCTCCAGTAGCATGTTCTGTTGGCTAACTGGAACCCCAGTGAGGGAGTCATACCTATTTAAAAGAAATATGTGTTGTGAAAAATTATATGCTAACAAACTGGATAACCTAGAAGAAATGGACAACTTTCTAGAAAAATATATTCTTCCAAGGCTGACCCAGAAAGAAACAGAAAATCTCAACAGACCAATTAGCAGCAATGATATTGAACTGATAATCAAAAACCTACCTAAGAACAAAATGCCTGGACCAGATGGATTCACCGATGAATTTTATCAAAAATTTAGTGAAGACCTAATACCCATCCTCCTTAAAGTTTTCCAAGGAGTAGAAAAAGAGGGAATACTTCCAAACTCATTCTATGAGGCCACCATCACTCTAATACCAAAACTGGGCAAAGACACCACAAAAAAAGAAAACTACAGACCAATATCCCTGATGCACATAGATGCAAAAATACTCAACAAAATATTAGCAAACCGAATTCAAAAATACATCAAAAGGATTATCCATCATGATCAAGTAGGATTCATTCCAGGGATGCAAGGGTGGTTCAACATTCGAAAATCCATCATCATCATCCACCACATCAACAAAAAGAAGGACAAAAAACACATGATCATTTCCATAGATGCTGAAGAAGCATTTGACAAAATTCAACATCCGTTCATAATAAAAACTCTCAACAAAATGGGTATAGAGGGCAAGTACCGCAACATAATAAAGGCCATATATGACAAACCCACAGCCAACATTATACTTAATAGCGAGAAGCTGAAAGCTTTTCCTTTAAGATCGGAAACAAGACAAGGATGCCCACTCTCCCCACTTCTATGCAACATCGTACTGGAGGTCCTAGCCACGGCAATCAGACAACACAAAGAAATAAAAGGCATCCAGATTGGCAGGGAAGAATTTAAACTGTCCCTGTTTGCAGATGACATGATATTGTACAGAAAAAACCCTAAAGAATCTACTCCAAAACTACTAGATCTAATATCTGAATTCAGCAAAGTTCCAGGATACAAAATTAACATGCAGAAATCTATGGCATTCCTACACACTAACAATGAACTAGCAGAGAGAGAAATCAGGAAAACAATTCCATTCAAGGTTGCATCAAAAAGAATAAAATACCTAGGAATAAACCTAACCAAGGAAGTGAAAGACCTATACTCTGAAAACTACAGGACACTCATGAGAGAAATTAAAGAAGATACCAATAAATGGAAACACATCCCGTGCTTATGGATGGGAAGAATTAATTGTCAAAATGGTCATCCTGCCTAAAGCAATCTACAGATTCAATGCAATTCCTATCAAAATACCAACAGCATTTTTCAACGAATTAGAGAAAATCATTCTAAAATTCATATGGAACCACAAAAGACCCCAAATAGCCAAAGTAATCCTGAGAAGGAAGAATAAAGCTGGGGGGATTATGCTCCCCACCTTCATGCTTTACTACAAAGCTACAGTACTCAAGACAATTTGGTACTGGCACAAGAACAGACCCATAGACCAATGGAATAGACTAGAGAGCCCTGATATAAACCCAACCATATATGGGCAATTAATATATGATAAAGGAGCCATGGACATACAATGGGGAAATGACAGCCTCTTCAACAGCTGGTGTTGGCAAAACTGGACAGCTACATCTAAGAGAATGAACCTGGATTATTGTTTAACCCTATACACAAAAGTAAACTTGAAATGGATCAAGGACCTGAATGTAAGTCATGAAACCATAAAACTCTTAGAAGACAATATAGGCAAAAATCTCCTGAATATAAGTATGAACGACTTCTTCCTGAACGCATCTCCTCAAGCAAGGGAAACGAAAGCAAAAATGAACTCATGGGACTACATCAAACTAAAAAGTTTCTGTACGGCAAAGGACACCATCAACAGAACATAAAGGCATCCAACAGTATGGGAGAATATATTTGTAAATGACATATCTGACAAGGGGTTAACATCCAAAATATATAAAGCACTTACACGCCTCTACACCCAAAAAGCAAATAACCCAATTAAAAAATGGGCAGAGGATATGAAGAGACAGTTCTCCAAAGAAGAAATTCAGATGGCTAACAGACACATGAAAAGATGTTCCACATCACTAATCATCAGGGAAATGCAAATTAAAACCACAATGAGATATCACCTAATACCAGTAAGGATGGCCAGCATCCAAAAGACTAAGAACAAAAATTCTGGCGAGGATGTGGAGAAAGGGGAACCCTCCTACACTGCTCATGGGAATGTAAGCTAGTTCAACCATTGTGGAAAGCAATATGGAGGTTCCTCAAAAAACTAAAAGTACAAATACCATTTGACCCAAGAATCCCACTCCTTGGAATTTGCCCAAAGAATACAACTTCTCAGATTGAAAAAGACATATGCACCCCTATGTTTATTGCAGCACTTTTACAAAAGCCAAGATATGGAAGCAACCTAAGTGTCCATCGGTAGATGAATGGATAAAGAAGATGTGGTACGTATACACAATGGAATACTATTCAGCCATAAGAAGGAAACAAATCCTGCCATTTGCAACAACATGGATGGAGCTGGAGGATATTATGCTCAGTGAAATAAGCCAGGTGGAGAAAGACAAGTGCCAAATGATTTCCCTCATTTGTGGAGTATAACAACGAAGCAAAACTGAAGGAACAAAATAGTAGCAGACTCAGAGACTCCAAGAAGGAACTAGTGGTTACCAAAGGGGAGGGTGTGGGAGGGTGGGAGAAGGGGATTGTGGGGTATTATGTTTGGTACATATGGTGTAGGGGATCACGGGGAAAACAGTATAGCACAGAGAAGGCAAACAGTGAATCCGTGTCATCTTACTACACTGATGGAAAGTGACTGAATTCGGGTATGGATGGGGACTTGATAATATGGGTAAATGTAGTAACCACATTTTTTTTCATGTGAAACCTTCATAAGAGTGTATATCAATAATACCATAATTTAAAAAATGGCAAAAAAAAAGAAATATGTGTTGAGAATATGGATTACTTGGCTAGCTAATGCCATTTTGGGGTGAAAATGGACAAAATGTATTTCTGGAAAAAAAAATTCACAGATGCACATGGAATGAGACTTTCCTTTTCAAGCAAGATGACGGGCCTGCTCATTTTGAATGAGACACCACATGCACCCTCAGAAACACAGCTTCTCAACCAAGATGTCCCTTCACAGGTGACCAGGTAAACAAACTGTGATATATAAACACAGTAGAATATCATGCAGAGCTAAAAAGCAATGAGCTATCAAGCCATGAAAAGACATGGAGGAAACGTAAGAGCGTATTACTAAGTGAAGGAAGTCGATCTGAGAAGGTTACATACTGTATGATTCTAATTATATGACAGTCTGGAAAAGGCCAAACTATGGAGACGGAAAAAGGATCAGTGGTTGCTAGGGTTGGGGGAAGGGAAAGGGATAAACAGGTGGAACACACAGGACTTTTAGGGCAGCAAAACTATTGTGTGATGCTACAATGTGGATCCATGTCATCAGACATGTGTCAAAACCCACAGAGTGTACCACACCAAGAATGAACCCTGACATATGCTGGGGACTGTGGGTGATAATGTGCTTACAGGCCCATCAGTTGTAACACATGTCCCACTCTCGTGGGGGATACTGATAATGAGGAGGCTATGCATGTGTGCGGGCAGGGGATATGTGGGAAATCCCTCAGTTTTGCTGTGAACCTAAAACTACTCTAAAAATAAAGTGTATTAAAAAGATATAAGGCTTCTCCTAAATGGAATCAATTACTAATCCTTCATAATTCTTCCTGAAGTCTAAAAGACTCAGGATTTGTTCTGAAATTTACACACCAACCAGGAGGTAAATGGAGCTTCTTCCTGTTTCAACACTAGGGAGAAATCACCTTCTGCTGCCGCACCCCGCGGGAGCAGCCAACACCTCTTCAGGAAAAGTCGTCTGCCTTGCCTCTCAAAGGAAAGCATCGGTGGCCACCAGCCGTAGTGAAACTGAATTCTGAATATGGACCTTAGCTTTTAGATTTATTTTTTCCTTTCTCTACACTCCTACAGACGAACGCTCAGAGAAGAGGTGCAGCATCTCCAAAGGATTTAGACAACATTCATCTTTGGAAATACCAAGTCTGGAGAAGATAAATGTTCTACCTCAGTTTTTAAAACCTGATCGATTTGTTTGCTGCCCAGGTCACTGGGACAAAACCTGATTCCCACCCCCATCCCATCTTGGGCAAGTCTCCTGCTTCCTGCTATTTCTACTCAAGAGCCCCAGTGTTTTCCCAACAATAAAATGAGCACCAAAAAGAAAAAAATGCCTCTTCCCCTTGGCTCACTTGTTCTGAGAAGCAAGAAGCCACGGTCTGTTGACGCCTTCCCCCTTGAGTTCCCTTACAAATGAACACTAGTTTCTCTACACGTCTCTGGGCTCTCCCGGGCTAACGGGGACAATCGCAAGAGGGGCCCAGTGCAGAGGAGTGTCACCATGCCGCTCTGAGGCCGTGGCTGAAGTGGGCAGGCCCCAGGCCAGGCCCCAGGCACCTACCATGTGAACATGATCCCCATCTGTCGGGTGGGAGGGAAGAACCGGCTTTCCACAAAACCCAGCTGGATGAAGTAACTCATCAGTAGTTCCACACCAGCCTCATCCCGGCTGGGTGTCCGACAAGCCTGAAAGGAAGGGCAACACCAAAGAGGTGAATTTTGAGGATGCGGCAGGGGCCCCCTTTCTGAAGATGCTCTCACTCACTATTTCTGTGGAGCTCAAGCCCCACTGCTCATATTGTGAACTCCAGGAGGGTGGAAAACGCAGGGATGAAACTCAGGAGTCCAGACTCCAACCCTAAGGCATGCCAGTGGGCATGTGTCCCCTTCTATGCTCTTCTTATGCACAAGTTGAATGGATAATGTAGCCCAAGCACTGAGCACAGTGGCTGGCACAGAGCAGGTGTGGCACATAGCACACAACAGCAGCTCTCTATGACCCCCCAACCCTCAGCGATTTTATAAGACCTCAAGGCAATCATGGGATAATCTGGCAACTCACCAAGTTCTAGCAGCCATCCTCCCCTCCCCACCACACACAAAAACATACTTGTCTCAGATCCGTAAGATCTGCGATTTCGTCTTCATATAGGTAGCCGTCTTCACTGTAATGTTCCAAGATAAAGTCCTGTAAGAGAATGAGGTAAGATATTGTAAGACGTGATTCAAAACCATAAATAGGTAAAACACTGATGTCTCAGGTGCCCCCCCACAAAAATACATGTGCAATACATAAAATGTATGCGTGATTGTGCAGCACGGTGATTTCCTCAGTGGCAGGATCGATTTCTTAATTTGGTTTATGTGTATTTTACAACTTTGCATTTGTTGCATTAGTAAAAAGGAAAGTTGAAGTTATTTTATTTTAAAGTGTCTTTGCAACATACTTACGTAACCATGTAAGTGACTATACATTAATGAATTTTGGCAAACGTCACAGATAATCAGGCTCTCAGACCGTCATCCTTCAGGCTACCCTCAGTACCTGGGCACAGGGTCTTCCTGGCAAAGGATATCTGTATCCGGGGACTGTTAGGAGGATGCTACCCTCAGAGTCTGCGATGGGAACCTTTGTGAGAGCAGCTCTGACATTTCTACAGATGAAGCTCCCCAGAAAGCCCCTGAACCAGGTGCACAGTCCAGTTTGATAACCACTCTGTGACTTCATTCAGTCACATGACACATATTAATGAACACCTGCTATGTGCCAGCCACTGTGCCCAGCACTTGGGCTACGTCAGTGAACAAAATGATCTTTCCCGTCAGAGCTTATATTCTTGAAAGGGGGCACAGACAGTAAGTAACAAGCACAACAAATAAATAGGTTACATCATATATTAGAAGTTGGCAGGTATTACAGGAAAAAAATCAGACCAGTTATAAGGGGGTTTGGGGATGGGGTTCTTGTACAACATCTGCCATAAGTGCCGGCTCTCCCAGAAAGAAAGTTGACGAGTGCGACTGTTCAAATGTTTTCTCAAGTGTCTGCGAGTACACTCCTCACACACTTCCTGCGTAGAGCCACTCCTGCTTTTTACATGTTTAATGCATATCCACATGCACACTTACATACCCTCAAGTTACAAAAATGGGATTGTATTGAATGAATACATGACTTTGTGGTGCTTGTTTTTTTCAAATTAGCAATGTATCAAACATTTTCATAGGCCACAAAATATCTATAACATGACTTAATGGTTTTATGAGCTTCCAATGTAATGAAAGCACAATTCATTTATTCAACAAGTAAACTCAACTCCTACTACATTCTATGATATTCTTAATCCCCTCTTGTTAGACATTTCAGTCATCTGTAAGACTGTGCACTTGAAGATAAACACCATGACAGTCATCCCTGTGCACCCCTCTGACTAGTTCCTCAGAATACATCCTGAGAAGATGTCTTGCTGGGTCCAAGGATATGCAGAAAGCTCCTTCTGCTTTCTACTTTGGTCATTTTTATTCAACTTCTTCTTTCGTTTTATGATGCTGACACATATTTTCCTTATGACTTAAAGTGCTGGTGCTTGGAATTGCTCCTTTACTGATATAAAGACCATTTGTAAAATTTGAAATGGTTTTCAAATATAATTAAGTTATTAGTGAAATCAATTATGGTAAGGATGATCAGGAGGACAACGTTCATCTAGAACTTCTCCAGTGACACCTCTGAGAGCAGTGTTAAGGAGCACCACTCAGGACATGCTCAAGGAGGACAACTGCAGCCTTTTCAGAGCGGCATGCTGTTGTCAACTTCTACTGCGACAGTGACAAAAATGTTCTTAAAATCAGGAGAGAAATTACACTTAAAATAAGAAGTTAAAAGAGAAACTGTATGTTAACCTCATGGAAGTCAAAGAGGATTTTGAGAAATTCTAAATGTATGCCTGACTGCAACTTAGTAAACTAGGATGGATTAAACATGTTTAATAGGATAAAAAAATACCTAGCTGAAATGCACTGTAAACATCAGGAACAAGACAGATTTCCACCATAACTGCTATTAGCATAATTCTACAAGTTCTCTAGCCAACAGATTAAGAAAAATAAGATATTAGAAAGGAAGAAACAAACAAAAAACATTTTTTTGCAAAATAATCCAAGAGCATCAACTGAAAAACTACTAAACTAAAAATAATTAAGTGGCCAAAAAGTTAATATATAAAAGTTAATGATCTTCCTATGTTATACACCAATAACCAGTTAGAAAAATCTAACAGGGGAACAATAATTTTCATAATCTGAACAAAAGCACAACATCCCTAGGAGTAAAATTAATTTAATTAGTTAAGCAAATAACTATAATTTTATTGAGAAACATAAGTTATTTCATTCTTTCATATATTCATTAAGTCATTTTTTTAACAAGACAGATATGGTCCCTGCTCTCATAAATTTGCTGTTCATTGATATCAACTAGAAATATTACATGTATGGATGAAAAGGTACAAGTTGTAAAGATGCAATTCTGTTCAAAGTAAGCTATGAATCTAATGAAATTACAATCAAAACCCAAAAGTACAATTTTGGGGAAACTTGACAAAATATGGAAATAAAAATGTGGAAGAAAAGCCACTTTTTTGGAAAAGCACAGCACTAGAGGAGGCTTGCTATAACTGCTGCTAAAACAGTGAGAAACGCAAGGACAGTGGAACCAGATATGGATCCGAAGCAGACTGAAATAGATCCAAGAACCAGGTATGTAACAAAAGCCAGTGTTACAAAGAAGAGGTAAAGGCTGGAGCTTGCATCAGCTCCAGGCAGTGAAGAGGTGGCACACAAAACGGTGTGCCTGATGTGAATGTAAAGAAAGGCTATCACAGTGTTATGGGCAGGGTTAAGGGAAACCACAGGATGGTCTGGACCTCCAGAGCCATTACAACCCCAGAGCTGAAAGGTCGGGCGGGGTGGGGGTAGAAGGAGCTCTGGAAACCCAGAGAAGTGGCTGTCTGAGGCAGGCACCCAACAGCCACCAGGTTCTTCTCTACTGGAATGCCAAAGGACACCAGATGAGGGAGCTGGGAAATAAATGTCCTGACTTCCCTCTCCTCTTACCCTCTCATCTGCTGGTGCCTCTCCCCCGGGGCCACACCCAATAGGAAGTTCCAGAGCGGGAGCCTTTTGGTGCCTCCCTGGCGCAGACAAGATGGGGGCTGGGGGTGCACCAAGGGAAATGGACAATATCCAGCACCACGGATGGATTCTCTATACATAATTTGAGGGAAACAGGCTATCTATTTGGTGAAAATAAAAAGCTATAGCTCTACATCACATTTTTTCCCCCAAAACGAATTCTGGATAAGTCAAAAATTTAAACAAAGCACTGGATGAAAAAAAACAACAAAGTATTATGTCATCTTGGGTGGAGAATGCCTTTCTGAATATATCATCATAGAAGAATTATAAAGGAAAGAACTGATAACTTTAGCAACATAAAATCTGTATGCCAAAAATATATATATTATACTTTTTAAACTGGTAATTGCTTGTGTAACAAAAATTAAAGAGAATGTATCGAGAAATACTTTATATATATATAATATATATACATATTAAATATATATAAAACCAAGGGATAATATCCTTCATCTATAAAGAACTTGTCTAAGAAATAAGAAGAGCAACACTATGGAAAGCAGAAAAGGACAGGAATAGTCCTTTTGAAAAGGGGAAACGTAAGGAGCATATAAACATCCATGAGAATGTATTCAAATCTAGTGCTGATTAAATAAATGCAAATTCAAATATTAATCATTTTTGCCTAATTTCACAAAAATAAAAAAGATATATTGAAAAACCAACATAACGAATGACACCCAACTAATTATACAATCAAAGGTGCAGGAAGATAAGCAGTCACACAGTTGGTAGAAATATAAGGCAGGACCATGTCTGGTGGGTAGGTAGGTAATATGTATCTTAGACCTACCAAATCCACATCTAGAAGTTTATCCAAAAGGAATATTCGGCAAAGCATGCAAAGATGCTCAGTGAGAGCTGCTGAAACAGCCTAAAGAATGAGATTAATTGCTACCTGGTTTACCACCTACTACAATACAAGCAGACACCATGCTCAGCTCAAATGGACAGGATGAGACACACCCTTGTGAGGCAGGCCCCTGGTCACAGGAAGAGATCCAGTGTCCAAAGGTTAAGTGCTGAGCAAATTACAGGGCCCCATGGGGAGGTGTGGTGGGGCTGTAAGGGGTCTTTACATGTCTTGGTATTTTCTGAACACTGAGCAATACTGTTCTTAATCAGAAACATAAATAATGCTATATTTAAAAGCAAAGAAGAAAATTTGAATTCTCTGGAAAAGGTATTTATTTTGATGGTGCTTTTTAAGGAAGTTGTTTTAAAGCCCATTTACTTAAAATAGAACAGAATCACACTGTGAAGTGTCCCTGACCATTAAACATTACACAGATACACACAGATCTGAAAGACAACTTGAGCTGCCCGAATGCAGTCAGTCTAACTATCTCTGTGGCGCCTGTTACTCTCCAGCATGGAAGGTAGAAAACAGAATGTGACCCCGAAGTTCTCATTTTTCTACGACTGACATTTGTAGTCCCTTTTAGGTTAAAATGACATGGCTGGAAGCCTCAACTGAATGGCAGTCAGCCATGCCCACAGCACATGAATTTTTTTCACTGGGTTTAATGCAGAATGCAGCACATGACATGCTTGGATCCTCACAGATGCCAGTAAAATTCCCAAGTTTCTCCAGAGCCTCCCTCTAAAACATCTGTACTTCTGCAGTTCCAGCACCGAGCTACACCAAAAGAAACTGTTCTACAAAAGCAACTAAGACACAAAGGTTGTCTTGAGTCTCACGGACCCATGGCAGATGTGACATCTCCAAGCTCATTTGGCCTGGGAAACTTGGCATAAAGCCGTGGCTCCTGGACTGTTCTCTACCCAGAAAATCAAAGCTCTGGTGATCCTGGCTCCTGCCGGACCCCCAATGTCTACTCTCAAACTCCAAAACAGACTCGAAGCTCAGAGACCAGGACCTAGATTTAAACAAGGAAGCAGTTAAAAAGACTGAATAAAAGGGCTTATGTCAAGCGACTCAGTCTGCTCCAGAATGATGAGGTACAGAAGCTTCCAAAGCATTAACCAGTCGCTTGCAAATGGACAGATTTTATAGTACCCTAAATGCCATATGATGATTTTTTTTCTTTTCTAAACTAAAAGTTGTCCAAGATGAGTCAACTAACAGGATTACTGTGAAAAGAAACATAACTCTTCTAAGCATTTTTCACGATGCTGGGATTAATTCCCACAAACTACGCCTGTGGTGGAAAGCTTAGACAGAGACAGGCAATACCTTGCACCCCTTTCCCCTTTCTCCTCCTAAATGGAAGCTTGAGATTCATTACAACTCAGAATGATGGAGCTGGGGAGAGAAGGATATTTTGGCCATGGGGAGGTCTCTCCTGGCCTGGGCCTGGGGGGTGAGGCATCTCCAGATGCCTCCATGAAAGCTCCTCCCCCACTTCCCACCTGAATCCCCTGCTGAACCACAGGCCCTCAAGGCTGTGACATCACCAGCATCCAGCACAGTGGGAGGCACAGACGGACCTACAAGTATCAGCTGCTTCCAGACACACACACACTTAAGAGGAGGCCAGATATTATTCACCTTTAAAGAGATGAATTGCAAGGTATATATGAATTATATCTCAATAAAGCTGTTATTTTTTAAAAAGAGGGAGGTAAGGATGGAAAGAAGGCATGAAGGGAGGAAAGGAGGGAGGGAGGAAGGAAGAAAGAGAGAGAGGAGGCCAGATGCCCAGAAATTATAAGAGGGGAAAAAAAAATCCATAAACTCTAAGTATTCAAGTGTTTAAGGACAGTGAACCAACATCTTTGATTTACATTGAAATGCATAAAAATATACGATGGACTGGCATAAAGATGCAGGTTTGCACAGATGGATGAATATGTGATAAAGTTAACTATAGCAAAATGTTCATGGTAGCATCTAGGTAGTGAGAATAAGTTCACTGCAAAATTCTTTCGATCTTTCTGTAACTTTGGAAATTTTTGTAACAAAATGTTGGGGAAGAAATTAGCTATTCTTCCAAAAACATGGTCTAAGTCAGTTACAAAAGTCAAGAAAAAAAGATACTAAACTAGGATATAATTTTACAATTCCAAACCATGTCCACCACAGACCCTCTTCGACTTGGCCTCCTTGGGGAGGGCTAGTCCAGGGTTCTAAGCTGCCCTCTCGGGGACAGGAGGAGCCCCAGAGTGACCAAAGACAAGAATAAGGACGTGAAAGGACCACAGAAGGTTCTCTGTATGGCTTGCTGAGGGGACTCAGGGTAACCCTGCAAAAATCAGCTAACACTTGGCCCGCTGAACCTAAGGCCACTTGCAAGGGAGACACAACTTCCATGTTTCCTTTTCAGACGGTGAGTCCAGGGCCCACTGCTTTGGATTACCTTGAGAACCACTGCAAAGTCCACATCCTTGGTTTCCTTCAGGCCAAGCGGAATCAGGGGAATCATAAACGCCTCCCTATAAGGAACATAGCAAAGTATATGAACATGCCTATCAAAGTATATGAACCTGGCACTCTACAGCCTTCTCCCAGGAGGCAAGCTCACGTCCCCACGAGTGTCCTCACGCTAACTGGCGCACCCCAGTTCATTTCCCGTGAAGACCATTCTGGTGGTCACGTGCTTGTCTCTGTTGTAAACCTGATCCCAGGACCCTGCAATTTCTGTATAACCCAGCCCACATGAGGGCCTACCACCTTGACTTCAATTTATCCCTCCAGCCTCAACCATTCTTTCAGTAGCTGTGCTGAGAACCTACTACGTGCAGGGTCTATGCCTGGTGCACTCACTGCTCCCCTACCCTACTAATGGACCTCCTCTGTCAGCCCCCAACTCCACCCTCCTCCCCCTCCTTTCCTCACTGCAGAGGGTCCCATTCTTCCCATAGCCTCTAACCCTGGGCTCTCAGGGGCAGCCTCCTGTGGGGCTTAACCCTCTTGGTGACCCCTCACCTACACGGGGAAGGCCCTGAGCGCAAGGGCCCCATCTGATGCAAGCGCACCTATTTCCCAGGCCAGGGTCAGGCCCTGGCCAGCTGCTTCCCCTCCACCTCCTCTCCCCTGCCTGACCACTTCATTACCCCACTGGTGGCCCAAGAGCATGCCCTGAACCTAGGGGCAGGGCCAACAGGAAAACAGGAAGTGAGCAGGACTCAGGCTGTGTTTTGCAAACAGGGATTTAGCTCCGTGACCTGTAACAGGAGACCTCCTGGGGTAGCTCAGCCCAGCCCAGAAAGAAGGCCAGGAATGCGGAGCAGGGTGAGTGGACAATGCAGCTGTAAGGTGAAACTGCCCCGTGGTGCACAGAGGACAACCAGGCTGGGCTGAGAGCAGGTGGGACCCAACATGGCGTGGCTTCCCCAAAGCCCGCAGCCGAAGCTAGACCTGCAGGCCATGCTTTTCTCCTCTAGGCCCCAGCACCCTCCCGTCCTGGCCCCATGTAGGGCTGGAGGCAAGGTCCGTTCTTCCCCAGACTGTCCAGGAGCAGTGAGTGTCGTGAGCCCCCGCCCTGCAAGGCACCCCACCTCAATCTTGCACTCACGTAACTTTCTCCATGACTTCTGCCTTCCCTGTTTTCTCATCTGCACAATGGAATTGTTTCTTCTCTGCTTACCTCACAGAAGTGCTTAAAGATCAACTATGCTAATAAACAATCTGCTTTGGAAGCAGGAAGAAGGGCGGGTGCAAAAGCAAGGTGTCATTATGAACCTGCACATCTCCCCTCTTCTGAGGGCAGGGGACTGACTGGTCACATCAGAGCCAAACTGTGATCACACTAGGGCCTTAACTGCATGTCTCTGTGGGATGCCCTCATGATGGGCTTTCCCACTCTTCAGTACGTTTTAGTGGGAATATGAAACATTCTACATTTATCACCAAAATTCGGCCCTGCCTGGCTTTCTCAAGGAACTTTGACCTTTTGGGAAAAACACTGGAACTTAATACCAGAGTGTAGGCTGGGAGAAGCCTTTCACCTGTTGTTCTGATTAGGTGTTCAAAACTGTCCAGGGAGCCCACAGGTAGGTGAGCCAGAGCACAAGGACGTCACAAAAAGAGCAGAGGTTTCACACATGAACGCTTTCCCTCTGGCTCTGTAAAACACCCCTCAGGTGCCACGGAGAGGATTGAAACAGTCATTAAAAGCATATTTCAAATGTAACTCAAGGTTCCTAGATATGCTGTTAATCTAGGAATCTAGCCTCTGACTGAGTTTCCTCTGGTGCTCCCCTACCTTTTGAGAAGTCTCATTTCCCCACTTAGAAAAGTAGGTAAACCCTTTTATAAGGCTTCTCAGTTATTTCTTCTCAAAGACGGACATGTCTTTCAAAGGTAGCTCACCTTGAGGTAGCAGACTTTCTGAGCTTTTCTGAAGGCCATGCCTTAATATTTCACCTCCCACAAACACTCCCTAAGAGATGCTTCTGAATTAAAACATTCATTTCTCAAATACGTAATGGGGTATATTTCTGAAGTGTCCCAGTGGCACAGACTCCTCAGGAGACTAAAATGGGTCCCCTAATCTTTCATGTAAAAGATCCCTGTCAAGGCAGTTTAGACAATCCTGCACCCTATCAACAGGATGGCCCAGAGTCAGGCCCTGTGAGTGGTGGAGAGGCTAAGAAGGAAGAAGGCAGGGCAACTTGGGCCCAACCTGGCAGGTCAGCTCTCAAAGCTCAACACAGAAGTGCTTCCAAGGAATCTTTACAGCAGGGACACTACCTAGCCTGTGTGAGGGATGCCATTTTCCTGCGTGGACCCAGACACACAGCTCTCTTATAAAACTAGGTCCCAAAGTTCCCAGGGCAAATAAATGCTTTTCTGTCCAGCTCTCCAGGTCTTCCCAACAAACTCCACAGGTTCATCCCTTTAACTATTGCACCTTGCCCAACCCCGAACCTGACCATTCTATTGCTTCCCAAAGAGGGGCCTATGGTCTATCTGTGCACCTGTGCACCGTCCCTGATGCAGCATGTTCCAAAGCTCAGAAAGTATCTGGAAGATGCACTGTCCCCACTTACTCTGTGCTTTGATAGACTCCCAATGAGATGTTGAGCCCCTCCAGCTCTTCCTTGAGCACCTGCAGGTCTGAGTTCACAAAGCTGAGTTCCAGGCGCACCTGCTCCCGCACCTTTTGGTTCGTGGCTGCTCTGTTAAAAGAAGGGGGAGAGAAATGCTCTCAGCCAAGCATCCCAGCTTCCAGGTCAGCAGGCCACCCAATTCTCACAGGGAAGCTCTAATATGAATGCCAGATGTGATCAGACAAGGTGTCTCAGAGATGCTGGCCATCTGCCAGTAAGTGAACCTGGGACATAGCCAATAACCCTGAGCTGTCAGAAACGAATCCTAAGATATACACCTCTGCAAAGAATTAGCCTTGAGGAGAGAAAAGAGAACTACTCGCAACCACCCACAAAAGGCCACAAATTATCCCCTTAAAAGGAAACAGACGAGAAAGTAGAAGAGGAGGTAACACTCCCCAGCTCATTTTTTGAGGCTGGTATTGCCCTGACCCCAAAGCAGCAAAAGACACCACAAGAAAAAAAAAATAGACATGTTTATGAATATATACATGCAAATTCTCAACAAAATACTAGCAATCTGAATTTAGCAACATATGAAAAGGATTATACACCATGACCAAGTGGGAATTATTCCAGGAATGCAAGGCTGGTTTAACATCTGAAAATCAATTAATGTAACATACTATATTAATAGAATAAAGGACAGAAAACACATGGTCATCTCAATAGATGCAAAACAAGGATGTGATAAAATCCAACCCAGATTTGTGATAAAAATTCTCAACAAACTAGGAACTAAAGAGCATTTAAAACTTACTTGTAGGGAAAATTGAAGTTCCTATGGCCAGGATCCTCACCTGACCCTAAAATACTTGATGATGTAATTGGCCAACTGCTATGCTACTGCTTCCACACCCATAGGCAATAAGCTGTTATTGACTGAGTCACTTACATAAAAAGCTCTGCCCAGTGCTCTTTTCAGATCACATTATCTGATACAGAGTTAATTACCATGGATTACAGGCCTGCAGACTGCTGGATGCAGACGTGATTCTAGTGCTTGATCTATTGCCATGAGAATAAAGCCGGGGATAAACCCTTTTACCCCAAGAACATTCTGTTGTAATTTCTCAGTCTAACCAAATTTATAGTGAACTTGCCCGGGGCAGAAATCCTCAGGCAAGACATTGATAAAGGGCATTATGAAAACCCACAGCTAACATCATACTTAATGGTGAAAGACTGTTGCTTTCCCCCTTATGATTAGGCAAAGATGTCCACTTTTGCTATTTCAATTCAACACTGTACTGGAGGTTCAAGCCAGTGGCAAAAAGGTAAAGAGATTAAAGGCATCTGGAATGGAAATGAAGAAGTAAACTGTCTTTAGTCACACATGACATGATCTGGTGTGTGGAAGATCCCAAGGCACCCACAAAACAAATACCAGAACTAACAAATTTAGCAAGGTCACAAGATACAATTCGATATATAAATTTTATTTCTATATGCTAGCAATTAACAATCCTAAAATTAAATTAAGATAACAATTTCATTCACAATAGCATCAAAAAAGAATAAAAAAATGTAAATTTAACAAAAGAACCATAAGACACTGACAACTATAGAACACTGCTAACATACGAAATAGAGGGACATTCCACATACATGGATGAGAAGACTCACAATTGTCAAGATGTCAACTCTCCCCAATTGGTCTATCAATTCAACACAATTCCAATAAAAACCTCAGTAAGCTTTTTAGTAGAAACTGACAAGCTGATCCTAAAATCTATATGGAAATGCAAAAGACCTAGAATAGCCAAATAATTTTGAAAAAGAACAAAGTTGGAGAACTTATGCCACACAATTTTAAAAGATCAAGTCACAGTACTCAAAATATAAGCATAAGGATAGGCAATGGAACAGAACAGAATCCAGAAATAAATCCTTACATTTATGGTCAACTGATTTTGACAAAGGTGACAAGACAGTTCAAGGGGGTTAAGAGTGTTTCTGACAAATGGTACTGAGGCAACAGGATATCCCTAGGTGTGTCAGTGTCACCAAGACCACTCTGGTTCAGTGATTTGCTAGGAGGACTCAAGGACTCAGAATGTAGTTGCCCTGATTTATTAGAGCAAAAGGACACAAAGCTAAATCAGCAAAGGGAAAGGTGCGTGGGGTGAGGTCTGACAAAAAGCTCAGGTCAGGCGCAGGATGCTAAGAATCCTCTGTCTTGCCAATGAGTTTCGGCCCCAGGCAAGCTCGCTATGGATTCAACGTGACCAAGGAAATTGACAGCAAAATGTTCTTGGAGTGAAAGGGTTATACCCAACTTTATTTCCAGGTGGCAGGTCAGTCACTAAAATCGCGTTCACTCAGAGCGAGTCTGCATGCAGCAAGCTGGTCTCTGCCTCTGGGCCCCTCTGTCCGCACAGCCGTCCTCTGGGCCTCTCTGCCTGCACAGCAGTACCACACAGCCGTCCTCTGAGCCTCTGGGCCTCTATCCTTCGAGCTGCCACCACTTCAGCCTCTGCCCTCCTGCAGTCTTGCAACCGTGCCACCGTGTCACACCCAGAGCTCTGGGCGGAGCTCTTTATATAGAGTCAACAGCCATGTATTGGCCACAGGTGTGCAGTAAGCTAGTCAACCAGGGCCAGGTGAGAATCCTGGCCACAGGAACTCTCATTTTATCCACACCTCTCTCCCAGAAGAGTCGCACAGGACACATTTAATCCCTTCATCAAAGAGTTGTGACAAACAAACAAACCGATATAGGCTCATAAATATAGAGAACAAACTGGTGGTTGCCAGAGGGGAGGGGGCCTGGAGGATGAGCAAAAGAGGTAAAAGGATCAAGAGGTACAAACTTACAATTATAAAACAAATTAAGTCACAGGGATGAATGGTACAGCATAGGGAAGACAGTCAATAATATTGCAACAACCTTGTATGGTGACAGATAGCGACTACACTTTTTGTGGTGAGCATTTTGTAATGCATATAACTATCGAATCACTATGTTGTATACTAATACTGTATGTTAACCATACTTCAGTTAAAAAAAAAAGAGCTGCAACAACACATGTGAAATGCTATCTACCAAGGAAACTCATGAGTTGCCAGGGTTTTTACTGGGGGTTGGTCAGGTAGGCACTCTGCCTAGTAGGTTCCAAATTCCAGGCTCTAGAAGGAAAGCAGGTGTTCAGCATAAACCACATGGTTTGTACAAATAGTTTAGGCACAGTGAGCCCCTCTTACCAGTTCTGGGAATGGTAGACACTCTCCTGAAATCTAAGCTTTCAGATACCAATCAAAAGCCATCCTTGCAAGCAGACCTTTCTAAGGACAGCCATCTCAGGCCTGCCATGACAACTCTTTTCTGCACAATAGGCAAAGGATAAACCTCAATTTAAATCTCAGACCATGCACAAATATTAAATCAAAATGGATCAGATACCTCAACATGAGCTCAAACTCTAAAACTTCTGGAAGAAAATGTAAGAGAAGACCTTCACGATCTTGGGTTGGCCACAGTATTCTTAGCTGTACACCAAAAGCACAATCCATAGAAGAAGACATTGATAAATTGGATCCCATCAAATTTTAAAACTCCTGTGCTTCAGAAGACTCCATTAAAAAAAAATAGAAAAGATAAGCCAAAGACTGGGAAAAAATATTTGCAAATTATATATCTGATGAAGAATTTGTATCCAGGTTATATAGAGTTTTGTTAACTAAAAAAATTTAAAAAGTCAATTTTTAAAAATGGTATAAACTTTAAAATTTTTAATTGAGGTATATTATGTTAGTTTCAGAGGTATAACATAATGATATAGTTGTATACATTGCAAAATGATCACCACAATAAGTCTAGTTAATATATCATCATCTACAGTTACAGAACTGTTCCCTTCTGATGAGGACTCAGCAACGTTCAAATATGCAACAGAGTATATAATCAACTATAGTCACCATGCTGCATATTATATCCTGATGACTTATTTATTTTATAACTGGAAGCTTGTACCTTTTGACTCCCTTCACCCATTTTGCCCCCACCCCCTAACACCTGTCTCTGGCGACCATCAATCTGTTCTCTGTATCTATGAGCTTGGTTTTGTTTGTTTAGTTTCTACATGTAAGTGAGATCATACCTGTATTTGTCTTTCTCTGTCTGACTTATTTCACTTAGTATAATGCCCTCAGGGTCCAGTCATGTTGCCACAAATAGAATGATTTCGTTCTTTTTTTATGGCTGAATAATATTCCATTGTATATACATAACACATTTTCTTTATCCATTCATCCATGATGTATACTTGGGTTGCTTTCATATCTTGGTTATTACAACTAAGGCTGCAATGAACATGAGGGTGCATATATCTTTTTGGGTTAGTGTCCTCCCTTTCTTTGATAAATACTCATAAGTAGAATTGCTGGATCATATGTACCTCTACTTTTAAGTTTTTTTCATACTCTTTTCCATAGTGGCTGTACCAATTTACATTCTCACCAGCAACGCCCAAAGGTTCCCTTTCTCCATATACTTGCCAACATTTGTTATTTCTTGTTTTTGTTTTTTTTTAATAATAGCCAAAGAGGTGTGGGGTGATATCTCATTGTGGTTTTGATTTGCATTTCCCTGATGATTAGTGATGTTGAACACCTTTTCATGTATCAGTTGGACATCTGTGTTCTTTAGAAAAATTTCTTTCCAGATCCTCTGCCCTTTTTTTTTTTATTAAGGTATCATTGATACACAATCTTATGAAAGTTTCACATGAGCAACATTGTGGTTACAACATTCACCCATATTGTCAAGGCCCCCCCCACCGGATTGCAGTCAGTGTCCATCAACGTAGTGAGATGCTATAGAGTCACTACTTCTCTGTGCTATACTGCCTTCCCCGTGACCTACCTATATTATGTGTGCTAATTACAATGCCCTTTAATCCCCTTCTCCCTCCCTCCCATCCACCTTCCACAACTCCTTATCTTTGGTAACCACTAGACCCTTTAGGAGTCTGTGAGTCTGCTGCTGTTTTGTTCTTTGTTCTTATACTCCACAGATGAGTGAAATCATTTGGTACTTCTCTTTCTCCACCTGGCTTATTTCACTGAGCATAATACCCTCTAATTCCATCCATGTTGTTGCAAATGGTAGGATTTGTTTTCTTCTTATGGCCGAATAATATTCCATTATGTATATGCACCACCTCTTCTTTATCCATTCTTCTACTGATGGACACTTAGGCTGCTTCCATATCTTGGCTATTGTAAATAGTGCTGCGATAAACATAGGGGTGAGTATGCCTTTTTGAATCAGGAAACTTGTTTTTTTGGGGGTAAATTCCTAGGAGTGGAATTACTGCTTTGCCCATTTTTTTATGCCAATATGTTTATATTGGGTTTTTTTGCTATTGAGTTATGCGAGTTCTTTATATATTTTGGACATTAACCCTGTATCAGATAATGTGATTTGAAAATATTTTCTCCCATTCCGTAGGTTGCCTTTTCGTTTTCTTGATGGTTTCTTTTGCTGTGCAGAAGCTTTTCAGTTTGATATAGTCACACTAGTTTGTTTTTGTTGCCTTTGTTTTTGGTGTCAGATTAAAAAAAATCATTGCCAAGATGCATGTCAAGGAGCTAACAGCCTATATTTTCTTCTAGGAGTTTTATGATTTCAGGTATTACATTCAAGTCTTTACTCTGAATAGATTTTTGTGTATGGTGTAAGACAGTAGCTTAAGTTTCATTCTTTTGCACGTGGCTGTCCAGTTTTCAACACCATTTATTGAAGAGACTATCCTTTCCCCATTGTATATTCTTGGCTCATTTGCCGTAAATTAATTTACCACTAAGCGTGGGTTCATTTCTGGGCTATTTTGTTCCATTCATCTATGTGTCTGTTTTTATGCTAATACTATATTTTAGCTAATAATATGCTAATAATATGTTTTGACTATATAGTAGTGTAATATAGTCTGAACTCAGGGACTATGACAACTCTAACTTTGTTCTTGTTTCTCAGTTTTGCTTTGTTTTTCAGGATCTTCTGTGGCTCCACACAAATTTTAGGATTGTTTTATCTATTTCTGTGAAAAGTGTCATTGGAATTTTGGTAGGGATTGTACTGAACTTGTAGACAGCTTTGGGGATGGTACAGATATTTTAACAATATTCTTCTAATCCATGAGCATGGAACAGCTTTTCATTTCTTATGTCATCTTCAATTTCTTTCATCAGTGTCAGTTTTCAGTGTACAGGTTTTTCATTTCCTTTATTGAATTTATTCCAAGGCATTTTATTCTTTTTGATGCAATTATAAATGGGATCATTTTCTTAATTTATTTTTCTCACAATTCATTATTAGCATCTAGAAACACAACAGATTTGTGTATATTGAATTTGTATCCTGCAACTTTGCTGAATTCATAAAATGTACAAAATATTTCAACACAAATTTTACTAAAGAAGATGTAAGAATGGTTAATAAGCACATGAAAATATCTCAATATTATTAGTCAATAGGGAAATGCAAAATAAAACCATAATGATACCAATATACCAACACTAGATTGGCTATAATAAAAAAGTGCAAGTGTGGATGTACAGAAACTAGAACTCACATACATTCCTGAATATAATGACACAGCCACTTTGAAAACGGCTGGGTATTTTCTAAAAATGTTACACACAAACTTACCATACAACTGAGTGTTTCCACTCCTAGGAATCAACATGAAAGAAATGAAAACATATGTCCAAACAAAGACATGAACGGGAATATTCACAGTAGCATTATTAACAATAGCCAAAAAGTGGGAACATCCAGGTATCTATTAACTGGCAAATGGATAAGCAAAATGTGGTGCATCCGTAGACAGAATGCTGTCAGGCAACATGAAGGAACGAACTTTACCCAACGAACTTGACGCCGCCTTGAAGACCCTACCAGTGTCCCATGCTTTACAGATGAGGAATCACTGCGAAAACAACCAGGGGCGATGTCAAGAACCGCCAAGAACTGAGCCCAGGCCTTGCCGAACACACTTCCATGACCCACCCTGGCAAGTCCTGGGTCATCCCCAGACGGGGTACAGCAGGGCACCTGAGGCTCGCCAGCCAAGAGCTCCAGCCGGGGACCCAGTACCTGACCAGGGCCCCCTCCTCCGCTGATGAGAACCCAGCCACCTGTCGTGGCCCTGCCTTGCTCCCCGCCTGTCCCCCTTCCCCACAGAGCAAAAACCGCTCCGCCTCCACTCTGCCCTCTCCTCCGGGGCTCTCTCGCCTTGCCACACATTTGGGCCCATCAGTTTCTCTCCTTGATGTATTATCACCAGTAAGAAATACAGTTTACATCACAATACAATATACACCTATGCACACATACCGCTAAAACAAAGATCTCACAAAACCAAATTTTGTCGTGTGTGTGATGCACCCAAATATATTCTATTCTAATTGCTTGCTTTTAAATACACTGAGGTATGCAACTCTCCAATTCTGACTCTGACCTACTGGGTGCCGGCAATTCAATTCAATTCTGACACCAACTCCTGGAGTTGGCACAGACCCCACAGGTTAAGGGCTCGGTGCCACAAGACTGTCCCCACTTCAGGTGTTGGTCACAACCTTGGCGGGGGCGGGGGGGCAGCACCTGCACTTCTGACTGACAGCTACAAACCAGGGGATCCCACAACCCCTGATTATTCACTAGATATGTGAATTCACCCCTGACAATTCACTAGAATGACTCACAAACTCAGGAAAACACGTCAGTCATGTTCACTGTGGTTTATTTGAAAGGATGCAACTCAGCAACAGTCAGGTGAAGAGTTCCACTGGCCAGGGAGGGGTGGGGGGCTTCCACGCCCTCTCCAGGCGGCCACCCTCCCAGCACCTCAGTACGGCCACCAACCTGGATGCTCCCCAAACCCCACCGTTAGGGGTTTTATGGAGTTTTCATTACTTCATTCGGTGGCCATGATTGATTGAAGCATTGGCCATTGGTGACTGAACCAAATTTCCAGCCCCTCTCCCCGCCTCAAGTCCAGCGGTGGGGCTGAAAAGTTCCAACCCCCTAAGCTGGCTGGTCTTCCCGGCAAATAGCCCCCTCTCCCCATCGGGGGCCGCCTCATCAGCGTACAAAAGACACTCAGGAGATTGCAAGGGTTTTAGGAGCTCTTGCCAGAAACCAGGCACAAAGACCGAAGGTTTATTTTTATTGTACCACAGCAACCCACCGAACTGATTTCATTCCACACCACGGGTCACGATCTGCTGCAGGAAAACCTGTATTACAGAGATATTACTGAGACCATGACTGATTCGCTAGCTGATGAAGGCCGTGAGGATGCAAGGGAGGACATTCTCCCAGCCCTCGGCAGTGGGAAGAGCTTCTGAGCAACTGGCTTGCTTTTGCCTAACGGGTATGAAAGGTGTTCCAGGTCACCTTCCCTTCTTTGTATTGCCTGCCAGGAAGCTCAGAGACAGACCGTGACCCCCGTCTAACACCTTGCAGCATGTACGAGCCTTACTTCCAGCTCAATCTCTCTCTTCTCCTTCCTACTGCCCCCATATCCTCACTCCTTCCTGTTTTAATCGTGCATGTTGTATGTAAGTTGTCCAATGGTATATAAGTTGTTCAAGATGCCTCGAATCCATTTTGGAAAGAGGCAAGATAAACAATTGTTACTTCTGAGGACGTGACCTTTGTTTTCTATTTCTTTGTATTTCTCCTAGAAACTGGCATGGCCCTGTCCACACTGTGGGGGTGAAACAAATTTAAGTTGGTTAAAGACCAAATGGCCCGGTAAAGACCCCTCTCTGGAAGTGACAGGGAGGGGGTGAATCATTTGTGGCAACAGAATGGGCTCGATGTAAATATAAACAATTTAGACCCTAAGACCCTTGCCCAAATATCTGAAGACCTTTCAGATATGCCAACTGTTGAATTTCCCAACTCTACATAATGATTTGCCACACCTCTTATCTCTCAACCAGGCAACAATTTGAGATTCAGGATTTGCAACAAATCATGAGCTGATCTTTGGATGTGGTCCTCTTTGTGGGGGTCACTCTGGGAACAGCTGATGGCCTGGCAGAGCCTTATGGTTTGTTTCCACAACCCTGACCCTTGGGTACAACACTGACTCAGAAATCAACCCTAGAGTGTGAGCTGCTTCTAATACAGGTAACAATTTTTCACTTGATTCGCTGGTGGAAGGAGGCTTCTTAAATAAGGTACGTCAATTCCATATGGTGCGCATGCCCAGGTCTCTGAACCTGGGCCACGGGCATAGCCTGGGGCATGGAACGAGGATAGAGTCAGTCAGCCCAAAGTAGGAGTTAAGACTAGAGCCTTGGTCTCCTCAGTCCTGGCACTCTGCACCTGGGTTGCCTTTCTGGGTGAAAACGCATCGCTTATGTGGGCTTTTTTTAGAGGAACATGGCTTTTCTCAGTTTTCCCTTGGGAACACACCTCTGCTGAGATCCCTGTGGTCTGGTAATGGATGTTACAGCCAAATGAAGCCTTGAGGCTGACCAGGATGAGGAAGATGGGCATGTCAGCCCTTTCCCGCCCAGAACCTCCCAGCCCAGGTTCTCCACGGTCTCCCTCCGGCCTTGACTGCCGAGGCAAGCCCACTCTGTCAAGCTTTCCATAAACAGCATGCACAGACTGCAAAAGTCAGGAAAGAGAAGGTGTCCCGCTTACTCTCTGCAAGTGATCAACCCACTGAGTGTGAGCAGGGAAGGACGGCCACATCTGATTATTTCCTGAGGCTACTGACCACATCTGCACCCTTGCCCTCTGTTTGGAGCTGCTGACACCTTTTCCACCATAAGAAGCCCTCTTTTGTGAGGATGGCCTCTCCATCCCATGTCCAAACTTTCTGTAATGTTCCCATGTTTTGTCTTAAAGATGCATGTGGCTTTGGCATTCTGACCCACATATCTCCACTTGTTTTAGTGTAATTTTCTTCTCTTAAATCTCCCTCCAGGGACAGGCACATTGACAGGCACCAAAGGCTTGCTCCAGCTTCACAGACCTTTTTGGACAATTTGACCTTAATCCATCTGACTGGAGCCTGCCCTGTGCCTCCATGTGGCCAGCCGGCTAAGGCAGCAGATCAGCTGGTCTGGTAGGACATACGCTCCCAGCCCATCTCGGTGCAGGAAGGCAGGCCTCAGAGTAGGTACAACCCCCAAAGGCCATGAGGCGCTCACATATCTCCCTGAAGAGGCACCCTGGTGCCCCTCAGAGCTGACAGTGTGAGAGTGAGCGTCAGATCACTGTCGTTCTAGCCCAAGTCACCCCAGGTCACCCCCGACCCGAACTTCATGAACCTTTGGTCCAGAGATCACAGACTGGAGCTGTGGGACTTGTTCACTTGGTTCTCAGGGTATTATTTTCCCCCCTTGAATGAGTTGCCTATTTTAAAAAACTCAACTATCAGAGGATTAAAAGGAAAAAGAAAGTCAGATCCCTAGCTTCTCCTGAAAAAAAAGAAAATAAAAAAACCCCCAAAACTCAAGACCTGGCACCTCTGGCCCTGGCCTCTATCCGGGCAACTTTGCAGCCGCCCTCTCCAGGGACAGAACATGCTCTGTACTTCCCCGCAGTCCCACCACTCCCTATTATATCACCGTACCAGGCCAGCCCCCTTCACTCTTTTTCATGCCCGCCCGGACCCTGTAAGCCTCAGAGTGGGCCACTCTGCTCTCAGTCTATCAGCTATCAGTACAAGAGAGGAACCCAAAGCCCAGAGACGTTAAATGACTCGCCCTTGTTCAAAGGACCAATTAAAACTGGCTTTAAGTTTCACAAAGACCATCTCTGTTTCAGAGAAGCATCATCACACTTCTACCCCAGCTCTTCTCAAAGAAGGGAAGGGAGCTAGGAAAAGAGAGAATACTGTCCTTGCTTAGCCAGAAAAAGCACATTTAAAATATCTCAGATCTTCCTAATCAAACTCCCAATCAAAGGAAGCTCTTGGACTCCTGGTTGATACAGATCGGAGGAGGAGATCCTGAAGGGGCACAAAATCTGGCTCCTCACAGTGCCCGCACAGCCTCCAAGGCTCCATAATGCAGGTAAGGACTGGGACCTTTGCGTTCCTGCATCCAAACACCCCCTGGCCCCTGGTCCAGCTGCTCTACCTTTTTCTGGGAGCTGTGGTGGGACAGTTGGGAACCTGAAAACGGACAGATGAACAGACAGAACACTGAGGCCCAATTTATGACTGAAACCACCCTTTGCTGGCAGGGAGAGCCGCCTAATCAACTGCCCAGGGACACCCAGAGGCCAGAGCTGGGCTTGGAGAAACGCCCTATTTGTTTTCAGGAAACCGTTGCCGGTTGAGTCAGATTAATAAATACCTTTAGGGTTTCCTCTGACAACATTCTCCAGAGAGAGGCACTTTGAACTTTTAGGTCACTGTGAGAATCATTAACAACCCACCCTCCCCCCACCCCTGCCAGCTCAGCGGCCGACTTGACAATGAGCTTGATCCATTGTGCCTGAGAGAGGCTGAAAAGCTGTTTGCTAGTGTCATTAACAGAGCAGAGACAAAACCGCACCCCAGCTCCCGCCTTAGAATTGCCAAGTCCCCTGGTCAGAGGGCCTCCCTGACCATCCCGTCTCTAAGGCCACGCCACACCACGCTGTATCAACCTTTATCACATTTCTTTTTCATTGACACAATAGACAACATCACCTTCGACAGGACTGGATTTGTTTGCTTGTGTATTAAGGTCCCCTCCTACAAAATACTAAGTATGAAGTAAAGCCTCATTTGAACTGCTTGCAGCCTTTTCCCCCTTGTTCCTCAAACACCACCCACCACTTATGAGGGGCTCAGCAAATCCATCTGCTGGATGAACGAGCAGGCAAATCAGCTGCAGCCCACTCCTGGGGAGGTCCCCACCTGTCCCCAGACCACAGAGCCAGCCTGCCGAAGGGTCGGCAGAAGCCTGAGGTCACAAAACACACCGCGTGCGGGGGAATGCACCCGCACATTTCCCAGCCCTGCAGGCCCAGCACACAGCAGACACTCCCAAGACGGAGGGCGCCTCCACAGTGGCCCTGGACACATGACGGCCGCTGTGCTGTGGGCCTGATCATTTCCAGGTCCAGACTTGCCTGGGGACAGGGACATTGTCAAACATTTTAAAAGACATTTGAAAGTTAAAATATTTCCCCATTCTTCTCCAAGAACAACCTCCTCTCCACTCTGTTACAGAAGTAGCTGGAGAAGAGGCTCCCAATACTTGGCCACCCCAAGACTTGCATCCCCTGCTAGTCCTCAAGTAACAAAAGCAACACAGACATGGCACCACTGTTCCTGACTCAGCGGCAGGTTCAGGGAGTTGGTCAGATTATTCTGGGCTCTGGCAGTATTTCACAATAAAAATGAATGACAGTAATTCATAAAAGAACATTCAGACACTGAAGGGAGTAAAATGACAGAGACCCTTCTACCCCAACCCCTGGGCTTGCTGCCAAGAGCCAACTCTAACAGCTTTTTTCCTGGTCCTTTTGGGAAAAAACCTGTGCACACATAGGTGCATATGCACAACAAATCCTTCAAACACATGCAGGACACGCCATTCTGTACCTTCCTTCTCCCCCACTTGGTATCTCAGAGATTTTTCCAAAGGAGCAAATACAGACTGATTCAGAAATCAATTTACCTCAATTTCATGGTCAGACACCCTCCTCCTGTCTGTATTGAGCTCAGGTGAGTGGCCCACGTGAAGAGGCCGATCATGCCATTCATACATATCTGTGACTACCAGGTATTTATTGTGGCTTTTTTTTACAAACACCCAGTTTGGTGTATTTGTTTTTCCCAACAACCTCTGAGCAGCCTCATGGATCCCTACAGCCTCCAGCAGTAAAGCTGACCCACTGGGAACACCCACTATCCATACCCTCCCAGGTTTCCAGGGTCCCTGCCAGGTTTCTGGGTTGCAGGTGGAGGGCCTCCCTGCAAGAACTCCACATCTCTTTCTGATGCTCCAAGAGGCATCTGCCTCACTCAGCCAGGCAGCAGGCATGGTGGCTGCCTCGACTACTCAGTGCAGAAGGTGGCATGGGCCTGACAAGGGTTACTCTGAAAGAAAAAAGTCTCCACTCTTTGTAAACAAGAGGAAGCTGGCACATTGTCTTGCACTGCGCTGAAGGGTGTGGGGAGGGCTTGCAGCTCCTGTGACACCTGTAAGGCTTCACTGAGTTCTCTGCTTGATAAGTAACTAGTTTACCACCGGAGCATAATAATGAGTGCCCCAAGGGCACAGGGCTATACTGGGCCCCTCTCATTAGAGAGATGGACACTAGCAATAGAAATGTCCCCATCTCCTCCTTTCTGCTTTCCTTCCCTTTATACATTCAACAAACATTTACCAAGCAGTGAATTCTAGACCAGGCACAGTTTCTCTACTAGTCAGTAGAGAAAACAGACAAGTTCCACAGAAAGCAGGGAGAAAAAAAAGGAATACAATAATTGGACATCTCCCACTGTTTCTGTACCTTCAAACAAACAGTCTGGGTAAAATACTTGTATTTAACATAACCAAGCTCTAGGCAAGAAAGAGCCTGCTCTAGGTGCCAGAAATGAGGTGGAAACCCAAAGTTAAAACCAAGAGTTAGAGAGGGAGCTGGGCAGGCCTAGGAGTTTAGGTAATAGATGGACAGGCCTCAGGAGAGGGTAGCTCCCAGCTGAGGCAGTAGAGTCAGCAGATACCTACTTCAGAAGATTTTCTGCTCCTGTTCTCATCCGCACAGCTTTCAGGATCTGCTGGTTCAAGGCAGCCCTCTGATTCTGCAGTTTGCTCCGGCCAGTTTGTGCAAGGGGATTGCAACCCTAAGGAAAAATAAGAGATGCCTCTCTGGAGGTCAGCCACTCCAAAAATGACAACAATGTTTACATAACAGAAAATGTTTAAAAAACTAAGCTTTCCTGAAAATAAAACTAACATCCACACGGAAAATATACAAAATATTGAGAAGTATAAAAAGAAAACAAGAGTCACTCAAAATAACACAACTCCAAAACATTCACTATGAATTGGTTTCTTTCCTGACCATGTATTTTATATGCATGTTGTTATTTTCCATCTTAGTGGCTGTGTTGGGAGTTCCCAAAACCAGTCCCGTGTTTGGATATTTGCTAGGACTCAGCACGTATTTGCACTCACAGCTAAGATTTGTGACGGTAAGGATATACAGCTGGATCACAGGGGAAAAAACACAGGCAGTCTGGAAGAATCCACGTGCAGGCTTCATTATGCTTTCTCCCTCCCATGAGGGGTGACACAGAGCACACTGTTCTCCCAGGAACAAAAATACAACAAAAAATACAAGATGGTACCGTCCAGGTTAGCCCAGTAGAAAATCAACGCCCAGAGTTTTTACTGGGGGCTGATCACAAAAGCTCCCTCTGCCTATTATGTACCAAAACTCTAGTCTCCCAGAAGGAAAGTAGCTGTTTATCATAAACCAAAGGCTTTGTGCCATCAGTCTAGGGAAAGTAAGCCAACCTTATCAGTTAGGGGATGGAGGGAACACCCCAAGAGCCAGGTTCCTAGATACGAGGCAACAGTCAACCCTGCAAGCAAGCCTTCCTAAGGAGAGCAGCGCCAGGCATGCTGTGTTAACCCTTTTCTGCACAGCAGCACATACAATCTATGTTTTCTCACTTAATACTCTATCATGAAAATTTCCTTTATTATGAAATGTTTCTGAAAATCATGATATTAATGACTGCACAACATTGCCTTTTTTTTGTTAGGATTTACCATTTCCTTATACCCATTTCCTTGGGCATTTAGATTGTTTCCAAGTATCTGCTATTATACGTAATTATTTGATGCATATTTGTAAAGTCGAAACTTTATATGACTCAAGTTTTTTTAAGGTATAGTTGTGGGGCAGAGTTATAAGGGAGTCTAACCTCCTTAAGGCCAGCCCCCCCACACCAGCCCAAATATCCTCCAGGAAAGAAAGGCACTCCCTCGTTCCCTCTCCCCACTAGCCTTAGGTAACCACAAATCTACTTTCTGTCTATGCAGATTTGTTTATTCTGGACATTTCACATAAATGGAATCCTACGAAATACAGCTTTTTGTGATGCACTTCTTTCACTCAGCACGATGTCTTCAAGTCTTATCCATGTTGTAGTGTATATCAGTGCCTTTTTCTCCTTGTCCCTAATACTCCATTATATGGCTCTAACACATTTATACATCCATTTATCAGCTGAGGGATATTTGGGGGTGTTTTCACTTTTTGACTATTATGAATAGGGTTGCTTATTTCCATGTAAGTTTTTATGTGGATGTTGTTTTCCTTTCTCTTGGCTATATATCTAGGAGTGGAACTGCCGTGTCACATGGTTAGTTTTATGTTTAACCACTTGAGGAATTGTCAAACTGTTTTCCAAACTATTTTACATTCCCACTAACAGTACATGAGGGTTCCAATTTATCCATATCCTCACTAATACTTGTTACTGTCTTTTTGTTGTTGTTATGTTACATAGCCTCATGTGTGGGACCTCACTGTGGTTTTGAATTATATTTCCCCAAAGGTTAATGATGTTGAACATCTTTTTACATGCTTAATGACTACCTGTATATCTTCCTTAGAGAAATATATATTCAGATTCTTTGCCCATTTTAAACCTGGTTTGTCTTTTTATTGTTGAGCTGAAAAGGATTACAGTTGACCTTTGAACAACACAGGTTTGAACTGTGCAGGTACACTTATTATACGACGTGGATTTTCTTCCATAAATATACTGGAAAATTTTTTTGAGATTTGACACAATTTGAAAGAATTTTCTTTTCTCCAGCTGACTTTACTGTAAGAATACAGTATATAATACATATACAAAATATGCGTTAATCGACTGTTTATATTATCGGTGAGGTTTCTAGCCAACAGTACACTATTTACTAACAGTTAAGTGTTAGGGGCAGTAAAAGTTATACACAGATTTTTTATTGCATTGGCACTCCTAACTCCATGCTGTTCAAGCATCAACTGTATTTTTAATCTTTGCCAAGTTGATATGCAAAAACAGGTATCCCATTCTTTCCATTTGCATTTATTATTAGTGAAGGTAAACACTGCATTTCATATAGTATTATTGATCACTTAAATTTCTTTTTAGGGGGTAAACATCCAAAATATATAAAGAACTCATATGCCTCAACATCCAAAAAACAAATAACCCGATTAAAAAATGGGCAGAGGACCTGAAAAGACATTTCTCCGAAGAAGAATTACAAATGGCCAACAGGCACATGAAAAGATGCTCCACGTCATTAATCATCAGGGAAATGCAAATTAAAACCACAATGAGATATCACCTCACACAAGTTAGGATGGCCACTATCCAAAAGACAAGAAATAACAAATGTTGGCGAGGATGTGGAGAAATGGGAACCCTCCTGCACTGTCGGTGGGAATGTAAATTGGTGCAGCTGCTGTGGAAAGCAGTATGGACATTCCTTAAAAAACTAAATATAGAAATTCCATATGACCCAGTAATTCCACTTCTAGGAATTTACCCAAAGAAAATAAGATCCCTGATTTGAAAAGATATATGCACTCCTATGTTTAGTACCACACTATTTGCAATAGCCAAGATACAGAAGCAACTTAAGTGTCTATCAATAGATGAATGGATAAAGAGGCTGTGGTACATATATACAATAGAATACTATTCAGCCATAAAAAAGAAAAGAAATCCTGCCATTTGCAATAAGATGGATGGATCCAGAGCATATTATGATGAGTGAAATAAGCCACACAGAGAAAGACAAATACCATAGGATTTCACTTATTTGTGGAATATAAAAACAAAGCAAAATGGAAGGAACAAAACAGCAGTAGACTCATAGACACTGAGAAGTAACCAGTGGTTACCAAGGGGGAGATGAGGGGGATAAAGGGGCACAATAATTTGCCACCACAATATAAGTTAGTCACAGGGACAACAGTAATGCATAGAGAATATAGTCAATGATTCTGTAACATCTTTTTATGTTGATAGATAGCAACCACACTGGGGGGCTGAGGATTTAAAAATAGGTCTAACTGTTGAACATTTGTGTTGTACATTTGAACCTAATAGAAGATTGTCTATTAAAAATACTTCAATTTTAAAAAATATCTTTTTAGTCAATTTTCTGTGTTCTCTGTTCATTACTTCCTAGAGTATTTGGATTATAAGGTTTCATTCTGAAAAGTTTAAGGTCAGAATAGAAGTTTCATTTTAACCTGATGGTATTCCTCCCACTGTAGCAGATGGAAGTCCTCAGATCTGAGTTGAGGGCTCCATCCTTTTTGACCCCTTTGTCTTTATCTTCCTCCATTCCTTTTTCTGTAGGTACTGCCCCTGAAGGGGCTGTGGTTGCACCCTGGGAGTGGCTGGGGGGCAGCACTCTGTGAAAAAAAATGCCCTTTCCAGCTACGTCACTGCTGTCGCAGCTCTGCACACACCTAGCCTGTCTCACCTCTGCCCAAGCCACGCCCATGGCCTCGACCCAAGGAGGGAAGGCAGTTATCTGTAGTTATCTTCAGTCGAAACCTCAGAGATCCCTGTATCTGTGGCTTTTGCACTAGTGGGCCAGAAACTGAGTTAGGTCTGCCTTCCACAAAGATGTCTCATTTTCACTCCCCGGCCGGCCCCCACCCACCTGGCCCCCAAGTTCAAATTACACAGAGATTCAGAATCTGAGTTGGAATGATCTTAACATTAACATCTTTCAAACCATTAAATGATCCCTGTTTTAAAATAAAAGTCAGAAAACTGTCTTTTTTTCAGGTACAAGATTAAAATGTCTTTACTATAGTAAGCTAATCTAATATTAAAGGGCTAAAATAATTGCCGGTCTCTTTCCTTTCCACGTCCTAAAATTACTATGAATGGTCTGATTGGACTCAAAATTACATGGTTCATTAAAGCTGTGTTCCATTTTACAGAGAAGCTTAAATAAGTTAATTCCTTTAGGTGTGCTCCCAGAGCTAAGATAAACAGCTATTCCAGCTCTTGGATGACAGCTTTTTCCTGCCTATACTTTACCCAACTTCTGGCTGGCCTGGAATCACTACGCCCTAACCAGCCCACAGATGTGGAGTCAAGTTTCTAGATAAGACAGAGGAATGCTTAGGATTAGATGTGACTGAGTAATTGGACCCAAAACTACATTACTTTTTACTGACAGGTAGGAATGTAAGGAGTGCTGGACACACCAGAAACGCCCACAGGGCTATCTGGAAACTTCCCGGGGAGCCCTGAGAGGCAAGACTGCCAGAAAGACCCCCTGGCATCACCAGAGGCTGCCAGCCATCCACCAGCCCCGGCCAGGGGACCTCTGCTGGTGGGAACCCACGTCCTCACTCACGCTGTGCTTCCTGATGGGTTCAGGACAGAATGTACAGGACCCTGTCGACACCGGAGTGAGGGTTTGCGTCAGGGACCAAGGCGGCAGCCAGCACCCATCATGTCTGTTTGGCCCAGGAACTGGAATGGCAGGGAGGGGCCTGAAGTGTCCTGGCCTTGAGGGTCACTGTCTACAAAGCCCTATGCTGAAGGAGTCTTTCCACTATACAGTCTGTTGGTTCCCGACTAAGGTCTGGGCATTTGCATCAGTCTCAAAATATGGAAGGATGGTCCAACAGCTAATAACCCACAAAGCAAGTACTGAATGAAACCTCAGCTTCATCACTAGCTTAGTGGGCAACTCCCCCACGTCAGAGAGCCCATGGTACAGCATCTCAGGTCCCACACTTGGAGGCTAAGCAAGCTCCTTAAGCTCCAAGAGGCAGTAAGATGGGAGCAGGACTTAAGCCCATGTCTTTTCTGCCACTGTAAGATGAGCTGTGAGGGAGCCTGAGTGGTAGGAAGTATGGAGATGCTGGGACAGCTGGCCTGACGGCCTCCAGGCACCCTTCACATGCTTCCTGGCTGAGGGATGCCCAGTATCACAGCATGCTCTTTGGGCACAGTGACCAGCTTCCCACTCTCCCACCTTGCAGCCCAGGACAGTCAGGGGTGTAAATCCATGCTCCCCTGCATCCTTCCAAGGGTGGAACATCTACCTGATGCCTTGCCAGTTGGAAATGGAAGTCCCCTGGCCCTGAGATTGATTCAGAGTGAGCACCTGACGTGGGGCAATCAGAGCCCATCAGAAAGAGACCTTCATTTTCCTCCAATAGCCTTTGCCACCAGCAAGGGAGTATATCCCCAGAAATGAAGCCAACCCAGGGGAAGCAGAGTTGAGAAACTGAGTCATGGTGGCAGCATCTGAGCCCTAGATGCAGCCAGGCCTGAAGCTATTCCTCTAGACTTCTCAGTTACAGGAGCCGATCAATGCATTCCTGTTTCTGCCTAAGCCACTTTTAAAATCGACGTATAATGTACATGTAATAAAATACACAAATTCTAAGTGCAATGCTGATGGACAGTGACTGCAATGAGGTATGCGGGGGGGGGACTCGATAATAAGGGTGAATGTAATAACTACATTGTTTTTCTTGTGAAACCTTCATAAGAGTGTATATCAATGATACCTTAATAAGAAAAAAACACAGAACATTCCCATCAGCCCCAAGCAACCAATAGACTACAGACCTTTCTATCTGGTTTCTATCACCTTAGACTTTTTTGCCTGTTCTAGGCAACTTCATATAAATGGAATCATATCATATATATTCTGCTGGGTCTGGCTTATTTTGCTCAAGAGTCTGTGTTGAGATTCATCCATGTGGCTGTTTCTTTTTCACTGCTGAGTAGAATTCCATTTTAGAAATGTACCACAGTATTTATCTGTCTACGCCATATTGGATCAGTTTTTCTGGCACCTGCAACTGAAATAGTCCTAATTAGAATAAGTTCACCTAGAGCAAAAAATCTGCATGTCAACATACATCTGCATGCCTTTACTGTATAGTCAGATTGTTCAGCTGGGAAACAAGTTTTTAAGAGTAGCACCTAGGCAAAAACTGGAGGCACTCAATTTGGAAGAAAGGAAAGAACAGTCAACCTACACCTGCAGAGACTGACACTGGCAAGGCAAAAAGGCCAGGCCACCGGGAGGGCAGAGGGGAGCAGTCTTTCCTCCCAACTGGCTTTCCGCTCTGGGCAGTGCCTGGCACCTGGCTCCCCTGTGCCCGCCAAACCAGAAGGAACCCCTCTTCCACACAACCAAAGAGAAAGCCTGCACATGTAGATGTGTTTCCACCAGGTGAAGGGCACACTGTGAATGTGGGGTCTCCAGGTCAGGAGTACGACTGAGTGAGGGATGACAGCACAGGGTCTCCAGGCCAGAGTCTTGTGAAGGGCATGGGAGAGTGCATGCTTTCTGCTGCTTTTCCGGCATAAGGATATTTTCTCTGCCTTTCTCACTCCTTCCCAGTTATGCAATCCCTCACTCAACCACCAACCTCTGGAAAAGACAACTGTTTGTTTATGACTTAGCCAGAAACTGTCAACCAGAAAGCACAGAAATAGCACGCAGTACCCTGCAATACACACATACATCTAATTTAACTTTTCACCATGCCAGAGATTCAGGGCCAGTTGGACAGGCAGAATCTAACTTTTCCATTTCCATAAAAATTAAAACATGAACTTGGTGCTTGGAAAGAGTTTTCCTGCTAGTGCAGGATCTTTGCCAGGTGTTGGGGCTGCAGATGGAGGCTCAGCTGTTTGCATCCAGTATCCCAATCCTTCCACAGGGGATGGGAGATCCACAATAACAATGAACACTTAGCCCTAACCCTTAACTAAAGGCTTCCTTCAGTCAGTTCCTCAAATATTTATAAACACCTACTGTGTACTACTCACAGTTGTTTTTCACTGTTGAATGAATAACAAAGTTATTTCACAATCACCAAAATGTCCATGAATCAAGTGTATTTCTAGACGCAACTAATGATCTGCCTATTTCAGCTGGAAGGATGCACTCACCAATAGTTAACAGTCCTTATCTATAAAGTTGTGTCTGTGTGGGGTGGGGGCTGCTGGGTGTATGTGAATTTGTACACTTCTGTAAATACCTTTTTAACAACAACTTGTGTTGTTTTTGTAATACAAATAATATTAGAGAAAAAGAAATTACTTCTGAAGTTGCTTTCAGTCACCTGCCTTTCCTCTTCTTATAATCCAATCAAAATCTGGGATTTTTCTAAGGGCACGTGACCATGGTGAAATCTCAGGGTCTTCCTGGAAAGGCCGGAAGGACTTGGACATCTCCCCCTGCCCTTGGAATTACAGGCAGGAGATCTTGCTCCTGGCCAGCACCCCTTTCTGCCCACTCTGCCAGAGACCCAGACCTCTGGCTAAGCCACACCTGCAGTACCACTGTCCTCTGTGGCCACCTCCAATGCAGCCTCTGCGTCATGAGACTCTGGTACCTGAGCCAAAGAAGGAAGTGGTGATCAGGCTAACTCCAATGCCAGTATCATCAGGTGGCACCTTGGGATCCATCCAAATAGCTCCAGGTAGCAAGGGACATTTATAGTGGCACAGCTCATCACGCTGACGTTCCTCTGAGTCACCCTGAAAGTTCTGTTTCTGCCAGGGGACCCACTCCAGCCACGATCCCGCAGTGTGAGGAGATGTTTGTCAGGCACACCCTCTGGGCAGTTAGTATGCACCAGTCCAGCTAGCAGACCCTCACCAATGCCATGATCAGCCTGCGACCTTGAAAGACCTGGTTCAGACCATGCGGTGGGAAGTGGGAAGCATAAGCAACCTTCATACTTCTTCTCCTCCCTCCCTACATGGGAAAGGAGTCAAGGTTCCAAATACCTGGTGGGACGTCATCCCTACCCAGCAAAGCTGGGGTGGATGAGCCCCCATGACCCACACTGTGCTTTGTGGCCTTGGCCCAAGAGAAGGCACCCTGCACACAAGTGTGCTACTAAATGATGAACATGTGTCTAACATGAAATTACACCCCACTAAGATGAATGGAGCAGAGGAGGAACTTCTGGGTTAAAAAGAAAAATGTTCCTCCTTCCTTCTCTGCTGGAGCCTCAATGAAGCCCAGAATAAACAAGGACCATAAACCAGGACACAGTGAACCTTGGGGCCCTGTCCAGCCTGAAGGTTCTGTGAACAAGAAACAACTTCTCCTCCAGCTCTTGCGTAAAAACAATGGAACTAAATTCATTTCGGGTCATTAGTGTTCCCCAGGGATGGAGAGGCAGAGATAAGGACTGACAATGCGGCACTCTGTCCTGACTCTCTTCTTCCACACCGTGCTAAGACTTTGTATATAGGGCCCTTTCAACAGCCCTGGGCAACGCCTTTCTCTACTTCATCTCCAGCTGGGTTTCTCTTGGCCAAGAACAGCTTTTCCTGATGGTTTTAGGACTACAGCAGCCAGAAACCTTGGGATAAGGGACCTGCTCTCAGGATGAAGTGTCCTTGAAACTCCTATAGCCTGTATTAACGATATAGGCCAGGACACACATTCTTCCACAACTTTCATTAAGATGAGCATAAAAACCTGTTTGGGAAAAAGAATTTCCGCTGGCCATTCTTTTAAGAAAATAATTTATAGTTGTAGAGCTGTACCTCTATTTAAACATATTAATGTACAGAAAGAAAAAAAGAAAAGAAAAAAAGAACAGTGAGAAGCCAGAGAAGAGAGAAACATATTGGGATAGTCCAGAAATAATTCTGTTTTCTATTTGTTTTTAGTTCAGAGATCCCCAACCTGTCAGCCCAGGAAGCCAGTGTCTGTACTGGGGGTGTCCATGCCTGACCAGGGACCAAGTTGAGTCTGTGTTCTAGGGCTCTGCACAGCCAAGCCCTACAGGTCCCCAAGAAGACCCTGATTTACCAGGCTCTCCCTCTCTTCCAATGACTGTCTCACACATTCAGGGTCCAGGCCCGGTTGGCATAATGGGCTTTTGGGCAATTAGTTTTCATTTTGTGTGCAAGTCACACAAAACAGTTAGAGCTCTGAATAGGAACCGTGGACCCCCATTTTTTGTTCTCTGGGCTAAAGCAAAGAAGTTGATTCCTATCCAAGCATGGCCTGAGCTATCCAGACAAAGCACCAACTCCCAGCACTACTCAGAGCCCCAGGAAATGAAGCCTGCTGTGAACTGCCATAGAACCCATACTGAGCCAGGGTTGCAAGTGCCCCAGAACTTGACAGGGGTCAGGCTCAGAGCTGTCACTCAATAAATGCTTTTTGAATGAATGGAGCAGAATGGCATTCTCAAGAGGAGAGAGAAGACAGGATAAAGAGAACAGAATGAGAGGCCTGACTTTAATAGAAATTAATTTGATCCTGTAAGTGTGCACAAAATCCCCAAACTCCAAGTTAGGACGGGGGAGCCTACCTTGGGAGCAGCTGAATGATGCCCTGACTACACCTCCTGTCTGGGGGACCCTCATTTACTGCCCCTGATTGGCCCATCCACCCAATACTCTGCTAATTTCCAATCTTTGCCCTCTCCCCCTGCCCCCTGGGACCCCTTCACAGCTCTCTCTCTCCCTTGAATCTTCAACCACCCCCAACCCCCAACTTCTTCACCGTCAGCGTTCACAAGGCTCCAGACTGCCTCAATCTAAAGCAGACCTGCCTTCTTCTCTCCCCTCCAACACCCGCCCCCTCCCTCCAACCATGATCTTCACCCTCCTCCCATCACAGCATCCCAGCACCCTGGCTTTTGCTCCCAACTCCCCACCCACTCCTTTACTAACAGCCCCCTAAAGGACTAAATGCAGTATTTTCCAGTGCCCTTCTGACTTATCAACCACACCCCTCCACTGAAAAGATTCTCTTCTTCAGGCTTTCCTGATGCTGCCACCCTCCTGGCTTGCCTACCATCTCTGCCTGTCCCTTCAGACACAATATTATTCCCTATGTCTTGGGTCCTTTTCACAATACCCCATCTGCCTCCGAGAGTGGTGTCCCCCAAAGCCACATCTCCAGCCAGGGTGCACTCATGCCTGCCAGGTCCGTGGGATGGACTCCCCACTGAGACCACCACGTGACTATCTCATGGGGGCCTCAAATGTACCTGCCCAACTTCAGCCTCCTGGTTCCACCACCTCAGTGAGGCATCTGACCATCCACCCAGGCAGACCTTTTGGGTTCCGTCAGCAGCACCTTCCCCATCATATCCCATCCATTGGTTCTTCCCATCCATGCTGACACTGCCCTTGCTCAGGCCCTCCTCCCGGGACCCCTAGTTCGAGTTAGGGGCGTGAGGAGGTGGGAATGGATGGGTGGTGAGGCTGTGCTCACACAGCACTTTATATAACTGACTGAAAAGTCACCAACAGTCCGCATCAGAGTAGGAAGGGCAAAGACAATGGAAATTCCATGGAGCTAAACCCTCCTGTTCTCTGCCTGGCTCCACCACTGCCTCTCCTCCCTTCCCCATACAGACCACTCGACTTGTGACATGACTGAAGTCGGGTCCTGCTTAAGGGATCACCTTAATGGATCCCCGAGGAACCCTGGTTCCTTAGCAGGATGAATGACCGGAACAGCCTAGTTCCCACCTCCATCTCCACACCCAGAGGGTTCCCACCTTCACCTCCACGCCCAGAGGGTTCCCACCTTCACCTCCACGCCCAGAGGGTTCCCACCTTCACCTCCACGCCCAGAGGGTTCCCTCACAAGCGCTGGCGATCCCACGTCTTGGTCTATGCTGTTCTCTCTACTTGAAGAGCTCTTCCTCCCTTTCTTCACCTGTATAATGTCTGTTTCATTCAAGGAACATTTGTTTTAGGTCAAATTGGCTCAGATCACAAATCAAAAAAGGTTCAACATCAACACCTTTTATTACTCTGGTACAAAGAACATTCTTGGGACTGGTATGTTACCATAATGATCATTATAACATCTCCTTTTCAATGGAGATGTTTCTAATTATAAACCAGCGATTCATTTTACTTTGATTCTCTTATCTACTACCAGAGAAACTGCATCTAAAAAAATATCCAACCCTGTGTCCTTTCACAGCTCTCTTTCCAGTGCACATCCTCCCCTGGAAAACCTGTTCTGGAAGACTTAGGAATATAACTCTCACGGGTGTTCTCCATCTCTTCTGCCCCTCCCTCTGTCATTTCCCCCAGGTGGTCTATAGGTCCAGACCTCCACCTGTTTGGAGGACAAACAACTCAGGGAGGAAATTAAGTCCCAGAAAGGGCCAGCAACTTGCTGGAGGCTACACTGGAATCACGTGGGGGTGGTAGCCAGACTCTGGGGCCACAGGACAGAGATCTAGAGATTCCCAGGCTCCACCTCCTTCTGCAATTCCATGGCCTGTGATCCTCTGTCCCAAATGCCACACATAATTAGAAGTTATAATCCTGTAATCCCATGATGACGTCTCTGAACTTAAATATACCTTAAAACTACTTTGAAAAAATGTTAAAGCAATTTAACAAAAAAGAATTTTTCCCCCTCTGTCCTCGCCTGTTTCCAGATTCTCCTCCTGTCCTGCCCATTCATCCCCTGGAGCCACCACAGCTCCTCAACAGAGAGCAAAAGCCCAAAGGCTGTGTCACAAGGGAGAAGAAGGAAGCTGCCAAGACCTTTTACCTCCTGGATTGTTAGGCTTGGAACAATTAAGAATTGATTGTTCTGTGGGAAAGAGTATCACTTCCCTATTTATAATTACACACTCTGCCTTCTGTCATATATGCTATAAAAACCCAACAATCTCTCTAATCACTAGGTCAAACCTGGCCAAACTCTACAGGCTATTTTTAGACTCGCAGGGACCTACGAGGACGACTGGTGGAAGGTGTCACCGTGCCTCCGAGCTCGAAAGCACTTTTGTTGCCCAGGTCTTGCCACCTGCGCGCATCCCAGCGCCCCCACTCCCAGGCTGGGTCGCTTTCCAGGGCCCGGGCTGCAGGACTATCAGATCCAGGGCGTGCGCGCCGAGGATGCCCGGACGCAGAGCCTGCACTCGCCGCGGGTCTCTCTAACAATCAGATAAACCCGCTTTAGCGTCTAGAGAGAAGGGAAGGGACCGCAGCCCTGACGTCTGCCGCGCTCACGCCCTCCGGGTCGACTTGAGGCCGCGGAGGGGGCAACGCCCGAGGTCACCTCCCACGAGCAACTCTCCCCTTCTTTCCAAGCCAAAGAAGCGGCGGACATTCTGGGGGCAAAAGAGAATGCCAACCCTCTGGGGTAGTCCTGTCTCCACCCGCGCCCCGCCAAGCGCTCCAGTGGAAGCTGGTCTCGGGTCCCAGCGCCCCGGGACCGAGGGCGCCAGCGCAACTACTAACGAGTCCCTGCTGAGGGGGCGACCCGGAAACCCCCCGGGCCCCCATCCGCAGCCGGCACCTGCGCGGAGGGGCCCCCGGAGGCCCCCCGCCCCCCAGCCCCGGAAGCCACCTGCTCTGGGCCGCCGGGTACCCCGCCGCCGCACCCCTCACCCCGAACCTCTGCCCCGCCCGCCCTGGCCAGTACGCCCCCTCCCCCTCCCGGCCTGGTCGACCCTGGCCGCGAGCCCCGCAGCCCGTTCCACAGCGTGGAGGTAGGGAGCCCGCAGACCCCCCGCCCACCCGAAGCCGCCCACCTTCCGAAAGTAGCCGTCGCCCTCCTTCTCCAGCGGCTGGGGCGCCGCGGGCAGCAGCGCGTCGGTCATGCTGGCGGCACGGGCGCGCAGGGAGAACTGAGGCTCCAGCGCGCGCTGGCCCCAGAAGGCTCCGGGACCCTCCTCCGCCCCGCCCGGCAGCTCTCTAGCCCCGCCCCGGGCCAGGCCCGGAGCCCCGAGACCCTGCCCGGCCCGCCCAGGCCACGCCCCCGTCCCCGCCCCGGCTCCGGATTGGCCGGGCAGAGCCGGCGCCCCAGGCCCGGGGCTCTACTCTCGGAGAGCTGCAGGGTCCCTGGACGCGTCGCTCACCTGCTCTCAGCCTTCCCGGCCTGGTTGAGGCGTAGTTGCAGTCTCAGCCCTGGGGCGCAGGAGCAGGCCGGGGGCTCGGTGTCTGGAGCTGAGCGGCTAAACCCAGGCCCGCAGGCGAAGGTGCGGCTCCTCCCTGGAGGAGCGTGGACGCCTCGGGGGCAGTGACCAGACCCAACGCCACGTGGAGGGCCTCAGCTGGGTGACTCGGACGGGTTGGCGCGGCGGCCAACTCGCTGGCCCCCACCCTCGCTTGCAGAGACTAGGCGGATCCACTGGGGGTGGCGGGCGGCCCTGGGAGAAGGGGCCGCCTACGCAGGGATCCCCAGAAAGGATTTTGTGTGGAAGAGACTCGGCAGACGTTTTTGAACACATTTCCTAACTACCACTTCAAACCTCAATTTTCTAAACTGCATCATGGGGCTGGGTCATGTACTCTTGAGGGGTCGAAGGTATTACAACAAAAGTGCGTGTTAAAGCTCTTAGCTGGGACGGAGGGAGGAAAGGGGGCTTTGGAGCGAAAG
The DNA here is from genome assembly GCA_029783875.1 of Phataginus tricuspis. NCBI lineage: Eukaryota > Metazoa > Chordata > Mammalia > Pholidota > Manidae > Phataginus > Phataginus tricuspis. The sequence continues at coordinate 3,360,358 of JAQQAC010019400.1, forward strand.
AGGGACTCGGGACTGGGTTCCCACCACTCACGCACCCCTCCCCTCCGCTGACCCGCAGACTCAGGGACCAGGTGCCCCGTGCCTGGCAGAACAGGGTGCCCCAGATCCCGAAGCCCGAGCCAGAAGCCCCCAAGCCCACTGGGCCACGCCCCTCCCGGCAGCTGTCCTAGTCTCTACTGCCCACCCCCAAACAAGGGACCCATTTGTGCAGTTGCTGCCGAATCTGCGGTCACGGTAGATACCACAGGTAGAACAGAACACAGACTGCTTTCAAAACAAGCCAAACATTTCCTTCTCTCTTAAAAAAAGAAAAGAAAAAAGCGGGGTGGGGGTGCATTAGAGACTGTTGGGAAGTTTTAAAATACTGGCAACAACCCAGGCCTAACAACTAAGTAAATGTCAAACCCTCCTTATCACAGCCTGCCTGAGACGCAGCACTTAGAAAAGGCATTTTCAGGAAAGACTTTTAATTCTAAAAGAGACCTCGAAGAGTCCTAATCAGCTCTGCTCCTGACGAGTGTTTGGGAAGCTATGTGGCAGGTGCTAAAACTTCCTTTCTCTCTTAGGGTTAAAAGTGAGTATGAAGCTAATGCCAGCATATGCGGGTCACCCGATAGTTAATCCATTGCCCTGCAAAAGTACCAACCCCCACTCTGGGAGTTAAAAAGAGCCACTTCTGCTTTGGGGACCCCGGGGTGACAGGTCACTCTATTATATTTGTAATACTACTACTACTAAAATCATCAATAATAGAACCTCTGCTCTAGCCAGAAAGTTTATAGATAATATGTTTCATTCTCAAGACCCTTTTGCAAAAAAAGGATTAAGTAATCTCCATTTGACAGGTGAGAGGACCAAGGCTCAGAGGAGAGAAGTGACCAAGTACACACTCCCTGTTGGTGGCTGAAATGGGTTTTAGTCCAGGCCTGCTGACTGCAGTCATTCCCAGTCACCTTCAGACTTTTGTCATCTCCTTCTACCACCTTGAAGCTCCAATCACCTTTACAATTTGTCACATATACATGTCACCTGTACTACTACGGACTTAGAAGTGTTCCTTAAAATTACTCACTTTATTCAAACAAATGCTATTTTAAGATAACTGTGTCACAGCACAGAGAATACAGTTAATGATTCTGTAACATCTTACTACGTTGATGGGCAGTGATCTCACTGGAGGGGTGAAGCCTTGATAATATGGGTAAACTTGAAGCATTGTGTTGTGTGTTTGAAACCAACACAGTGATAAATATCAGTGATACTTTAATTTAAAAAAAGACAACAGTGTCATAACTTTAAGTGGAAAACCAGCAGCACTTTGCCCTACGTGGAGGTACACATAAAAGTGAATAGAGTGAAAACAAAAATCTGTTATTTAATCTAGCCTGACACTATTGATTTCGTGAGCTGCTTCTCTGATTAACAAGAAAGAGCAAGAGAAAGCACAGTGTTAAAGACACACCAGCCCACCCTGAGACTATCTTCTGGGCATCTTAGAGGAAAAGGAGCACTTCTCTTTGAGTCCCAGCAGGCATCTTCTGCGTGTGAGTCATCTGTGTCACTTTTCAAGGCTGTGCAGGACCACACGTCTTTATACATGCTCATGACTCATTGCAGGGGGCCCACAGGCCTGACCCCATATCTCTGTTCCTGCTGTGATTAGGAAATGAGCTCTGCTACCGCTGACCCAGCAGAAGAGTTACATCTAACCTTTCACTTGTCACCCCCGTTGGTGTGTGCGTGTCTTAAGAACTGCTCCTAATAAAAAAGCCGGGGGTGGGAGTTTCTGAGTCAGGCAAAAGGCTAAAATCTCAACTGCAAACAACTATTTTGTCAAGTCCCTGTTTTACCATCTGAGTGAGACCAGCAGTTAACTGTCCAGGGAACCCAGGTCCTCCAGGTAAAATGCAAGTCCCCCCTCCTAAGACCTGCTTGTTGACAAAGGAGCATTGGCTTCTCTGGGGGTGGCCTGACCTATATGCCCTCTTGGAAGAATCTGATGAAATTTGCCAAATTAACAGCAGAAATTACAAAGGTAATAAAGTGAATAAAATTCGCTGTAAATTATAGACCCAATTTTGTAATTTTTATTTAAAAATTCTTAGAAAATGAAGCCATATGGTGCCATAGAGGAGCTCTAACTAAAGAGGGACATAACAGGCTCAGCAGGCTGTGCTGAGTCACTTTGGCCAGATCCTTTTACCCCTCATGGCCTCAGTTTCCCCAGCTATGACACAGGCTCTTATGCATAGCAGTTCTTTATTGCACTTACTCTATGCCAAGGACTGTGCTATGCACTTGTCACGCATAATCTCAGTTAGTCCTCCCACAACAGCATGAAGGGGATACTTTCTCATTCCCAGTTTATAGAGGAAGAAGCTGAGGCTCGGAGGTCACCAGCCTGGTAAGTTAGACTATCTGGCGCTATGCCACACTGTTCCCTGTGATTTAAAAGGAAAGACATTCTGACATATTGGGAAGAAGTAACTGTGAATGAAAGATAAAGGAGTGGCAGAATGGCCAAAAAAAAAAAAAAACAAGTACTGATGAGAATGTGGAGCAACCAGCTCTTATACATTGCTTGTGGGAGTGTATATTGGTACAAACAAAACTGTTTGGCATTTTTTTACTAAAGTGGATATATGCATAACTTATGATCGACTAATTCCAACTCTAGGTAGATACCTGATGGAAATGCATACATCTATTCACCATAAAACATCTATAAGAATGTTAATAGCTGCACTTTTCAAAATAGCCCCTAACTAGAAACTACCCAAATGCCCCTTTACTGTAAAATGGGTAAGTTGTAGCACAGTCACATTATGAAAAGTTTTACATGTTGAAAATGAACACATCACTATTACAAACAACAAGTATGTCGTAGGCAACCTATTTTGCTCACAAACATTTTTGAGCAAAAGGAGTCAGACAAAATACTGTATGATTTCTTATAAAGTACAAAACAGGCGAAACTAGTCTATTCTGGGGTTATTGCTTCTGGAATCCTGAAAGTTTTCTATTTCTTGATCTGCTTATTCTTACACGGGTGTGTTCACTTTGGAAAAATGCACAGACTGTGTGCTTTTGATTTGTACACTTTTCTGTATATATAGTTCAATGAGAAAACACAATGAGAAAAAAAAAGAGTGATGTTGATTCCCCAGTACAGAGAGCAGGTTTTTTGTAAGTCATGAGTGACCATTCCACTGCCAGCACTGGTGTGTGGACCATGAGGAAGAAATTGCTCCCCACCCAGGTGATTCAGCCCAAATTCCTATCTGAAGTTTCCTGATAAGATCCTGAGATTTGTGCCTTCTTGCATGTATGTCTAAGTAAGGAAGGAATGGTCTGTGACATTTACACTGCTACAGCTTTGCATAAAACACATGTTGTCTCTAGGTTCCAGCAGCCAAGAATCAAGTATTGGGTTGTAAGTGACCAGGGTCACAGATGGAGCATTAAGTCACTCCTGAAGATGCCTAGGAGACACCAAGCCACTCCTGGAGGAAGTTACAGGAATTTGAAGGGTCCCTTGTTCCCTGAACCTCAGTGGTCAGGAGTTAGAAAGGTTGGTACCATTTTGCCAAATGCTCATGGTTGTCAGTAATCCAATTAAGTAAAATTCCCAATAATACATTTATTGGGTTTTTCCTTAGAAGCTATAAACTATGAAAAAATTAGTTTGGTTGATTCAGAAATAAAATCATGGACATTCATGATTTGTCTGAGTATATGGATTAACACCCAACTTTCTTTACTTTTATTATCTACATTGATTCACAACCACACTTGATGGTCAAATGATGACCCTGGGGCCCTGCAGGGCTTCCAGAAACAAAAAGATGACTTTCCTTTTGTACATTAGTATGTACTAATATATACAAAAACTTTAAAATCAAAATTGAGCCACTGATATAAAAATGTTTTGGAAAGAATACCATGGATGTAGCTAAAAGCAAATATTCAAATCCCTCCTACCCTGATTTCCTTTTATCAGGGGCAACCCCTGTCACTGGTTTCTTTAGGGAGTTTACTGGAGATATATTATGCATAATACAGCATATTGTGGATATATTGTGTCCCTACATTGTGGATGTAATAGCCACACTAAATTTGGCTATTATGTTTTCTTTTAATATAAATGGCAGCCTTCCCTCAGCCCCAATGTACTCTGTCTCATCCCTTGTTTTGCTCACTCAACATGTTGGAGATCATTCCTCATCAGCATTTTTTAAATATTTTACAGTCTTTCATCATATGGGTTGTTCCAGTTACCGGTAGCTGTTAACAAATTACCCCAAATCTTAATGGCTTAAAACAAGAACAATCATTTTATTATTATCTCTTATTCTGGGAAGTGACTGAACTCAGCAGTTCTTACTTGGGGACTGTCATTGATGCTGATTGTTAACTGAGATGGAGGCTAGGTGATGGGCTGTGTTAAACTTAAAATAAAAGTCAGTTGTTTTACTAGCCCAAATGGGTTTATTCTGGAATAGCAGAGAATTGCAGTAGGGGCCTGCAAAGCTATAGCAGAACCATGGGCATGTCCAGAGAACTTTTATAGAGGAAAGGGCCAGGTTGGGAGGGCTATTTATGCCAAAAGTCTATTGGAGTAAACTGGAAGGCCCAGTATTTTTGGCTTCTCATTGGCTGAGTTGTGACAGTGTCTCACTGGCTGGGCTATTGAAGGGAAGGTAGAAAACTTTCTTCCTCCTGCTGAATAGTAAAATAGCTAAAACAGTATGGCACCTGTCTCTTCCAGTGTGGTCTAAGATTTAGGAGTCATGGTGGCCATGGGAGCATCCCCTGCAGGTTTCCTGATGCCACGTCAGTGAGGTTTTCCTTTAATTTTCACAGCTGGTGTACACACGTGTGGCCTCTCCTGGTGGCCTGGGCTTCCTCACCAGGCGGAGGTTGGGTTCCAAGGGCCAGCATACCAAGAAACAGAAAGTTGAAGCTGCCAGTTTCTCAAAGCTTGAGTGTGGGAAATGTTATACGGCCACTTTCACTGTATTCTTCTGCTCAAGTATTCGTGGAGCCTAGATTCAAGGGGAGAGGACATAGACTCTACTTGATGTGAGACTTGTCAAATAATTTTGGAGCTATGTTTTAAAACCTGTCTTTAAAAAAAAAAAACTTTTGTCCTTTGAAGTCATATGCCATGATTTATTTAATCATTTATTCTTTTTTTTTCTCAAAAGTGTTTATGGAGTGCTTACTACATGCCAAGCACTATTCTGAGCTCTGAGACACAGCAAAACAAATAAGTAAAACCAGTCCAAATCTATGTCCTTGTGGCACTTACATTTCAATGAGGAGGGACATAGTAAATAAGTAAATCAAATTATATAGAATGTTAAAGGTGGTAAGTGTTGTAGAAAAATATAAAGTAGGGTAAGGGGGAACAGAGAATATAGCAGATGGGGATTGCTTTTTAAACAGGGTCAGAGAAGACTTTACTGAGTAAGTAACCTTTGAGCAGAGACCTGAAGACGGTGAGGCAGAGTCCTTTGTTATCAGGGGGAGGAACATTCCAAGCATAAGAAAGAGGGAAATTGCAAAGGCCTTGGGGTCAGAGTGCTTGGGAGAGCTGAAGCAATAGCCCGGCTCCTACAGATTCCAACAGAGGAAGCCTGGGGGATGGGTGGGAGGGACATTTTAACAACATCCTAGGGATTTCAACTCAGGCAGACTTATGACCCTTACTTTGAAAACTTGAGCTTCCAGGTCTGGTTTTCATCTCAGGGTCACCCCTTACTATATGAACTTCAATGTTCTCTTCTGTAAAAAGCGGTTTTGAGGTGCAATAGCACCCCACTTGAAAGATGTTTCTTTAGGTTCAATGAGGGAGCCCTCAGTGTTGCTACCCCGCCTCACAGCACCTTGTTGCTTGCTTTTCCTTTCCCCATTCTTTTTCCTTTTTCTCGCTCTCTAGTCCTGGTTTCCTCTCCCTGCTTGCCCTCCCCCCCATTTTCTCCTTTTCTTTCATTCTCTTCCTCATTTTTTTCTCTCTGACCAAGTGTTGCCTCCAGGTGCCTTTACCTTGGCATCCGGGTTTCCGTGTCTGAATCCTTCTAGAGGTCTGAAAGGGGACTCTACTTATGCAAACCTAAAGGTGCAATCTACTGTGTTTGTTTGTGCGTGTGTTATCTGGAAGCACTGGCACTTTCCCAGCAGGTGGCGGGGTGCGACCTGGGGGGTGGTGGTGGGACCGAGAGAAGCAGTGTCTGCCGGGAGGCTGAAGGGGTGTGTGGCCAGAGACCTGAGGGTGGGGGATGGGCACACAGCTCCGAGAACCTGCCTTGCAGCCGGAAAGCTGGATGGCCTCCAGCTTGTCCCCGGTGCCTCCTCCTGACCAGCTCCTGGCGGAGCTGGGATGGGCTTTCGTGACTGCCAAAACCTCCGAGGCAATTCCTGCTGGGGTCCGCCTCCCAGAAGACGGGTCTGAAGACTCCCAGGCGCAGATCGGAGGCGAGAGGCATGCCAGGCAATGGGGGCACTTTCCTGCACCTACGCTCCCTAGAGCATTACTAGGTTCGCGGATGAAAAAGAGCGGAAGGCATTTGGCCTGCCGAGGCCTCCGTAGCGAAGGGGCGGAGCGCCGAAGAGAGCAGGATGGCGGCGCGGGGCAGTGACAGCGATGAGGACTTGGTCAGCTATGGGACGGGCCTGGAGCCCCTGGAAGAAGGTGCGGGCCAGATTGGTCGCCGGCGCTTGTGGGAAACAGGCTAGGGGTTCCAGTATGTGGCGCAAAGCCGCACAACTTTGTGTCGGGCCTTGTCTGGTCCTGCGGAAAGGGCTCGCTGGTCATGGGCTCTGGGAACAGCCACGAGAAAGGCGTGCGCTTTCGGGGTGCTCACGTTCTGGAGGGACAGATGAAAGACCCAGAGGGATGGGAAATAGAGAGATGAAGATACAGGCTCGTGTGAGAGTGGGGAACGGGGTGGGGTGGTTAGGCAATACCTTCCTGAGGAAAGGAGGTTTGAGCTCAGCCTTGGAACAGGAAGGAACCATGCATACGGAGATCTGGGGGGAAGAGCGTTTCAGGCAGAGCAAACAGCAAATGCAGAGTCTCCGAAGTCGGAGCCAGTTTGGCAAATTGAGGGACAGGCAGGACTGGTGTTGGAGCAGACGACACCAGGAGGAGACTGGTAGAAGACCTTGTCAGAGCGGGAAGCAGGGGCTAGATCTTACTTGGGGTGGTAAAGGAGTTTGGATTTTGTACTAGGTGTAGGAGAGTCAATGGGGGGTTTACACAAGGGAGAGACGTATATTTTGTAAGGTTCTTCTATCCTTGATTTTGAGAATAGGCGGGTTGGGGTGGGCAAAAGTAAAGCAGGGAGATTAGCAAAAAGAGGTCTGGAGACGACGGCTTGGCTAGCGGTGGGAGTGGTAAGCAGTGGTCTGGATCTAGGTATGTTTGAAAGCAGAGTAAAAAGACGCGACTTGCTTGTGGACTGTGAGGATGAGGGCTAGAAGAAGCAAGGTTCTCTCCCATGTTTCTGATCTGATCCACGTAATGACTTGATTTGTTCAGCAGAGTGTGTATTGAGGGCGCAGTAAAGACTAACGGCAGGGCTAGCCCTGTCCAAAAGACCAAGGAAGTATGGTATGGGGCCTGGGAGTTGCTTGCAGACCTTTTGTTAGTGAGATCTTTTTTCCCCACCCTGACCACATTCTACCAGATTGGTTGAACTTCTTCTGGGACTTTTCCACTGATAACTCTTTTATTCCCTACAAAGTTCTAATCATTAAAAACTGCCAGATACTGGCCGCATTGCTGCCCTTTGCTTACCAAAGACAAATAGTCTCCTGAGAACTTCTTATGTGTTTGAAGACAGCTCTTGCGTTTTCTCTGAGGCATTTCTGTACCACCTTCAACATCCTCAGTTCCCTAAAACATTGAATTTAAAGTCCTTTCAACTTTAAATCTGTGAGATCCTTTCTCCAATTATGGAACCAGAGTGTGGGTAGAGCAGGGTCATCACTGGTAGGGCCTTCATTTCAAACTTTAGTTCTTTAGTCAGCTCAGTATTACATTATTTTACTGACAAACACATTACCCCGTGATCTCAAAGAATTTGTTGACAAAGATCCTTTGTTTGAGGAGAATAAAAGTACAAGGTTTGCAAGTGCTGAAGTATGTGATGCACACAGGAAATAACCTACACAAGGTAACAAGAAAACCTGAGAACGCAGGGTTGGATCCCTTGCAAACTGGTTAGAATTTAGCTATGCAGGAAGAGGGCAGGTGTTAAACATGCATGGGTGGAGGTTATTACAGCTGTGGTAGACAGCTGTTCATACCATTTCTATATTTCTGGTTTCAGAGTTGTTTCCTTGTAAAATGACATAAATCGCAAGCTATTTGACCTATGTGTTTCCAATTCTTCCTGTTTTGATGATGTGCAAAATCTAAAATGAAGCCTAATGGTCTAACTATGGTTTTGAAGTGGAAGGGAGGGCATTTGATTTGCAGACATTTTTTTTTTTCTGGCCTAAAATCACCCTTTAACTTCTCAGTATTAGAAGTTTTTGAAGATCAGTTGTTTCCTAAGCACTTTGAAGTCTGAATGCACTCTGAGTACATTTTATAACATAACATACTAGACCAATAATCACTTTTACTTCTTGCTTGGAAGGTTTAATGACAGGTTAGACAAACATTGGTACCGGAGGAACACTACTTAGGACATACAGAGCCATAGACACATAGGCCCTCTGGTCTGGAAGGAAGGGGCTGCCAGTACTTATCTACTCTTTCCTTAGATACAAGTGGCTCTAGAAGTCTCATCTCTAGCTCAGCCTATACCCAGATTAATTTTAAAACTACTTTCCTCCTCCTTGATGCTGTGACTCTCTCACTTAAAACTATTTGTGGCTTGCACCACCCGCAGGACATACCACAGTCCTTGCAGCACCATTTTTAAGGTCCTCTGCACTCTGTCCTTCAGGTTCCATCTTCTATTCCCTCCTTGTCCTCCAGTCAGACTAGACTACTATTCCTAAACATCTGATGTTACCTGTTTAGACCTCCTCTTTACTGATGGAGTTAATACCTGTGTGGGGAATTGTCACCTCATCTGTACCTATCAAATTCTGCTCATTCCTAGGGTGACTGATATGGTCCTTGCACATTGTCGGAAGAGTTCCTATACATGCAGGTCTCCCCTGCTCAGAGCCCTCTGAGAACAGGATGGAATTGTGTTTAGTTTTCCACACTCAGGGTCTGGGTCAGGGCTGCTTCCTTGGTAAGGCCACCAGTAAACTTTTGGTCAGGGATGAGTGAGGGATGATGAGTATGGGTGGCATGCCTGGCTTGGAGGCAGAGTTGAGATCTCATTTCAGCTTTGTGTTTATTAGCTGTGGACCTTACAGCAGTTTCTCAACCAGAGCATCTTTATCAGGCTATGATAAATAAGACAATATGTGTGTAAAGAAGGGGTTAGTTGTTATTAGCAGCAATATTATAAGAGAGCCTGGCTAAAATGCCACATCTTTCCTGGTGGAGTTTTCCCATGCTGTGGTTAGAGGTGATGCCTCCTCCTCAGGAGCCCTGTGGGACCCTACTCTGGTTGGCCCTCATCATCTGCCACCACAGATTCTGCTTAGTTGTCTGAAGATCTTATCTCCCCTTCCAGATCAGCAAGGGTAGCACCTAGCGTTGGCGGGACTTGCCCTCTCTCACCTTAACCCAGTGGTTCTCAATTAGGAGTGACATTTGGAGATGTCTATAGATGTGTTTGGTTGTCAGGCTTGTGGGTGTGGAGTGGGGGTGTTGCTACTGGCATCTAGTGGCTACTAAACATCGTATGGTGCACAAGACCATCCCCAACAACAAAGAACTGTCCAGCACAAACTGTCAGTAGTGCTGAGGTTGAGAAACTCCACCATAGCCACGAGTCATGCCAGGTGCATGTGCGTAATGGAGTGTGAGTACTGCTCTTCTAAGACATGGTGAAATTCCTGGACGGTGGGACCTGAGTCATAATTCAGTTCTTTCAAGTGAAATGAAATTATCTGATATTAACTGGGATTCACTATGACCAGGCACGGTGCTCAGCTCTCTGCACATGGTATTTAATCCTTAGCATCCCCCTGCAAGATAGGCTCTGTTAGTACCCTAATTTTACAGTTGTGAAGCTGGGACTTAGAGAGGTGAGTAACTTGCCCAGTTCACAAAACTAGCAAGTGGTAGGGTAGGGGAATTTGAACCCAGATCTCCTGGTCTTTGAAACCTGAGCTCTTGACTACCTTGCTGTGGGTTATACCCCAGAAATGACCTAAAGATTTTACAATCTACAAATAAGAATTTAGGATTATGAGGCTGATTGTTCCTTTAGTTTTTGTTCCATCCTACAATAGTAGGAACTGGTTTAATTATTGAATAACAGGTACACTACACACGGACTTTAGGACATATCTTAACTACTGTATAGAATAAAAATAGCAATAACTGCTAGTACATCAAAACTGTATATTGTGTGTCCCTCTCTTGCTAAGTACTATACAGGGATAATCTTACCAAATTGCATAACAACACTGTGAAATAGGTATTACTGTTAGTGTCATTCCCATTTCACAGATGAGGAAATGGAGGCACAGAGAGGTTAAGGTGACCAAAATCCCAGTGCTGTAAAGGTGGAGTTGGCTTTAAAATCCAGACTGCTGTGACTCTTAATCCATGCGCTTAACCACTGTATAACTTGCTTTCTGTCCTGAATGTTTGAAAATAACTTGATAGTATATTTTTTATTTTAAATAGATTCAGAATTTTGAATTGGAGTTGATAAAGTCAGGGAGAAATTTGCATTATAGTACCTGAAACTTTAAACCTAAGGAATTTTTAGACTAGGCTAAGAACGAATTCTTTTTTGCTTGTGTGATGTGGCAATGCAGCCCATTTCAGCAAAGTAGGAGAAGGAAATAAGCTTAAAGAACAGTAAATATGGAATCAGGAGATTCTCAGAAATAAAGAAACTCTTAAGATTTGCGGAAAATGGGTAATGCCAAAGAAAAATACTTGAGTTGGCATGCTGCAAGGCTCTAGAAGAGATATAAGAGTTTTTCTTGTGTTGCATACCTCTGCTTGCCACGTGCCACCCCAGCAACTTGCCTCCTTTACTGCCAGCAGATTTCACCTCCATCTGTTTGAACCTTCCCCCACAATGTAATTCAGTTTTCCTAACCGAATTCAGTGGGAAAAGCAGGCCACTTTTGCTAAAACGTATTTAAATAAGAGATACCTATAATTGTCTTAGAACTACAGAGAAGCTTGATAAAATATATTGCTTTGTAAACTAAAGCTAGTAAAGTCTAGGAATAGCAACTTAATTAAAATAGTTATATTTGAGGTTACAGGAAGTGAACAATTCATATTATGTTTAAGAAATGACATTTTCCCTAAATTTTTTCTGATTCACCATCCTCTTCTCTCCTTCTCATTCAAAAAAAATTTTTTTTGTTTAAGGTGAAAGACCAAAGAAACCCATTCCTCTTCAGGATCAGACTGTCAGAGATGAAAAAGGAAGGTATAAACGATTTCATGGAGCCTTTAGTGGGGGTTTCTCTGCTGGATACTTCAACACTGTTGGCTCAAGAGAAGGTATGATTTTCCTACTCAGAGCTATGATATCGCTAAAACAAATGTTTGGAATATCATAAAATTGATTCCCTCTCCCCACCTCTTCCTTTTTGAAAAACTTCTTTAAACATTTCAGTACATACACTGTATTCTTTTGTGTTCTTTGAATGTTTGGAATGTTTCCAGAGTCAACTGTGTGCTGTTCACTGCTTACAACCTGAAGGTGAAAGAGTTTTCTTTCACTTAAGAAAAAAATAGATACATTCTAACCAGATGATTAAATGATGACAGTGACTTACAGTTTGTGTTGCATCTTGCCATGCACAAAGTGCTTTCACACGGATTGACTCGGTCATCAGCATCTCTCACGACTCAGTGACTCAGGAGTGCAGGTGTCACAGCCGTTTTGTACATGAGGCCACTGAGGGTCGGAGGTGCTCTCTCCTAACACTGGGGACCGCATTGTCACTTGTCAGTACATGCCTTCAACCAGGAGGAAAATCAATTAAAAATTTCACATTGTGCCATATGATAAATTCTGTATTGTTTAATGTATGTTTTTAAGATATTTTAACACAGAAACTGGAAGAAAATGACTTGATATATCTCAGATATGAATGGGAGATGAACAGATTAACTTATGTAGCAATTATTAAGAACCAAATGGAACAGATCTTTTATGTATATTTTGAAAAGTAACTTGTCCACAACAACAATAGTAAAATAAAGCTGGAAACAATACAGGAAAAAAAAGATAAAAAGCCATATAAGAAAAATAGTTGAGGTAAATAAGTTGGTTAAAGTTCACTGCCTGGCATGTCTAATGATCATGAGCAAACGAGTAAATGATGAATGTATTTGATGAGTTTATTTCAGAGGATATAGAAATGCTGTATGGAATATTCAGCCTTATTACTATTTTTTTCAAACTAAAGAATGCATTGTAATGGTCCACTGTCAATTATTTTTTATAAGCCACATAATGGAACCAAGGAAAATTCTAAAAATTAATATGTACGAATGCCATTTTCTTGCATGCTCTTTATACCTGAATTATTTTCTGAAGGACTTCACTGGACAAAATTAAGTATTTTAGCATGTATAAAAATAAGCCAACTCAACTAATAAATTACAAAAAATTAAAGCTATCTATCCGCATTTTCATAGTCAAAGATCAGACAATTCTAACACATCCTACTTCTGTGATTTTTTTAAAGCTAAAAATCAGATTCTTTTTTGTTAATTTTTTTCCTTGATTTTTTTTTTATGAAGGTATCATTGATATACACTCTTATGAAGGTTTTACATGAAAAAACAATGTGGTTACTACATTTACGCATATTATCAAGTCCCTACCCATACCCCATTACAGTCACTGTCCATCAGTGTAGTAAGATGCCACAGATTCACTATTTGCCTTCTCTGTGCTACACTGTCTTTCCCATGACCCCTCCCACCATATGCACTAACCATACTACCCCTCAATCCCCTTCTCCCTCCCTCCCACCCGCCCTCCCACACACCTCCCCTTTGGTAACCATTAGTCCATTCTTGGAGTCTGTGAGTCTTCAACCTTATTATTAAGAAAGGCAAAGTAAGGTAACTAAGGCACTGTTAAAGTAGCACACTTACTAAAATGTTAAACATGGCAGTAAGGTTTGTGAAGAAAGAAGTTAACACATTGCTGATGGTTTTGATTATAACTGTGCTGTATATTGTAATTAAAAAGTAAGACCAGCTCAAACAACTAGGTAGACTATGATATGTTAATGCACTGGACTATCTCTTTACCATTGGGATTGACAGATTCAAGAACTGTGCAGAAATAGGGCAAAGACTAGAAATCAAAGGTAGAGGAAGGTTGCTGGGCCCAGGACATTGCCTGGTAGAGCTGATTTTCCCTGTCCTGGGGGATCTCCCAGGTCGGCCCTGAAATCTGCTCCACCTAGAGTTGATCTGCCCCATACTCCTCAGCTCCACAAGACTCTTACAGGAAATCAGAAAAGAGATTTGTCACTCTTAAAGAAAACTAAAAATGTTTATCTTAGAGGATTATAGACAGAGTAGTCCCCCCTTATCCATGGTTTTGCTTTCTACAGTCAGCTGCAGTCCAGAAGGACATGGTCCTTCTGACCTACTGTCAGAAGGTCAGTAGTGCCCAATACTAAATCACAACAGTACGTCATTCACTCACTTCATCTCGTCTTGTGGGCATTTTATCATCTCATGTCATCAGGAGGAAGAAGAAGGGTGAGTGCAGTACAGAAAGTATCTTGAGATCATATCACTATTACAGTATTTTATTCTATTTTTTTAATTAAAATATTTTAATTATTTACTCTATTTTATTATTTGTTGTTGTGGTTAATCTCTTAGTATGCCTAAATTGTAAACCAAACTTTATCATAGGTGTGGATGTATAGGAAAAACAGTCTATATAGGGTTTGGTACTATCTGTGGTTTCAGGCATTCACTTGGAGGTCTCGGAATGCATCCCCTGTGGATAAGGGGGGATATTGTACATTTGACCTCCAGAGCATTCTCTGTCTGTAGGCACAACACATTCTTGGTGACTGTGTGTGGGGAACAGGGATGTTAGTCATAGGACTCAAGTATTTAGTGGAATTGGGGGCCTGGTATGGCCATTGCCTGCCTTTAGACTAGTGGAACAGTCTAGGGCCCAGATTGAGTCCTCTGGCCAAGGCACCAGTGCTTCTGTGACTCCTTAGCCTTCCTTTCATGGCCGAGTAATGGGCCCTGACATACTGTTTCTCTGATATGTTGGTATGTTACTCTGTGTGCTGTCCTGCTGGTCTCAGAGTGGTCCTGCCTTTTAAAAGGACCTTGCATATTTCTGCACAGATCTCCTTAAGGCCCTTTCACAGTTTAACTTTCAGTGCATAATTTGATTTCTCTTGGTTCCAATTCTTAGGGAGAAACCTCACTATCTACTAAGTTCTGACAATAGGGGATATAGGGGTTAATAAGAGGTTTAGGTGGTGTATTAAGTCTGTGTGAGCCATGAGATGGGAAGTAGCTAAGATTTAGTAGCTATTGGGAGTTTCAAATCCATACATGTTATTTAATTATTTAGTTATAAACCAAAATACTATCTAGGATTGTAATGTTCTAAACTTTTCTTTCAAGGATGGACACCCTCTTCCTTCGTGTCTTCACGACAGAACAGAGCAGACAAATCTGTTCTTAGTCCCGAAGATTTTATGGATGAAGAGGTGGGTGTGCAGAACTTTAATTGCCAGTTAACTGGTGGGATGTGGGTAGTTGCTTATTGTGGCACCTTCTCTCTCCCAGAAAGGCCAGTGTACGATTTCCTCTTTGTAAGGCTGCATCTTTTAGGTGTTTGGACTCTAGTGCCCTGTACATCAATGGATTCTTGTTCACTGGAGGAATGCCTTATTCTGGGGCCAGTTTCCAAAGTCAAGAGTATAAGGGAGAAGTCATGTACAGGGAAATTTACTTGAAAAAGCCCCAGTTGCCCCAGAGGTACAGAATCCCTGTAGCCACGTCTACTGCCTTCCTTAGTAGTTCTTGTGTACATTGCAGTATAAGGACCAGTGAGTGAGTAGATTAGAGAAAGGAGTGAAAGGGGGCCATGTGTGGGCTCTGGGCACATCCTCAAAGCAACACTGACTGCCAATTTCTTAGGGTAGACGGGGCTGGTGGAGGGTTCTAAAGTGGTTCCACCAGCCTGCATGGTGTGCTCCATTTTGTTTTAAAAGTAAACCTCTGTTACCCTAAAGTCTAGTCATGGATTCATTTGTGGTAAAGTTTAAATAAAGTACTTTTATCAGCATGCTTTAGGCTGCATGTAAGAGGCAAGGGGAGGTCCCCTCCGTATTTGACTAGGACAATCTATCAGGAAGCACATCTCACAGAGCAACAAGTGTAGATGCCAGTGAGGACCCAGGTTCTCTCCTAGTTATCTTCTGCACGTCAGCTTGGCCTTGTGCTAACTCTCCTTGTGTTTGCAAGGTGGCTGTGGTAGTTCCAGATGCAACATCCAGGGTGATATTATCTGGTGGAAGGAGGACTTTTTTCTTGGTGTTTTCTCTTGAGAGCAAAGAAACCATTTCCATAAGTCCTACAGTGGATTTTCCCTCACATCTGCTCAGGCAGATTGTTTACATGCTCACTCTTAAGGCAATTCTTATAAGGCAAGGGAAATGGGATCAAAATGATTGGCTTAGAGCAGACGTGAGCCCCCCACCCCCACCCCTCCCTAACCGTCCCCTGCCCCAGCACACACACATCAGGACACCTCTCTGAAGCGGAAGTGCTTGGTGGGGAAAGGAAGGCAGTTGCCTGGACAATGTCAGGGCTCTGAGGAGGAGGAAGGGACAACAGCCATTGGATAGGCAGCCAATAGGAAATGCAGAAGCACTTCACCTCAGGCCCGGCATGCAGGTGCTCACAAATGCTTGCTGGTTTTGACTGTCAGATTTGCCCCCTTCACGCTGACCTTTGAAATACTGTCTGAGAAGAACATGGACAGTTACTTACTGTAGAAGTAATTAGTATATTGTAATTACCTCCTGTCTTACCTTGGCTGTGCCTGTTGTGGCCTCACCGAGTGGCCACTCATGGCCTGTCCTCATCTGCCGTCTTCGCTCATGTGAGGGTTCCAAAGTTAGTGTGTGAAGTCAGTTGTTCCACTAATCCCTAACCCAACATTGTGCTTTTAACTATTTGTTTTAAATAAATAAAGCTGTATGATGTATTGTGGTTAGTCACTGTCCAAATAATGTAAGTAATTCTGTTTGAATTAATTTTTTTAGGATCTTAGTGAATTTGGGATAGCACCTAAGGCGATTGTTACCACAGATGATTTTGCTTCTAAAACCAAAGACAGAATACAGGAAAAGGCCAGGCAGCTAGCAGCTGCTACTGCCTCCATTCCTGGAGCTACTCTGCTTGATGACCTCATAACACCTGCCAAGTAAGAAGAATTTAAATTTGATTTTTCTGATCTTGGCGTCACTGATTTGCATATATACGGTGATCTTACTGGGGATGGTTTGGTCTCAAGTAGGAGACGCCTGCTTAGACTAGCTTGAGTGCAAAAGGGGGTTTTGCCAAGAGGGTCTTGCACTATAATTCCATGGAGTGCTCTTGAGCTCTAGCGACTAGCTGTGCTTCTGGGGTTCCAAGAGGCTGGAGAGCTTTAGGAACTGGGCAGCCTTCCCTCTTCCTGTCCCCCTCACAAGCTTTAAAGGCTCTCTCCTGTTGGCCTCATTCTGCCCTCTGTTTCTGCCTATCTCCTCGTTCTGCTCCTGGGCATGTGGCCTGATGCGGCAGCCTCAGACTGTCATGGATTCACGGGCCACATGCTTGACAGGGACCACTGAGAGTCCCCGTGTGCCCCTTCCTGGGTCCTGTGAGTGACTGGCAGGGCCATGCAGTTCTGACATGGATGGGGTGCCCTGCAGGGAGGACTCAGGAACAGGTGATGAGCTGGGCAGGAGCTCAACGGCTGCTTGTCTCCTGCTGCTCCTCAGTGTTATAAAAAGAAGCTCATTTCCAATGCCTTGATGTCCTAGATTATCTGTTGGTTTTGAATTGCTAAGAAAAATGGGTTGGAAGGAAGGACAAGGAATTGGCCCTCGAGTGAAGAGAAGACCACGCCGACAAAAACCTGGTATGTAGATCAATTGTCAGTAATTCTGCAGCACACTTTTTAGTGGCTGCATGTTTATAGAAATAAAACCGTTGGGTTATGTGATATGCATGTATTTTAAGGCTTTCTGTGTATAATGTGTAATCGCTTTCTGGAAGAACTGTACTAGTTTACGTCCTTGCCGGCTGCATATGAAACTGTTTCCTACTCTTGCCAAAACCGTGCCACAGTTTAGCATGGTTATTTTCTATTTATTTCTTGCCCTTGGTCTCCCCAGCCAGAGTGGCAGCTGTAGTTTGGGGTTCTCTGTGGAGCTGGGACAGTAGTGGTTACTCACTGAGCACATTATTGCCAGAGCGTGGGTGGGGCTGGAGCTGGTGGAAAACAGTTCTTGACAGATAGGTCTCAGACCCTAAAGCTGTAACACCTTCTGTAAGCATAGCCATGCACCTCTGAAAAATGTCAGCAAGTCAGGTTTCTATATTTTCAGTTGCCATGACTGATGCAGTTGAAATCTCTTTTATAGATCCTGGAGTGAAAATCTATGGCTGTGCCTTACCCCCTGGAGGCTCTGAAGGGTCTGAGGTATTGTATGGATGGATGACCTTCAGTTTGGTATGATAGTATCAGATACCTTATGAATCTTAGGGTCTGAAACAATTTTTGAAATCAGTGAGATCCCATTACAGTGAAATACCCATGCCCTAAAACTAGCCTCATTAGGTCAGAGAATGTATTTAGCCACATGTCAGCACCATAGGTATCCCAAGTCTGTCCAGATTCTTAAAATTGAGTTGTTCATTTGTTCAGGGACTTGATTTAGTGATTTGAAATAGAAAAAATATGGTTATTGTTCTGTTGGAATTAATCACTACATTTAAAAATAGTATTTTATAGGCTTACTTTTCATCAGGTAATGACTCACCTGCATTCTGCTTTTTAAACATTGTAAATAGGATGAAGATGATGACTACCTCCCAGAAAATGTGACCTTTGCTCCCAAGGATGTCACACCTGTGGATTTCACACCTAAAGATAATGTACATGGACTGGCTTACAAAGGCCTAGACCCCCGCCAAGCATTGTTTGGAACTTCAGGAGAACATTTTAATCTTTTCCGTGGGGCACAGGAGAGTGGCAGCAATCTTCTTGGAGATATTGGAATGAATAAAGGACAAAAGTTGGGAATTTCAGGCCAGGTAAAAATGCTTCTGTTTTATAAACGTGGGACAATTGACAACTGAGAATACTTTCTACTATATTTGCCCCATAGTAGGCACTCATTCATTGACTGCATGAAGACTTTTCCGTGGTTATATTTTCTGAGGATCTTTTCTGAAGACATGTAAACCACACCTTCCTGATCTTAATATGTACTCCTGGGATCCTGTGACCTAATGTTCTTTGTGGAGTCTGTGTGTTCCTAGGAGTGAGGTCTGCTTTCCCACACCCCTGTGTGGGGCTGAGCAGAAAACCACACTTAAACGTTTTTCATTTGGTTAATTGTTGAATTGCAGTCTGCCTCTCCAGGCCCAGGTCCAACTACCTCTCAGACGGTTTCCTGTGCGGCCAGCCCTAAGTCAGGAACGTGGGTGTGCGTTTTACTGGGGAGATTTGCTTTTTACTTTTGAGGAGTTGGAGAGCTTTTGATTGCCTGTCCTCTTAAGTGGACTCAGAGGTTCTTACCTGCATTCATTTAGAGAGTTTCATTATTACCTTGCTTTCCTATACATGTTGTTTTTGAAGCCTTTTAACAAAAAGTGATACCTGTTGGAGGCCACAAAGATTAGGAGTTCTTACAGCAGCCATTAGAGTGGTCTTCAGACCCTGGTCCCCAGCACTGACTGCAGGCCACACTGAGTCAAGCAGATGAACATTCTGCCTTTCTCTTTCTGGAAGCCACATTTCTCCTCCTCGCTCCTGCTTGGGTGTGTTCGGCACTCCTGCCTGTGCTAGGACACAGAGCCACAGCTGCTGCTGGGCCTGGAGTACAGCCCAGTGCCGAGGCGTGCCATTCACTGCTGGTCGTTGTTTTCCAAAGGACTTGAGTTTGTGTGTGAGTCCAGGTCCCCCATTCGCTTCTCTCTGGTGGTCTTACAGTGCTGATGTGATCTATTCAATCATATCCTTAAAGTAGCTTTATCCTTCAATGCAGACATACCCTAAAACTTGTAATTGCTCTGTTTGAAACCTTGTTTTTGAAGGCTTTTGGTGTTGGTGCCCTGGAAGAGGAAGATGATGATATCTATGCCACAGAAACTCTATCCAAATATGACACAGTTTTGAAGGATGAAGAGCCTGGGGATGGACTCTATGGCTGGACAGCACCCAGGCAGTATAAACATCAGAAAGGTAATCCCAGAGACCCACAGGCAGTGGTAGGACCCAGTGTCAGGGGATCAGAAAGGAGCGACTGAGATCGATACCAAGTGTCAGGCTCTGGGAAGTAGGGGGTTGGTGGTCAGAGATACAGAGTGAGAAACCAAGTGGTGAGAAAGAGAGGCCTAGTGTGGGAGGTAGGACAGAAGGGGGATTTATGGTCAAAGCCAAAGTCAGCTGTCAGTACAGGGCTGGGTAGGCCAGCTTACGCAGCAGGTCAGAAGGCCAGGTGTGGGGACCAGTGGGAGGTATACCGAGAGCCTGCTGCTCTATCTCCTCACTTGAGTCCCTGGCTCTTAGGGGGCTCATGGACATCTCTTAACACAACTTGAATTTTAAGTCATAGTCTGTAGTGATTCAGATCCTATGTCATATTTCAGTTTTCTTTCCAGAAAAGGGGTAGGGAGGAGACAGTGTGGAGTGGGTATCAGTGGTGTGTGATTTGGAGTCTGTCAGATCTGATTTGGACCATAGGTCTCCACTGCCCAGCTGTGTGACCTTGGGCAAGGCTTTTGACGTCTCCAGACATCATTTGTAAAGTGAGGATAAAATTCATTCTGGGGGTCATTGTGAGGATTAAATGTTGTAACTCAGTGTGTTTGGCACTGTACCTGCCCTAAGACTGAGCAAATGATACCTACTCTTTGGTCATACCAATAATGGCTACCTAAATAAAGTAGGGAGGTGAGAGCTAAGATAAAAACAATCTATTCAGGCATTTTTAGCTGTAGTTAAAAAGTTTGATCTAACTTTTATAAGACATCTAAAACATACCTGTTGAAATAATCTAAATAATCCAAGCATCACTCCCCCAAATGAAGCCTGTTTTACATTTCTAGAAGAGAAAAAGCATGCGCAAAACAGGTTTCAGAGGTAGTTTGCTTAATGGTTGTGAATACAGACTCTGAAGACAGACTGCCTGGGTTCCTATGTTGGTTCTCCCCATTTATCAGCTGTGACCGTGGGTGAGCTGCTTACCTCTCTGCACCTCAGTGTCCTTGCTTGGACAGCGGGCATGACAGTGGCATACACTGAGATTTTAACGTCCATTCAGAATGTGCCTGGCACACAGCAAGCCCTCTGTGTGTGTGCCCTCTGCCGTCATCTCCACAAAAGGAACCCAGGGTCTTAACAGAGGCTGCTGGAAAGGTGTACCCCAAATGTTAGCTGGTGTTGCCTCAGGGTGCTATTAGGCTACTTTTATTTTTTTCCTTTTGCTCACCTATAGTTTCAAAATTTTCTACTAAGACTATGTATTATTTTTGTAACTTAGAAGATATATAAGTGTTATAGTGTATTACTAATCAGTATTATAGATCACATTAACACATGAGTTAATTATGTTAATTGTATCAATACATTAACAATACTGTATAACAAACCTTCCTTCTGAGCCAAATGTTTGGCTTTTTCTTTATATAACACCTTCGCCTCATTGGTTGGTTCCCTTGCCTCCTCCAGCCAGTCTCCAAGCTTTGGCCACTGCCTCTCCCCGGGCTCCCCAGCATCCCCTTACGCCCTCTCTGCTGTGGTCCCCTCTCCCGCAGCTGCCTCTTTTCTCTCACCCTAGCCACAACATATGTAGTTTTTCATTGAGTGAATCTACGTTTAGCTTGTCTTCATGGTTGATTTTTAATTGTTAATATTTTTTTCCATGATCCATAGGGAATAATAAATACCCTTATGGATCTTCTTTTTTTTTTGCACATTTGCTGTTTATTTCTTCAGAATGAATTCATAAAAGTAAAATTTGCTGGGTTTTAAAAGAATACAAAATTCCAAGAATGCAAAATTTAATCCCGAATTACCCTACAGAATTTTAGGAACTTCCAGAAGCTGGTAAGAAAGTTCAAATTGTGTTAAAGTACAAACAGTGGTTTTGTTGGGGAGGATAGTTAAAGGCCCATACTGCACTATAAGCAACGGAATGCCTCAGTCCTGTCCACGCTGCAGGTGGCTGTGCATGCTGCAGGACTGAACACCCAGCTGAGTAAGTGCTCATGGTGGTCATGTGGAAGGGGTTCTGGGCTACAGAAAATGCAGTTGGATTTTTGACATCACCACTGTGTGCAGGAAATGCTTGAGAATCAAAGAGCCTTTGTTGATGGGTGTGTCTGCAGGACCATGACCAACCCTGGCTCCGAGTCAGAAGGCATTCGTCATTCTGTTTCCTGAATCAGTGACCTTTATCTCTTGTTAGAATTTCATTTGAGAAAGAGACAAAAGTACCTTTTAAGTTGTACTAAGATTAGATTACAGGCTGACAGATTGTGCTGCCTTTTGTGCCTTTGGATAGTAGCTAAGGAAATGGGGAAGTAGTCTCCCCATGGTTCTTCAGATAGTTGTAGTAATGACTCTCTTGCAATTATGATTTTCATTTTTATCCATACTTGGTCCTCCTGATGGGTTTTCTTGAGATCTTTTGCTTCACAGAGTATATTCTTGTGCCTCTTAGCTCAGGACTTAAGGTCCTTTTGCAAGAACAATGGCGAGGTACTTATCTTGGAGGGCCCCAGCCCAAGTCCTGGGCGGCCTAGTCAGCTGAGGGTGGTGTGGGCCGGTCTGCCAGTCACCGAGTCAACAGAGACGGGAGGGCTGTACGTGCCATTCTTTTCTCCCCTTTACTGCTATCTTTGCGTCATATCACCTATGACATGTAGTATTTATGTTCTTAGAGATAAAAAAAACTGACGTTTTTTGTCTTATTCTAATCTTCTCTGCTTCTGGAATTAATCAATGACATCATTTTGCAGAATCAGAGAAAGATCTTCGGTACATTGGCAAAATTTTGGATGGATTTTCCTTGGCTTCTAAACCTTTATCTTCCAAGAAAGTAAGGAAAAGAATTTTTTTTTCCATGGTTCAGTACTTAAAATATGTTCTACTATGTAATCTGACTTATTGTATTAACAATTGAAAAGATAAGTAAATTCTGTTTTCAGAAAGCAATAGCCTAGTTACTACTTATTGTCCAGGAAAACAGTCTGCATTAGAAATGTCAATCAGCAGCCACATTGCGTCAGAAACATCTAATTGCTAATCTTTTAAGTCTTAACTTCAAGTGAGTGGTGGTTATTTCCATGATAATAGAATGACATCAGAAACTGGTGGGAGAATGGAATTGATGTAAAGTAAAAAATTTCAGAAAGCCTTAATCACCCCCAGTCCTGCCTCCTGTGAAGCACATTAATGTGGGCAAGGTTCCCTAGACCCCTTGCCTGGAGGAGCCGAAGGGAGAGGCCATATGCATGCAGGTCAAGCCCCGTGGAGAACTCCACGTGCTTTTCAGATAGACCTGTTTTTGAGATTTTGTTACTGCTCAGGACAAGCACAGGACCATGTGCTCACAAGTGGGTATCGCTGCTTACCTGTGGGTGCTGGTAGCTCAGGGGGTGGTGGTCAGGGCTCTGGCCATTTGCCTTGTTGGCATCCTTTTTTTAGATTGTTCCATACTTGAACTTGCTTTTTGTTTTTTACTCAGCAGACATTAAGTTCCTTTGTGGCCTGACCTGTGGTTCTCCAGAACAGGGATGGCCAGGGGCAGTGCAGCCTGAAAAACCACATTTGGTGTTACAGTGGCTTTGGTTTGCTTAGTTGTGAGAGATAACGTGTTGTAACAATGAGCAGAATAGTGCTTTTTAAATTTTAATTATTTATATATTTTTAATTTTAATTTTAATTTATTATTATTGCCAAAAGCATCACATAACATCAAGGAGACTGTGAGTTTTCCACATGTATGAAAGGGGATCATAAAAAGTCTGAGAAGTACTCACTTGACTCAGCATAGCGTTCAAGGATAAATAGGGCTGAGTGCTAGCTCCTGTCCAAGGAGGGCCCCAGACAGACAAACTCATTGCAGTGGGGCAGAGAGCCATATATGGGGGAGAGACAGGCTGCCTGCTCCTGAGGTCCTCCTCACTAGAGTAGGGCTTTGGCTTTGAGCAATTCAGAGAAAAGCTGTGTTCACCTAGCCTTTCAGATAGGCAAGTTTTCTAAATATGTGGCTAAAAGCCCAGCCTCTGGATCCAGAGGCCAAACAGAACAATGATTTCGCAGAAGGAGTGAATGCTGTGAACCTACTGGAGGATATTAAGAAGAGTTGTGTGTATACACCCCTCCATTCTGCCATACGTCTCTGGATTTTTTCGTCACAGTAATGTGAGAGTGTTTGCTGGCTGATTTGGGAGCGTGTGTGTTCAGAAAAGGTGGTTAGGCCAAGATGATTAAAAAATTAGATTTCCTGACAATGACAATACCACTCTTTTTTTTTTTTTTTGGAATTTTAAAAAATTTATTTGAAAATATCAGACCAAAACAGAATTAAGTAACTGTTTTACTTTTGCAAAACACAGTCGTCAAATAATTGACAGTAACATCAGTCAAAGCAATAGAAAGATGAGGGAAGGGTACTGATCATTATCACGCATGACAATACCACTCTTTCACAGACCTTGATCTTGCCAGGTGCTTGCCTCAGGCTGCACATTACAAACATCTGGGGAGTTTGGGAAACTCCAACTTTGTGGGGGTGGGACACGGGCATCGGTGTCGTTAAAACCCTCAGTGAGCCCCATGTGCAGGTGGGACCCAGAACCACAGCCAGAGAATGTTCAGTGCTTCACTCGTTGCAGAACTCAGGTCTTCGTGTAGCTGAAAAATCTAGGAAATGACTTAAATAGGACCGTCCATAAATATGTGTTTGTCAGACCAAGAGCAAAGGAGACTATTCACTGCAGTAATTTAAAAATGCCTGATACTTTCTTTTAACTTATCTGTTCTGCCATCATTGATGCCTGGCTTTTCCAAATATATTTCAATTTTGGTTCAGTCAACTTTTGAATTAAAAAAATCACATCAAAAAAATAAGGCCTGCAGGTCCAGTTTGGAACTGAAACATAACCAAAAAGAGAATTCTGAATTTACAGTAACTTATTTAAAATTATTATTATTTTCTAAGCCTTGAATCATCCTTTTCTAAATTTTCTAGTCTGCAGTAAGCCAGTTCTGCATGTGGGCTAATACATTATGTTAACTATTGTCACCTTGATCATTCTCTTATATGAAACATGCATATTAGCATCTCTATGTAGAAGTGGTTAGAGATAATATTAAAGATGCCTGGCCATTAGAACAATGTGGTTCTGGTGACCCTCCAGATCTAGAATGGATGTCAGCTGGACACCTGGATAAGCTGTTCCCATTGCCACATACCTGCTGAATGTTAGCGTGGAACAGGATGGGGTTAACAACATTCAGAGGTAATGGATTTTCTTGGTTAAATCAAACATGATCGTCATGCAGCCTGTACTTTCTGAGGTTTTTTTTTTTTTTTCCTACAGACTTATCCACCACCTGAATTGCCAAGAGACTATAGACCAGTGCATTATTTCAGACCTGTGCTAGCTGCAACCTCAGAGAACTCCCACTTGCTGCAGGTATTATCTGAGTCATCGGGAAAGTCAACACATGACCCAGGGACACATAGTAGGCACCAGCTGAATGCCTCCAAGCGGGGGGCATTGCTAGGAGAAACACCTACTCAAGGTATGTGCCATGGAGAAGGTTAAAGTCAGTGCATTTATAGTAACCTGAGCTATCGAAATCAAAACAGAAAGTCGTTTTCCCAGTGAAGTTTTTTACGTGATTTTTTATTCTCAAACCCTGGGGATAAAATTGTTTGTTGTGAATGGCACACATAACAGCGTACTTATCCTTTACTTCTTAAGACTTCCCATCACCAGTTTGGGTTGTGTCATTAAAATGAACAACGCTTGTCTTAAACTCGGCAGTTTTCAGAAACAGTCCAGGAATGTGGTGAAGACCAGGAACATGTGTGCCTTCTCTGCACAGCCTGGGAATGTATGATTTTTTTTCTCAGGAGAAGGGTACTGTAGCTCCTTTCCTGGAATCCTGGGAGGAGTGAGTACATCAGAAAGTCTGGAAAAATGTGGAGCATCCCCTGTAGGTTGGGGCAGAAAGACCAACAGTGAAAGGTGAACTTGGACTTGCCATTTGGGAGCCCGATGGGTGTCTCAAGTAGAATAGTCCAAATGGGACCCCTCGTTCTGCACTGCCTTCCCCAAACTCCTGTCCCTCTAGTCTTCCCCTTCTCAGGAAGTGGTACCACCAGGGACCCACTGCTTAGACCAGGGTGTAGGAATCCTAATTCTTAGCCCCTCCTTTCCCTCCCTCCTCCTCCCCTCCCCTCCCCTCTCCATCCATCTGCAAGTCCTCTTAGCTCTACCCCTCACTGGAGTAGGGACTCCACTTCTCTGCATCTCTGCTGTTTGCACTTGGTCTAAGCGCCCATCTTCCCTCACCTGGCCTATTGGGGCAGCTTTCCTTTAATTCTCCTTGGTTCCCCTCCTTCCTCTCTGCTGTCCATTCCTCTCAAATTAGGGAGATCAACCTATTTATATCATAGTCCACCTTAAAACACTCCAATACTTCTCACACTAAAGAAAAATCCAGGCTCCCGCAAAGCGCAGTGCTATCCAACCCTGCCTGCTTTTCAGGCCACATCTGCCCCACTTTCCCTTAGCCCCTGGGGTCTTCCTTTCTGCCCTCTGACCCTGTTCACCATGACGTGCCACCTCAGCGCCTCGATGTCTGCTGTTTCCTCTGTCTCTGGTCTTCCCTCATACTTGGGCTCCTTCTTTTTACTTAGAACTTACCTCAAATACTACTTCTTTAGAGGGACCTTGCAGGCTTTCCCTGTTCCCTGTCAGCCCTCGCCTCTAAGTCTCCTTCAATCACATCACCTGGTTTTTTCTGTGTTCTTCTCATCACCATCCTCTCACGTTGATTTTTGGCTTCTTTAATGTCCATCTCCCCAGCTAGGAAGAGCAGGACCTTGTCTGTGTTGCCTGCCCAGCCCTCACGTAAGCTGTGCTCTGAGCTGGGGCTTGTGCTGGCCAGGGCTGTGGAAGTGGCAGCCACCGCAGACGAGAGCTCCGGAGCCTGGAAAGTCAGGTTCCTCTCTCTGGGACTACTCACTCGCCTGATAAACATTCAAGTATTAACTTCCGTTTTTGCCAACTGTAAAATAGGAGTCTCATTATTTTATCCCTGTCTAGTTCACAGGGATAATATGCATACAGATGAAACTCCAAATGTAAAATATTCATCTCCAATTACATACATTTGTGATATTGAAAACTTACGTACAAAGAAGCGTAGATACAGTTGCCTTACGATACTTTCCTCTCTTCCTATTACTGTTTTTATTTAGGTTCAGCTACTTCAGTGTTAGAGTTTCTATCCCAAAAAGATAAAGAGAGAATCCAAGAAATGAAGCAGGCCACTGACCTTAAAGCAGCTCAGCTCCAGGCCAGGACTCTGGCCCAGGATGCCTCAAGCCGCAGACCCCAGGCCTCTCCGGATGTGGCACACTGCTCTTGGCGCACGGCATGGAGTGGAGGGGCAGCCACTACGAGAGCCGGCACCTTCAAACCTTTTGCAAAAGATCCAGAAAAGCAAAAACGATATGAAGAGTTTGTAGTAAATATGAAACGGGGTCGGAAAGGTGGGTGCTAGGCCTGGGCCTCCCACCTCGCAGCCCATATTTGGAGTGCAGTATCCTGCACGGCCACGCGGTGCTGTGTGCAGCTCCAAAAAGCACAAAAGTGCAGCCCCTGGTTCTGGGGCTTAACAAGCAAGGATGATTAGCTTGTGTTTCTCTGTATCTCAGGTCCCACAGGTAGCTGTTTAAGTAGAGAACATGCCTTGGTAGTGGCGATGCCAAATTACAGACCATTTACCGTTTGCAAACGGATGCGTTTCACGCTGAGAGAACAAGGCCATCTTAAGATCCAAACCATTCAGCCATAAATCATAGTCTAAAATTTGACTTAAAAAGATAGTTGGCTGTTGAACCATTATATGGGGGAAAAAATCACTCTCTGATCTGTGAAGAAAATAGGGCAAGGCTGAGAGGAGGGATTGCTGTTACACACAGTAGTCCCTGTGAGAGGTTGTCAGCAAATAGGTTGCTTTTCAAAAGAAGATCTTTGTCTACTGTGACTTCACTCCCTACTAAGAACCCATACCTCTAATATTTATTTGTTAAATTAAAAAAAAAAAACAAGAAAGGAGTGTTTTTCTGCCAAATTATCACTGTCTGAGAGTGGTAACAAGTGAGAGTGGTAACAAGTTTCTTGCTTCAAAGATTTAACCAAGTATTGGTCCCCAGGTGTTTTTCTCTATTATAAAAGAATTCAATAAAAGCATCATTTTGAGGGGGAAAACCATATTGCCTGCCAAATCCTCCCCTTCATGCTCTTTAAAGCAGGATAAGGATTTGTGTCCCCTCTGGTGACATCCACAGGGATACAGTGGTGCCCACCAGGCGTTCTCCTTTAAGCCCTGTGTTTTTCCTCAGAATGAGGCAGTGTCTTGTTTTCTGCACCACAGATGCTCTGGAACATTGTCTGGATCCCGGTATGACAGAGTGGGAGCGAGGCCGTGAGCGGGACGAGTTCACTCGGGCAGCCCTGCTGTATGTGTCCTCCCACTCGACCTTGTCCTCCAGGTTCACTCATGCCAGAGAGGAAGATGATTCAGACCAAGTGGAAGTCCCTCGAGACCAAGAGGTCTGCCACCATCGTATCCCTACCTGGTGAATTTTAAAATTGAAACACTGTATAACCAAGTATTTTAAATCCCTCAGTGAAAAGATCAAAACGTACATGGCATTGTAGAATAAGAAATCATTTTATGTTTTTAGCTTCCAGTGTACTTTAGCAAAAATGTTGTAGCATCAGCTGTTTCATACTTTTGGAAGATTGCTTGAAAACATTTCAATGGACGAGCAGTCAATTGTGTGACCACTTAATGAAACAGAATGAATGTCTCTTCCCAGAATGATGTCAGTGACAAGCAGTCGGCTGTGAAGATGAAGATGTTTGGAAAGCTCACCCGAGACACATTTGAGTGGCACCCCGACAAGCTTCTATGTAAGAGGTTTAATGTCCCTGACCCTTACCCAGAGTAAGTTGGATAAACCTGATCTTACATCAGTACTCATTCCCCCGTGGTAAAACTAACTTTCCCCCTTACATCCTCAGAAATTCGCTTTTTCTAGATGAACTTGTAAATGCTCAGAGTTGCCAATTTTTCAGATTTAACTTCTTTTAATTTTGTTACTAAATAAACAAGCAAACATCCAGAAAGCAAAATTTATTCTATATTGAAGATATGAAACTCAGATATGTCAAGTTATACAAACTTAATGACTAATATGCCACCTTTTTAGTGATGCACATATGGTTTACATTTAAAATGTTACTTTTGTTTTCTAATTCTTAAAGTCGAACAACTTATTTGATTACAAACATCGCAAGAAACGCATACAGTTGAATGAGAACCTTTAGGTGTATTTTAGCAGTGGAACTTTTCCTTAATGGAAATCCATTTTTGAAGTTAGATTCTAGCTCTTATTATAATAAGGAAAAACTCATGGGTCTTGAAGTCAGCCATTCTAAATGCTTAAATTGCTTTGACAAGTGAAAACATCTAAAGGGACATTCAGCCAAGTAGAAGAGCTACTGGTCAGAAACATGAGATGGGAAGCATTATAGGAATTGGATTTTATCCTTGCAGTTGCTATTAAAATTACATATTTTCTTTTCAACACTCAGTTCAACTTTAGTTGGCTTACCAAGAGTGAAACGTGACAAATACTCAGTCTTCAACTTCTTGACACTCCCAGAGACAGCTTCCTTGCCTACAGCTCAAGCATCAAGTGAAAAAGTACCACAGCTGCGAGGTCCCGACAGTGAGTAGGGCTTCCTTAGGTCATATGTGACCATGGTCTCAGCCCCCAGCCTGCTGGGAAAATGGAAGTAAAGGTCTTCTAGTCCTAAGCATGTACATAATGTGAACTCTCCCACCATTGAGAGAATTCCTCATGCAGACACATTGGCGCCTGTTGTAGTGGTCCAGGTGTATACTGTTTGAGGTCGGCCTCTGCTGCACTGTCAGCCACCGTCCCAGCACCTTGTGCAGTGTGGGTTCTCGAATGAATTAAAGAGCTGTAACGGAGAGCTTGCCTTTTGCTTGCCCATTCTGATGTTATGTCTGTGTCAATCTTTCAGAATCAAGAAAACCATCCAGATGGGATACATCTAAACAAGAAAAGAAAGAAGATTCCATTGGTGAATTTTTAAGTTTGGCCAGATCAAAAGTTGGTCCACCTAAACAAGAGTCCAGTCCACTGGGAAACCGAGAGGAAGAGCATGTGACAGAATCACTCTCCCCCGAGGTACTTGGGGCTCCCAGTTTCTCTCTGCCAGGCTGACTGTGGCCTCTGCCTTTCTCTGGGGTGATGCTTTGTCATTTCTCAGTATCAGGGCTCAGCAAACTTCCTGTAAAGGGCCAGATGTTAAAGTAGACTTTGTGGGCAATGCAGTCTCTGTTGCAGTGATTAAACTCTGTTGTTGAGTGTGAAAGAAACCACAGGCAATATGAAGAAAATTGGGTACATCTGTGTTCCAATAAAACAGGCAGTGGGTTGGGTTTGGCCCATGGGCTATAGTTGCTAACATCTGCTCTGTAGTCCAACAATTTCAATCATAGCTTTAATAATTTCAGTCGAGATTATGAAGTTCTCTGCCTGGAATGGCTTTCACTTAGCACTAACCACTGAGACAAAATTCAGTGTATTCATATTAGAACATATAATTTTCTAAGTAACAACTATTCTTTTTTGTGGAGAATATAAAGTATCCATTGGGTTTTTAAAAACTTACTGCTTTAATAGTTAAAAGTTGAATTCAGTAAAAAGTTGGTGATATTTTTAAGAGCCTCATTAAAATTATTTTTTAAATTAGTATGTATTAAAATTGAGTTTCTTAAAAATGTACAGTTCATTGAGTTTTCACACATACATAGATACATGGAACCATTACCACAATCGGGATGCCAAATGGTACCATCATCTCAAAAGACTCCCTCATGCTGTCCCATGGTCATACCGTCCTCTCACCCCAAAGCCCTGGCAACTGTTGATCTATTCTGTCTCTGTCGTTTTGCCCTTCCCATAGTGTTACATAAATGGAATCAGACAATATACATATATAGCCTTTTGAGACTGGCTTCTTTCACTCGGTGTCGTACCTTTGAGATTCATCGGTGTTGTGTGTGCGTCGGCAGTTCATTCCCTTGTACTGCTGAGTACTGCTACACTGTGTGGGCACACCACAGTTTGTGGGCCCCTTCACTCTTCAGGGGCAGGTGGCAGTCCCCTGCTTTTGGCTGTCAGAAATAAAGCTGCTATGAACATTCACGTGCAGATTTTTGTGTGAATGTAAGTTCTCATTTCCCTAGGGTGAATACCTAATAGTGGGATTGGTAGATAATATATACCTATAGATTTAACTTTATAAGAAACTGCCAAACTTTATTCCACAGTGCTTGCTTCATTTATTTTGAAGCTCTCTTGTCAGGTGTGTACACATTTATGATTGTTGTATGTTTTTGGGGAATTGGCCCTTTTGTCATTATGTGATATTACTCTTTATCCCTGGTGATTTGCAAAGTATGTATTTTTCCATCTTTCTAATTTTAACGTATCTATTTCATTATATTTAAAGTGTGTTTTTAATAAACAGCATGTCATTGGGTCTTTCAAAAAATACATTTTGATAAACTTTATGTTTTAATTTGTGTGTTCTGACCATTTGCATTTAATGTAGCTTGTTGACACTTGGATTTAGGTCTACAGTTTTATTATTTGTTATATGTTTGTTCCCATTCTTTTTGTTCCTCTTTCTCCTTTCCTACCTTCTTTTGCATGACTTGAATTTCCAGTGAATTTTTTATTATTATTATTTTTTTTAATTTCAATTATTGTATTTTTCATTTCTAAAATTCCCACTTGGTTCTTCTTTTTATCTTTTATTTATTTGCTGATACCTTTTCATCTTTCCGTCCATTTGTGCTTATTCTTACAGCATGGTTATAATAGCAGCTTTAAAGTCTGCCTCAAAATTCCAACATTTTTGTCATTTGCCAGCTGTTGATTGTCTTTTTCAAGCTGAGATTTTCCTCGCTATTCGTATACCAACTAATTTTGGGTTGCATACTGGACATTTTGAATTTTACATTATGGGACCCTTGGATCTTGTTTAAATTCTACAGAGAATGTTGATTTCTTTTGCTTGTTTTGTTTTGCTTCGGTAGACAATCAACCTAATTAGGTTCAGGCTATAAGTTCCAACCTGTCTTGGTTCAAATGTCATTCCAGTTTTCAGAGCCTTTATAGTACTGTTGAGATACTTCCTGCATGTGCACGTCCCAGCAGCTGGTCTCGGACCGGGCTGGTGGTTTATCCCATGGTTCTGTTGTCAAAACCTTTGGTTTGCTGTTTAGAGTCAGATTTGTACCTGGAGAGCCCGGAGGTGAGTCAGAAGCTCATGACCACCCTGTGGGATCAGTCTGTGGAGCTCCTCCGCTACATGAGGCTTTGTGATGGTCTGGGCTCCTCATTCACACCCTCCAGTCAGAAAACTTGGGACTTTAGTTTCCAGGTAATGGCTTGCACTTTCTGTGACCTTCTCTGTGGCTGGGGTCAAGTGGCAGGAGGGGAGGAAGCAATTGGATTCACTCCAGACTGTTGGGACCACAGCTCCTGTGGTCAGAGAAAAGGGTTCCCTTCTTCAAGAGCCACTTTCAGGTGCCACCAGGAACCTCTCCATTGGGTTTTACTGTAACTTTTTTTAATGGTATAAAATCCTACTCGGGGATTTTGCCTCTGTGATATGGTCATTAGATTAGAAAGCCTTATAGATTTTCTCAAAAATCATGTCGCGGTAGTGTTTACATCATTTTTTCCTGGAAAGCCATGTGGCCTTGGGAAGGTCTTTTCCCCTCTCTGGGTTATTTGATATCTTTCTCTGAAAACCTTCTGAGTCAGCACGCATGTGAATGTGCATGCCTTTTGGTGGAAGGTTGGAGTGTGGTGAGGGAGCTTTGCAAATACAGATATTGTGGGTTTGTGTCATTGTTATTTAATTCCAGTATAGCTCCTATTGTATTCCAGAAAAACAGCAACTGAAAAGATCAGCTCCTGTAACTATCTAAAAGTTGAATATCTCATGTACAATTATGTTCGTACATTTAACAATAGAGATATTATTAGAGGCTGGAACTGTCTGTGAAGAAAGATATTAGCCAGCTGTCACTAAGTTATGGTCAATGCATGTGACACTGGGATCTGTGGTTTACGATATAAGATTTATGGCTTTTCTAGAGAATTATTGCCATGATATCCTGTGCTTCACTGTCAGTCTCTCTCCCCTGACTTTTTTTTTATTAAAGTATCATTGATGCACAGTCTTATATTGGTCTCAGATGTACAACACAGTGGTTCAGCAGTTAATCCATGTTATTAAATCCTCACCCCCTCTAGTGCAGTTATTATCTATCAACGTAGAAAGATGTTACAGAATCATTGACTGTATTTTCCATGCTGTACTACCGTCCCTGTGACCAACTTACATGATTGCAAATTATCGTGCCCCTTTATCCCCTCACTCTCCTTACCACCCACTCCAGCCCCTCCTTCTTGGTGACCACTAGTAATTTCTCAGTGTCTATGAGTCTACTGCTGTTTTGTCCCTTCTGTTTCGCTTTGTTTTTATATTCCACAAATAAGTGAAATCATATGGTATTTTTCTTTCTCTGTCTTCTTGCCTGACTTTTTGCATAACTGAAAAAAATTCCGCAACAATCTCAAAAGTTTAAATATAGTTCAGATCATTTTGTTCCTGTACCACCTGAGCATAATTTGCCAACCAGATACCCTTAATCCCTGTGTTCCCTTTAAAGAGGGACACCCTCCTCTATAACCACAACGTGTGCATCACAATCAGAAAGTCAGCACTGATGCATTTCTGCTCTCTAATCCCCAGACCCATTCGAGTTCCACCAATTGTCCCAGCAGCATCCTTTGTAGCAGAAAGGATGCGGTTTAGCGTCACTCCCTGCATTTAGTGGTCATCCCTTTAGGCTCCCTCAGTCTGGAACAGTTCCTCAGTCTTCACTTGATACTCATGACCATGACTCTTTTGAAGGTTACAAGCCAGTGTTTGTAGAGAGTCCCTCAGTCTGGGCTTGTCTGATGTTTCCTCGGGATTAGATGCAGGCTCTGCATTTTTGGCAGGAGCCTCTCAGAAGGGACACTGCTCTGCTCTCACCGCTTCCTATCAGGTGGCGTGTGCTGCCGGTCTGTCCCATCGCCGGCGCTCACTTTGATCGCGCGAGTGAGCTCATGTCTGCCAGGCTTCGCCGCTGCAAAGCCAGTCTTTTCCCTTTAATTAATAAGTACTTCTGTTTATTAGTCTCCTATTAATTCTGACTTATTTATTGTTAAGTATTTAGGAGCTTTGAAATAATAAGTACCCTGCTCCCCATCATGTATTTATTTGTATGTATTTTTATGATATACATTATACAAATAGTTAGATATTAAATATGTTTATTATGTATTAGTATATTAAATATATATATATTTATTATGTTTATTTATGTCACTGTGGACCCTTGCTTTCCTGTTTTATCCAAAGGCGTTATTCAGTGTTATCATTATTTATTTATTTATTTTGGTTTCAAACAATGGAAATTTATTCTCTCACAGTTCTGGAGCCAGAAGTCTGAAGTGCAGCGAGCTGCATTCCCTGGGCACTGTGTGTGGGGGAGGGCTTGGTCCTCGCTTCTTCCAGGATCTGGGGGCTCCTGGCATGGCATTCCTGGGCTGCTGGCCACGTCACTCCCATTCCTACCTCGGTCTTTTTTTTTTTTTTTTAAGTGGAATCTCCCACTTTATTTATTTATTTATTTTATTTTATTATAATTGATATACAATATTATATTCGTTTCAGGTGTACAACAGTGATTATTTTTATACATTATGACATGATCACCACAATAGGTCTTACTGCCACCTATCCCCGTACAAAGTTACGATACTACTGAATTTGTTTCCTGTCTTCATTTTTATTTTCCTCAGCTCTCATTGTTTTTTATTAGCTTATTTGTTTCAATCTCATGTTTTCTTGAAATCTCATTCTTACATTCCTTTTCTCTTTGCTCAGGTACCTCCCTGAGTCCTTTGTCAGTTTGAATGCATCCAATATAAGCTTTCCCTGCATAGCTGAAAATAACTTCTGTCCACTGATGGCTGGTTTGGCCTGGAGTATAAATCAGGCTCAAGCTCATAGTCCATTGGAATTTTAAAGGCATGGTTTGAAAGTGTTTCTTATGGGAAATCTGGTGTTAGTCAAATTCTCATTCCTTTATGTCAACATCATTATTTATTTTAATGCTCAAATTGTCTAGTTTGGCTAGTTGGAGCCCCTCAGGTTGGCTTCTATGTCCTTCCGCTATGTTCCTCTTACTCTCTGAGCATGTCCTTGCTTTCTGGACACAGTAAGTTGTTCTGGGCTCATGCTTTTATTTCTCAGCCCCAGCTCTAGAATCAATCCTTTCTCCAAAGTGCCCTGGTTATTTTTAGTGGGGACAGATATACTTCCCTTCTTTAAATTTTTCTATGAAGAGAGTTTACTTTAAAACTGCAAACTCTACTCTCTTATGCCATTTTTCCTCATGTGGGTATTTATAACTCTGATCCAGAAATTGTAGGTGGTGTGATGCAGGGGCGTGAGTGCTGGCCATGAGCAAAGTGAGCTGGGGGTAGGATCCAGACCCTCCCCCCCACCAGTGTGCATCACGGGGGCGTCATTGTGTCTGTGACCTGGGTTCTTCAGTGGTAAAACGGAAGGACTCGGGTGGCTTCTGATCTCAGCCGGTCCCGGGCTCTCTCACTGCTGCTGTTTACACTGGCATGTTAGATCACCCTGTGTCTGGCTGGGGATGAACTGTTAGGCGTGGGAGCCGCATCTTCTTCATACCTTTGCTCCTTGTTTATCTAATTGTATGTGTATAAAGTTACTGCTTCTTTATTCGGATCTGATTGTCTGTACCTGGGCTTCTTTTAAGAAGGGTGAGGTGTAGTTGTGAAGGGAGTTCTGTGACCATTTTATTGAGTGTTCCCGGCTTCCTCGCTGTTGTGCAGAGGGCTCAGTTTTCTCTTCAGCATTTTCAAACTAGTAGACTGTCTTCATTACTTAATGTTGGGCCACTGAAGGCTCAGATAGACTTGAAAATAGGAGAGATGCACTGTGCTAGTTCCTACTGCATTTTTCTGAGTTCTTTGCACTTCTGCCCTATCTCCATGAGAGGCTTCAGCTGCTTCTATCAGTTGGCACATTCTACAGTTGTTAGGTGGTGTGTGGGTGTGCAGACCCTGTACATGAGCATAAATGTGTGTGTGTGTGTGTGTGTGTGTGTGTGTATGTTCTGGAATGGTTGACTCCTTTCGCCCTTACTTCTTCTGTCTTGACTCTTATTCCCCTGTTCACGCAGACGGTAAACAAAGGTGCGGATTCCCAGACTGAAGGAGAAGGGGGCCGCCCACCCATGGACTTATTCAAGGCCATCTTTGCCGGCTCCTCCGATGAGAAACCCTCATCCTCCGAGGATGAGCAAGACGGCAGCGAGGACGACCAGGCGGCGGCCGGGGAGGCGGGCTCCACAGGCTCCCGAGAGACTGACTTGGCGGCAGCGTCTGCGGCACAGGGTACATCACTATTTCAGACTTTGTGGCCTAAAGAAGGAAATGATCATGTTTCTAGAGAACCTGCTGCTTTGTGTAGTGTGTAATTTTAAACCAGGATATTTAGCAATCAATGATTTTAAATTGGTGTGGAGCAGAGTTGTTTTTTTTTTTTCTGTCTGGTATAAATCTCTGGTTTATTTTTAGGGTAGCTGTTTGATTGTATTGATTTTATTATCCTAGTTGAGAAGAATTACAAAACAGTAAAATTTTCATTAAAAAAATTTTTTTAAACCTGCCTGATGATGAGGGGCTAGGATCATTGGAAAACGTTTGGTCATGAGATACGCAGGGGCTCTCCTGTATTCCTCCCTTTAGGGCATTTGGGTGCCCTTGGTCCACCCTGAGATGGGCTGTGGCCTGGCCATGATGAGAGATGGTGTCTGTTCTCATTGCCTTGGGTCTGGCACTTGGTTAGCAGCCGGCTCTACTTGTTCTGTTTACCCCAGCCAGGAGTTTTGACATGTGGCACAGGAAAGAAGGCTGTTTGGTGCTTGCAGGAGTTGAAGACTTTTTAGATCATGGGTGGGTGGAAAGCATGGCCCATCTCAGTCTTAGAATGTTCTGCCTACTTGGGTATGATTTTTGAGAGCCTTTATTCAAAAAGTTACATAGCGGTATAAAATATCATTTGTTCTTAGGTGATTGCAAATGTCGGCCTATTTCTTATTTCTGTGGGATAAAAACAACTTAGTTTTTATTACAAAGTCATATATGCTTGAATATTAAAAGTTTACAAATATAGAAATATAGAAAGCTTAGGTCACTTAGAATCCCACTTCCCAGAGACAACCACCGTTAACACTTTGATGCATATTTTTCCACACTTTCTCTGTTTCTCTCTCTTCTGCTTGAAAACCTAGTCATATGTTTAAAAAGTGAGATTACTAATGTGAACATGATCATTTGTTTATATTCAGTATTTCTCTTCTTTAATAATTTAAGTGAAATTAAGCTTTCTGAGCTGGGATACAGCCTTACATCCCTGTTTGTAAGTTTTTCTTCTTCTTAGACAGCCCTTCCTTGAGGGCACCCTCAGGTCTCAGGTGATGGTCAGGCGATGTGTGTGTGCTACACACACCCCTGTGTTGCAGCCCCCGGCACACTTGGGTGCAGGTGCCCTGGTGTGACTGACTTCCTAGCTAAAGTGTCCATGAGGTCAGAGGTTGGGTCCGCATGTCCACTGCTGTGTCCTCCGTACCTGGTGTGTGCTGTTTAAGCAAAGTAGTGGAGAAAAGCACAGGTTTTCTGGCAGAAACAGACATTGATTAAAGACTCAAACGCATTAGCATTGGGCAAATATATGGCATTAATATTCTGGTGTTTTTCAGCTGGTGAGCCAGCCCCACAGGAGCCCGCACCTGCCTACCTGATAAAAAAGATGCAGATAGATGAGAGAGAAGAGTTCGGCCCGCAGCTGCCTCCTGTCTTCTGCCCCAGTGAGTTGGGAGTGGCTTTGCTCACCAGTTTGCATTGGCACCAGTGTCCCCCTGAGACAGGACAACACTGCCTGTGTTGTTACCTCTGTCTGTCTAACCTACCAGATATGTACATTTGTGTTTCTGCTTTATCATTTTGAGACTCATTACTGCCACCTAGTGCCTAATGATAGTCATTGCTTTGCAGCCTCAGAGACCTTTAAACTACTTTTTAACTTTCAGACTTACAGAAGAGTCCTAAGTATCTTGAATGTTGTCACTTATAGAAATAAAAAGTAAAGACCTAGGACACACAAGTGAAGGGGAATTGCAGGGAAAAGGGTAATATGAGGCTTGTTTATACTTGGGCTAATGTGGTTAGTAAGTAAAACTCAGAAGTAATTATAGTTTATCCTCCTCCCCCAGTATCTATCTGTTAACAGCCTCTGTCCAGGGCCATCTTAAATTGACACCTCATGTTAAAATGCTTAGACTGGTTTATGATCTCTCTGAAGGATGACAACAAACACCTGAAATGGCCCAGGTGTGTAAATAACATGTAATTCTATTATCTACTTTAGAGTTTCCTATGGTGCCCACGTATAAATATTGTTTTGGTTGATTAACCCAGATTTCAAAGAGATGATAAAAAGCAGAGAGTAAAAAGTACAAAATTTGGAGAATTACAGTGAATGTGTTTCTTATTTGCTTTAGTTGTGTGTCAGCATTAGAAAGCTAAGTTATTTATGTTCATTTCCCAGATTGTCCTTGACAGCCTTGTAATGTTTAATAACTTAATTTGGTCTATGGGTTCTTGAGGGGAAATGTTTTTCAAAGTCTAGCATTAAAAAAAAGTTGAGGGAGATCAAATTTTGAAATATCTGACCAAACTATAGGACCAGGCATTTGCAGACCCCTGTTAACTGGGTTTGGAAAATATCCATGCTTCTGAAACACCTTGAAACTTTTTTTTAGGCAGGAAAAGTTGATTTAATGATTTACACTGCTTCCACTATTTTTGGAATAGTGGAAAAATTCTGCTTCCACCAGAATTTTTGCTGGTTTGGTTACCTTGGAAGTTAATGACCTATAAAACCATTTGGGTCAGAATTTGGAGGTGGTGGATTTAGGCTCATGAAACTTGCTTAATCATTTTTAATGGTTATATACATGACATGTTTTGATGCTAGCTTTTTAGTACTTCTGCTTAGACTAATGTGTGTAGAATATGCTCTTATAAAGGGAGGATGACATGAGGGAGAAGTGTTTATGTGCCAGATGGTGGGCTGTGGGGTTCATGTGCATCGTCCCATCTATTCCTATGTCCCCAGGGATTCTTACTATCCTTATTTTATAGATGGGGAAATGAATCTTGCAGAGGGTAGGCAATGTGGCAGAGATCACTGAGCTGGTAGCAGAGCTGAGGCTCAGATCCTGGTCTGTCTCCGAGCTTACCTGAGGGTGTTAAATTACAAAAGGCTTGCGGGTATTGGGGTCTGACTTTATCCTCATCTGACGTCATCTGGCAGATAAGGCTGTGGCAAGATACTGGGATTACACTGAGATTTCTGGCCGTTTCTAAATATAGAGCTACAACGTGATGTGCTGATCTGTTTGTCAGTGAGGCAGGGCAGGGGTTCTGCCTTAATAGTAAACATTCCATCTAAGTCAGAATCTTAATTCAATAATTTAGCCTGTTTTCCCCTATACTTCAAATGTTTATTGCATCTGTGTTTCAGATGCTCGTCAGACGCTCGAGGCACCTCAGAAAGAGAAACCTAGAAAGAACAAAGAAAAACACAAGACCAAGAAAGAGCACAGGCGGAGGAAAGAGAAGGTGAGGAACTTCTGGGTGTCCTGGGTCAGTGTGGGGTCTGAGGCCTCTGCATTTATCACCCAGACAGGCCTCTCGGTGTGACACAGGAAGCCGGTGGAAGAGAATATCTGGTGGCCAAGCTGGCCAAGCTGGCCAAGCTGGGAGCACACAGGTCTCTCCACACTGTGACAGAAATGTTACCATTCAGTGTAGACCCTCCGTTTTCAGAAACTGTTTTTCTTTTAGACAGAATGTTTTGACTTATTCAGTTAATATTGAATGAAGAACCAATTAATACTATTTTACTATTTAGCATTCAACCGTTACTCTAGGGTATTTAAATGTTCTTTTTTCCTACTTCTCAATGTTCACAAATAAATGTTTTTTATTTGCGATACTCTAGGATATTTAAATGTTCTTTTTTCCTACTTCTCAAGAACATTTAAATATCCTAGAGTACCAGTTGAATGCTAAATAGTAAAATAGTATTAATTGGTTCTTCATTCAATATCACATGAAGTTATGTTGAACATTTCTCCACTACCTCGTCGTCATTACAAATAGAGACTTTGGTCCACAGCTTGTTATTGGGAGTAAAGGAAACTTGAGGAGGGAGGAGTGTGTGCTTCTGCTGTGGACATCCCCCATCTCATCATGCATGTCTTTTCAGTTACAGCACAGGCTTTTAATTTGGCCGGTGTTAGTGTTGGGTACCCAAAGTGGTCTGGGCAGTAGTAGAATTGTTTAGAAACAGCTGCATTATTGGCTGCCAGGAAAAAGGGCTTCTAAGCATGGAAGATGATGAAAGTTCCCATGTAGTGAAAGGAAAAAAACTCATTTGTTTTGAAAACCAAACTCATTTGTTTCTTACCAGTGTATCTGCTGTTCTCTGACTTTCCACCAGTTTCTCTTTTGGGCTTCTCCAGGGTGCTTACCGTCTTGATGTGTCGTTTATCACATATGCCTAACCAAATGGACCAGTTGGGTTCATGGGAGGTGACAGGGATCACCTTGGATAAGATGGGGCTCAGTGTCAAGCTGGTGTCCTGCCTACATCTGCTTGGTTCTGCTGTGTCTGTCGCTAGAGGATCAATTCTGTCAGTATGTATATGGTTGAAAGTGCGCACAGCTGTGTGTCCCGGTCTGCCCCATGCTAGGCTAAAGCTCACGCCAAACGGGGTGTTTTATTTTTGAATGATTCCAGTAAATCCAAATGCCTCATTAGCCTGTCTTTGGGCCGAATTAGGGAGAGAAATACCCATTTGTTCCCTCCATCTTTTTGTTTCTCCAGAAAAAGAAACACCGGAAGCACAAACACAAAGGCAAGGAAAAGAGTGAAAAATCAGAGAAGAGCAGTAGTTCAGAGAGCGGCGGCGGCGGTGGTAGCCAGAGCGACGAGGAAGGGGCTGCGGGCATGTCACCCCAGGAACTGCTGAGACGGTAGGAGAGGGGCGCTCAGAAACTGCTCAAATGCTTGGCCGATGTATTTGCTTAGAGGCAAAGGTCAGGGATGGTAAAGTTGTAGATTAACTAGGCATTTTTTAAAGTTAAGTTTTACTTACATATATGCTAGGCACATAAATTATCACTGTGAAAACTCAGACCTTCAGATCAGGCTCATAGTGAGTGGCCTTGACCGCTTCCCCAAACCTGTCTCTTACTGCAACCTCTGCTGTCAACCTCATATGTAACTTTCAAGACTTTTTGTGCAGACACCCACACCCACACTCACACCCGCACACGCACACATAACATGTACACACACACTTTGTTGTGCACTTTTAATATAAATAATGTAACTTTCTGTAGCATAAATCTGTAGGGTATGAACATGTAGAGTAAATAAATACTGCTAAATTGTTTCCAGAAGTAGTTATATCTGTTTAAATTAGGAGAGCTTCTTGTTACATCAAGTACAAACACTTCACAAACGTTTGCCAGTGTGATGGGTAAAGAATGGCATCTCGTTTAAACTTGCATTTCCCAGACTATCCTCTGTGTCTCAGCCTTTGCCGTGGACCTTTTTGCAGATAGCTTGTTCATGTCCATTGCACAGTGGTCTGTTTTCTGTTGGATTGTTTGTTTTACTGGGTCTTATATACTGTTTCAATGATTTTTAAGATTCGCAAAAGAATTATTCTGGCTACTGATCCTCTGTGTTTTAGTGTGTTACCTATCATGGTTTTTAACTTTTTTTATTGTAGAGAAGCTCTAATTTTGTTGGTGCACTCAATTTTACCAATTTTTTTTTGTTGGTATATGTACATGCTATATGTACATATACTATTCTTATGCTTTTACAGTTTTGTTTCTGTTTCATCTGTTTGGATTTTTTGTTTTGTTTTTGTGAACAGAGTAGGGTAGGCCTCTAACTCAGCTTTCTCCAAATGGATAGCTAATTGTACGTGACATGCTAAGTATGCTACTATGATGAAGAGAATACCCACATCCCAGTGGCGAAGCACAATGGAGCATAAATAGAACTGGGAAGGTCACTCAGGGTCCCAGTTTGCTCCACTTCAGCATGTGGCCCTAATGGGGCGGGGAACAGGTGGGAGGACGGTGCTGCTGGAGGTGTTATGGTCCTGCCTGGAAGTTACCATCTTCACTGCCACCTGTAGTCCATGGCTCATGCAGGAGAGTGTGGCTTGAATATGTTCTAAATCCCTGTGCCCAGATGAACCTATTCATGGGTTGTCTAATCTGATTTCTTAGTCATTTTGTATTTTTCTATCCACCCTGTTTTAATTTTTCTGGCCTTATAGTATATTTTGGAAAGACAAGTGCCACCCTCTTGTTCTTTTTTATCTATTTTTTTAAATTAAGGTATCATTGATATACAATCTTATGCCCAGATTTCACATGAACAACATTGTGGTTACTATGTTCCTCCCTATTATCAAGTCCCCACCACATACCCCATTACAGTCACTGTCCATCAGCACAGTAAGATGCTGTAGAGTCACAACTTGTCTTCTCTATACTTCCTACCCCGTGCCCCCCTATATTGTGTGTGCTAATTATAATGACCCTTTTCCCCCTTTATCCCTCTCTTCCCACCACCCTCCCCAACCCCTTTCTCTTTGGTAACCACTAGTCCATTCTTGGGTTCTGTGAGTCTGCTGCTGTGTTGTTCCTTTAGTTTTTGCTTTGTTCTTATACTCCACAGATGAGTGAAATCATTTGATACTTGTCTTTCTCCGTCTAGCTTATTTTACTGAGCATAATACCCTCTAGCTCCATCCATGTTGTTGCAAATGGTAGGATTTGTTTTCTTCTTATGGCTGAATAATATTCCATTGTGTATATGTACCACATCTTCTTTATCCATTCATCTATTGATGGACACTTAGGTTGCTTCTATGTCTTGGCTATTGTAAATAGTGCTGCAATAAACATAGGGGTGTATATGTCTTTTTGAATCTGTGATCCTGTTTTCTTAGGGTAAATTTCTAGGAGTGGAATTCCTGGGTCAAATGGTATTCATATTTTTAGTTTTTCGAGGAACCTCCATATTGCTTTCCACAATGGTTGAACTAATTTACATTCCCACCGGCAGTGTAGGAGGGTTCCCCTTTTTCCGCATCCTTGCCAGCATTGGTTGTTGCTTGTTTTTGGATGTTGGCCATTCTAACTGGTGTGAGGTGATATCTCATTGTCGTTTTAATCTGCATTTCTCTGATGATTAGCGATGTGGAGCATCTTTTCATGTGCCTGTTGGCCATCTGAATTTCTTCTTTGGAGAAGTGTCTGTTCAGATTCTCCTTTTGTCTATTTGTTTTGAATGGACAGTGTCTCCTCATGATTCAGAAATACAGAGCATGTGAACATTTCACTTTAATCCAGAGCCCCATGACGTGGCTGTGCCAGTAGTGATGGGGTGGGCCAAGCACCATGGACACTGGCTCATTTCATCCTTACATGACTCTGTGCTTGGTCACCTTGTCTCACAACTGGGGAAGCCAGCCCAGGGAGGTTAAGTCACATGGCTAGGCCCACAGACCCTCCCCAACACCTGCTGTCATCTCTCTTGGCCATTTGGGGCCATCTGATACGTCATTCCTATGGGGCAGCATTTGCTTTTGCACACAGGGTAGTCCCTCAGTGCCCCTCAGGGGGGTGCGGTGGGCCGGGCTTGGCCAGCATGCTGTGGAATGCTATGGGGCAGTCAGAAGGCATGGGCAGATAGCTGTGTTTTGATTGGTATCTGAAACTTACCAGTAAGAGATCAAAAGCTACAGAACCGTGTATACAGGTCGGTACTGTTGATGTCAAGTCTATTTCCCTGCATGCACATATCTATACATGTGCATACAGAGAGAGGGCTAGAAGGATTCTACCATACCTGCAGGCACCTCTCCCCGAGGAAGGCCTGGGATGGGAGAGCACCTGGGATGGGGTGCATTTGAATATTGCTCTTGCGGTTGCTAAAGGGACAGTTCCATAGCCCC
This sequence comes from Phataginus tricuspis, assembly GCA_029783875.1. Lineage (NCBI taxonomy): Eukaryota > Metazoa > Chordata > Mammalia > Pholidota > Manidae > Phataginus > Phataginus tricuspis. Next base: position 3,404,322 of record JAQQAC010019400.1, read on the forward strand.
TCCCCGCTAAGCCTCCTAGGTTCTCACCAGGGAGCCTGCAGGGGACCCCTCCGTCATTTGTGCCTTGCTCCGCTCTCTGCATCTGTCTTGTGGAAGGGGTGCTTTGAGGGTCATGACCAAGTGGGTCTCATTTGCATCCCTGGCCCTGGCATGGAGTCCCGCTCTTGGTAAGCAGCCAGTGCCAGATGCAGCCTGACCCCCACCCCTGTCAGTTTTGTCCATTTTAGAATTTCATAGATGGGGAGTCATACAGTTCAGTAAACTTTTTCGTGCACATGTACATATCTGCACCAACCAGAAGTTCACAGCTCCATGTGTTCTCACTACCTGAATACGCCTGGATCAAGGAATACTCCAGCACCCCAGAAGCTCCCCAAAGCCTCCTCCCACTTGCCATCACTTCCCCTTCCCAAAGGTAGCCACTTCTCTGGCTTCTGTCACCACTGATTACTCTAGCCAGTGTTGGGACTTTCCTTGAAGGAGCCCCGCAGTCTGAGCTCTTTTGCCTCTGGCTAATGAGACTCCTCGGTGTTGTTGTGTCAGCCGCTGGCTCATTCTCACTGCCGCGGAGTGTTCCTTTGTGAGAGTACACCTCCAAATTTCCATCCGTTCTGTTTTGAGGACATTTGGGTTTCCACTGTGGGGCTGTGGAGCAAGGATCTGAGCCAGGGTGACCAAGCCCCGCGTGGTGAGTAGAGTCGCCATTGAACGTTCTTGTGTGCGTGAAGCCAGAATTTAAGGTTGACGGCCCTTGACAACACTGAAGGTTGACGGAGCTTTTGGCCCTTGGGCAAGCATTTTTTGGGGGTTCTTTCCCAAAGGTCATGTCTGAGATTAAGTATGTGAAGCTTTTTTATGAACAGATCCTAATATGAGAGGCGGGTGAGTGTGTCTCTGTGTTTTGGTAGTACTGAAGAAGCATTTTAAGAAGTCACATCACATGATGTGTTCATGGTGTGTGGTCATCTGTGTTTTATGAGTGCGGATGTGCCAGTGTGGCTCGGGGAGGTCTGGCATGCTCATCCCCTATGGAGCTGTCCGGTTTTTCAGTTTGTATCTAACTTTCCTTTTTCCTATCTTTTATTTCCTTTTCCAGACTGAAACGTCTTCCGCTAAAGAAGCAGTAATTGAATTCTTCCCTGGCCTGTCCCAGTAATAGATCTCCGTGATGGAAGCTCGTTGATTACTAAGTTAATACGTTGTACAGATTGTATTTATATGTAAATTCATGCTGTAAAATAATTTTTAAAACCTTGACATTTCAAAGGCTGCCTTGGAAGGTTGCAGAAATTGGTTTCTATTTTTAACTTCAGTTACTGTCAGAGGAAAAAATTCAGAATGCACAGTCTAATTAAAATGGAATTTTTCTATTTTCTTCTTGATTTTTTTATTTCCTGAAACTTTAAAAAAGGAATGAATTTTCTCTGGTTTTGTTATGAGGAAAGCCAAGTCCAGGTGAGAACGGTTGGACTTGTTTAAGGACTTGTTTGAGAGGGAAGCAGTAGCTTTCCCACTCCTGTTCTCCTTGGAAGTACGGCTGATGGTGGCGGCCGGGAGCCCGGCGGGTGCCAGATGCTGGAATTCGGGTAGGTGGCCGCAACCTCTCAGGGTGGATGTCACCGGAGTATCTGAGGCGGGCACCGAGACCCAGAGCGTCCGCGCCCTCTGTCACTCCGTGCTCGGCAGCCCTGTGTCCCTGCTCTGAGGCAGCCTCACCTGGACTGTGAGACCTCTGGAGAAAAGGGAAGTGCAGAAGTGTTTTTACAGTATCGAAGTAGCATCACAGAAAGATCAGGACAATTTTAAAGGGAAGAAAATCACTTCTACCACCCAGAGATGACAACCCTTAGTATTTTGGGATATCCTTCCTTTTTCTAGCTGTGGGGCTTCTACCTGACTAGAGGTGACATTTCGTTATTTCCACTGTCATTGTGACAGTCATGGTTTTATATATTGCGTGTACCTTCCCCTCATAGCTGCATTTTAATTCATCCAGAGCCCGTTCTATAACTTACTAACCATTTATCTGCTGTGGACATGAATTGGGTTGCCCAGGAGCCCCTACACGGGCTGACGGCACCCAGAAATCTCCTTGGGAGAGGGAGCCCCCCAAAGGGAGGCTGTGAGGATGGGGCCACTGGCTTCACACGCTTGGCCTCAGTCCTTTTGTGCTCCGAAGTTGAAGCCCGTTTTTCTGGGCATGACTGCGTTCCGCCTTGGAGGAGGCAGCGCCAGTCGCAAGGGCCGGGTGCGGGTGCGCAGGCGCGCGGTGCCACCATTCGCGGCCAGCCCCGGGTGCCCGCCGGCGGCAGCTGCCGGCTCCGAGATGGCCTCCCAGCCGCCGTGCGCCCCCAGCTCCCCGGAGGCCCCGGGCAAGGGCGGGGCATCCCAGAGGTGTCACACGCGGCCGCTCTCGGTCCCTGCTAGCCATGGCGATAGCGACACAACCCGCAAATTAAAAAACGCGGTATTTCCCGGTTGGCTGTCCTGCAGGACCCTGGTCAGGACCTGTAGCCGCTTCAAGATGTCGAACTTGGAGGGGTGCCGGAACGAACTGCTGGCCTCCCCGGACCCCCTGGCTCTGGACGACGAGTTGCCACCACCCGAGACCCACTCAGTGCTCAAGAAGTTCTGGGGTGACCAGGAGCCCCTCGCAAAGGTCAGAAGCGCCCTTTGAGGGAGGGGCAGTGGATTGCTCCCCATACCCGGGGAGGGCATGTGAGCCTGTGAGGGGGCAGGTAAGGGGCCCCACTTCCCAGCCCGAGGCGCACCTAGTGGGCAAAGACCCAAAAGCGGCTCTGGGGCCAGCTGGAGGACGTGGGGTGACCAGGTGCTTCCCGCTGCCGTCTGTCCTCAGGGAGGAGGACCCACATCCCAAGCGGGTGTTACCCGGACCCAACCCAGACCCCCGTGGTCTGCAACCAAACCCCCCCCCGGTGATCTTCTCGAGTGCACGCTCCACGAGCAGTGAAGGAGCCCTCCCACCCTGTCGCGGAGTTAGCGCCACAAGCAACAGGAAACTTAGGGAATAGCAATAATAAAATAAAACATAAAAACCTAACGACACTATGCATTCTCAGTGATACCTGAGGGACACTGCACTGGTGAAACAGGCTGGTGGCTGGGAAGAGGAAATCACCTATGAACAGAGAGAATTCTTGAGGGTGAAAAAGAGAATTTCCAAACAAAATCCTCCGTGGAGGTTTAAAAGTCAGAGCGGAGTACTGGAACAGAAAATTAGAAAACAAGCTCCTGGCATTCTCTGAGAACTCAGAGAAAAAAATGTAAAGGAACCATGATTGTGAGAGAAATGATGATAAGCACACCGAAGAGATCCTGAAGAGCCAATATACCTATAAGAGGTGTTGGAGAGGGAGACGGTGCAGGAGGAGGAGAGAAATACAGAAGGAGCCAGGGAAGAAAATCTCTCTGAGCTAAAGAAAGACAGGGGTGCTCAGGTGGAAGGAGGTGGTCAAGTTCAATGCAAGATTGGTGGGAAATGGAATCTATGCCTGGGGGATGCCTGCATCGCCGAGGGTGGAGCAAGGCTGTCCTGCAAGAGAAGAGCCTGGGATCAGCTTGAGATGCTAGGCTTCTCCAGCGGTCGGAGGACCCTCCACCCAGAGTCACACCGGAACGGTCTGTTGGCTGCACCACCCTGCCACGCCCGGCCAGGGGTGCCCTGGGTTCTGCACCTGGAAGCGTGTTTGAAGAAAAATCAGTGTGTGTGCCTGTGCTTGGAGTCACGATGTTTATTCTCATTTGTAGGTAAAATTAAAGGACTGCATAGGAATTGTGTTTTATTAAATTATATTCTCAGTACAACATCCCCAAGATTCAAATTCAATAGATACTTAAAATACTTTTTTAACAATTAAGTCTCCCCTAGCATAACCCCCTTGCCCCCAACTCTCCCACTTCCCTCTGCAGAGGCAGCAGATGTTTCCAGTTTCTTCTGTACCCTTACAGTGATATTTTGTGCATATACCGGCTCATACATGTATATCCCCCCCTTTGTTTTTACATAAATGGAAGCATACCTTAGACTCCTCCACATAGTTAAAAAAGATTTTTTTTTTTACTTTGTGTATTTTAGAGATCTTTCCATATCAGTAAAGAAACAGCTTCCTTGTTCTTCTTTACAAATTGTATTCCATTTGTGGCTGTCCCCTGATGGATTTAACCAGTCTCCTGTGAATGTACCTTCAGGTGGTTCATGATTCTTACCGCCTAAGGTTTCTATGGTCCATTAAGTTGACAGCAGTTGAGTTCCATAAAGCTCTGAGAGGGAAGTTTGTGAACTAAGAATTCTCCACCTGGCCAAACTGCTGATCCCCACAAAAGGCAACAGAAAGACATTTTCTTTGGAGCTGCAAAGATTCAGGAAGGATACTTCTCTTGGAGGAAAAAGTTACCCAAGAGAGCACTCTGGCAAACAGCAAAAAATCAGAAGTAAACTCCAGTAAGAGAAGGAACCGTTTAGAATAAACAGAGGGGAGCCGTGAACTATAGCAATACACTTTGGAGGTGTTTATACAGTGAGAGGAATGTGGTTGTGTAACTCAATGAAAATGTTAGCAAAATGATGGTACTCTATGCAAAAATCATGTCCCAGATGATTTCATCCAAATCTCAGGCAGTTTGCTAAAGAACGCTCTCGACAGACAGTATTTCATTCTTGGCCTTTCTTTAGTGCACAATTACACACGGATGTGTCATGCTCAGTCCTCCCCCAGGCTTCCTGGCACATTTAAGATGGAGTCCGGAGATGTGACCATGACCTTCCAGGCCATTTCAAGCCTGGCCTATCGCCCTGTTCTCTTCTTCCCCGCCGACCTGCTGGCCTTCAGGCAGGGCGGGCCTCGGGGCCCTGGGTCGTCCCAGGGAGGCTCTCCCGGGGCCCTCGCGTCTAGAGCAGCCCGCCCGCTTGCCTCTTCGCAGCTCTTGCTGGGATCTGGCTTAGAGTCCTGGCTCTTGGACCGCGGTCCCAGTCTCCCACCGGGCCGCCTGAGCTTAGGAACGCCCGCCGGACGCCAACTCCTGGCTTGAGGTCTTGGCTGCCGGATTCCCGTCGTAGCGGCAGTCCCAAGATCAACGCCTGACGACGAGAAACCCTCCAGATATATTTGTTGAACAAATAAAGGAACTACATGTATTTAACCCCCACCCCCCTTTTTTTGTTTCTGTTTTTACAAACATTGGGCTGTGCTCTATATGCTTACTGTTAGCGCCTCCGAAAACGTGTCCTGTGTTTGGAACTTCTGTCCGCAGGTCCTGGCGGAGGTGGGGGACGGGTGGTCCCTTTCCCTAATGGACCCCAAAAGAACTATGCGCAGAAAAAAATTGGGAAGGAGGTGCCCAGAAAGGTCCGGATGGGGTTAGAAGGATTCCGCCCCTCTTGCGATCTGTTCTCCCAGCATGAGGCTGTTTCTGTAAGCAGAGAGACGAAGAAGGGCCCAGGGTATGGCCTAGAGACACAGGAGGCTGCAGGGGGTGCTGGGGCGGCTCCGCGCGCCCTGGGGACGTGCCCGCATTCCCGCCCCGCACAGCCCGGCGCGCGCAACCCCACAGCCACCTGCTTCGCTGTACTCCGCCTCCCCTCATCCCTGCGACCGCGCTGGTGGCGCCCCCTGGCCACTACCGGGACCTCGCGTCCCCACGCTGCCTGGCAGCACAGCCCCAAAGCCCTCGCTCCCCGTGCCCCACGTTCCCACCACTCAGCACCCCCACGACCCTGGACACCCGCCCCCCCCGGGACCCCGGTAATGTGACATCCGGGAGCGGGGAGTGGGACATTTCAGGCTCATTCCTTTTATCCTTTTTAAAATGTAAACATTGCTTTTTTGAGACAGAATTCACATATCTACAGTTCACCTATATGTAGTGTACAGCCAGTGGTTTTTGGTTTTTGGTATATCCACACTTGTGCAACAAGCGCCGTGATCTTTTTGGGACATTTCACCAGGTGTAAAAGAAACCCTCTCCCCATTCGCTATCATTCCCCATTTGCCTTCAAGCCACCCTACCAACTCTAGGCAACCGCTAATTTATTTTCTGTCTCTAAGGAATTGCTTCTTTTGGACCTTTCATAGAAATAGAATGAAACAATATGTGGTGTTATGTACTTGTCTACTTTTCCTTATTGTAATGTTTTCAAGGTCATCCACATTGTCTCATTTATCAGTACTTCATTCTTTTCAATTTATATGTATATATATATATATAATATATTTATTTATATATATATTTTAAATGGATTTTTTTAGAGCAGTTTTAAGTTCACAGTGAAATTGAGCAGAAGACACCGCATTTCCCATATATCCCCTCCCCCACAATGTGTGAGCTCCCTGTTATCAACACGTCCCACTAAATGAAATATTTGGAACAGTTTATGAGTTTACAATGATATCCAAAGTCCATAGCTTATATTACAGTCCACTTGTGGTGGTGTACATTCTTTGGGTTTGGAAAAATGTTTAATGACATATACCAGTCATTACAGTATCATACAGAGTAGTTACACTGCCCTAAAAATCCGCTGTGTTTTGTCTATTCATCCCTTCAACCTTCCAACCCCTAGCAGATCTTTTTAGCATCTTCTTAGCTTTGCCTTTTCCAGAATCTCATATGTCTGGATACATATGTATGTGTTCTTTTCAGACTGCTTCTTTCACTTAGTCATATGCATGTGAGCTTCTTGCATGTCTTTGCATGCTTGGATGCTCATTTATTTTTAGCACGGAATCCTATTCCATTATCCGGAAGCACCACAGTTTATTTACCCCTTCACCTAATGCAGGACATCTTCGGGTTCTTCAAGGTTGCATCCTTGAAGTTTTGGCATTATGAATAAGGCTGTTATAAGCATCCATGTGCAGGTGTTCATATGGGCATACATTTTAAACTCCTCTGGATAAATACTAAGGAGTATGACTGCTGGATTGTATGCAAAGAGAATCTAGTTTTCTTTCTTTCTTTTTTTAATTAAGGTATTATTGATATACACTCTTATGAAGGTTTCACATGAAAAAACAATACTGCATTTACCCTTATTATCAAGTCCCCACCCATACTCCAGTGCAGTCACTGCCCATCAGTGTAGTAAGATGATGCAGATTCACTGTTTGCCTTCTCTGTGCTACACTGTTTTCCCCATGACCCCCCACACCATGTGTACTAAACATAATACCCCTCAATCCCCTTCTCCCTCCCTCCCCACCCACCCTCCCACACCCTCCCCTTTGGTAACCACTAGTTCCTTCTTGGAGTCTGTGAGTCTGCTGCTATTTTGTTCCTTCAGTTTTGCTTCGTTGTTATACTCCACAAATGAGGGAAATCATTTGGCACTTATCTTTCTCTGCCTGGCTTATTTCACTGAGCATAATACCCTCTAGCTCCATCCATGTTGTTGCAAATGGTAGGATTTGTTTCTTTCTTATGGCTGAATAGTATTCCATTGAGTATATGCACATCTTCTTTGTCCATTCATCTACTGATGGACACTTAGGTTGCTACCATTTCTTGGCTAAAGTAAAAAGTGCTGCAATAAACTGGAACAAATAGTTCTAAAATTCATATGGAACCACAAAAGACCCTGAATAGCCAAAGCAATCCTGAGAAGGAAGAATAAAACAGGGGGAATTACACTCCCAGACTTCAAGCTCTACTACAAAGCTACAGTAATCAAGACAATTTGGTATTGGCACAAGAACAGACCCATAAACCAGTGGAACAGAATAGAAAATCCAGACATTAACCCAAACATATACGGTCAATTAATATATGATAAAGGAGCCTTGGATATACAATGGGGAGATGACAATATCTTCAGCAGCTAGTGTTGGCAAAACTGGACAGCTACATGTAAGAGAATGAAACTGGACTACTGTCTAACCCCATACACAAAGGTAAACTCAAAATGGATCAAAGACCTGAATGTAAGTCATGAAACCATAAAACTCTTAGGAAAAAACATAGGCAAAAATCTCTTGGACATAAACATGAGCGACTTCTTCATGAACATATCTCCCGGGCAAAGGAAAAAAAAGCAGAAATGAACAAGTGGGACTATATCAAGCTGAAAATCTTCTGTACAACAAAGGACACCATCAGTAGAACAAAAAGACATCCTACAGTATGGGAGAATATATTCATAAATGACGTATCTGATAAGGGGATGACATCCAAAATATGTAAAGAACACATGCACCTTAACCAACAAAAAGCAAATAATCCAATTAAAAAATGGGCAGAGGATATGAATAGACACTTCTCCAAAGAAGAAATTCAGATGCCCAACAGGGACAAGAAAAGATGCTCTACATCACTAATCATCAGAGAAATGCAAATTAAAACCACAGTGAGATATCACCTCACACCAGTGAGGATGGCCAACATCCAAAACACAAACAACAACAAAGGTTGACGAGGATATGGAGAAAGGGGAACCCTCCTACACTGCTGGTGGGAATGCAAATTAGTTCAACCATTGTGGAAAGCAGTATGGAGGTTCCTCAAAAAACTCAAAATAGAAATACCATTTGACCCAGAAATCCCACTCCTAGGAATTTACCCTAAGAATGCAGCATCCCAGTTTGAAAAAGACATATGCACCCCTATATTTATCACAGCACTATTTACAATAGCCAAGAAATGGAAGCAACCTAAGTGTCCATCAGTAGATGAATGGATAAAGAAGATGTAGTACCTATATACAATGGAATATTATTCAGCCATAAGAAGAAAACAAATCCTACCATTTGCAACAACATGGATGGAGCTAGAGGGTATTATGCTCAGTGAAATAAGCCAGGGGGAAAAAGACAAGTACCAAATGATCTCACTCATCTGTGGAGTATAAGATCAAAGGAAAAACTGAAGGAACAAAACAGCAGCAGACTCACAGAACCCAAGAATGGACTAACAGTTACCAAAGGGAAAGGGACTGGGGAGGATGGGTGGGAAGGGAGGGATAAGGGGGGAAAAGGGGCATTACGATTAGCAGACATAATGTTGGGGGGGCACGGGGAGGGTGGTACAACTCAGAGAAGACAAGTAATGATTCTATAGCATCTCACTACGCTGATGGACAGTGACTGTAATGGTGTAGGTGGGGGGGACCTGATAAAGTGGGGAGTTTAGTAACCATAATGTTGCACATGTAATTGTAGATTAATACCAAAAAAAAGTGCTGCAATAAACATAGGAGTGCATATGTCTTTTTGAATTTAAGAAGCTGTATTCTTTGGGTAAATTCCAAGGAGTGAGATTCCCGGGTCAAATGGTATTTCTATTTTTAGTTTTTTTGAGGAACCTCCATATTGCTTTCCACACTGGGTGAACTAGCTTACATTCCCACCAGCAGTGTAGGAGGGTTCCCCTTTCTCTGCATCCTCACCAGCATTTGTTGTTCTTAGTCTTTTGGATGGTGGCCATCCTTACTGGTGTGAGGTGGTATCTCATTGTGGTTTTAATTTGCATTTCCCTGATGATTAGTGATGTGGAACATCTTTTCATGTGCCTGTTGGCCATCTGAATTTCTTCTTTGTAGAACTATCTCTTCATATCCTCTGCCCATTTTTTAATTGGGTTATTTGCTTTTTGGATGTTGAGGCATGTATGTTCTTTATATATCTTGGATGTTAACCCCTTGTCAGATATGTCATTTACAAATATATTCTCCCATACTGTAGGATGCCTTTTTGTTTTGTTGATGGTGTCCTTTGCTGTACAGAAACTTTTTTGTTTGATGTAGTCCCATGAGTTCATTTTTGCTTTTGTTTCCCTTGCTCAAGGAGATGCATTCAGGAAGAAGCTACTCATGCTTATATTCAGGAGATTTTTGCCTATGTTGTCTTCTAAGAGTATTATGGTTTCATGACTTACATTCAGGTCCTTGATCCATTTCAAGTTTACTTTTGTGTATGGGGTTAAACAATAATCCAGTTTCATTCTCTTGCATGTAGCTGTCCAGTTTTGCCAACACCAGCTGTTGAAGAGGCTGTCATTTCCCCATTGTATGTCTATGGCTCCTTCATCATATATTAATTGACCATATATGATTGGGTTTATATCAGGGCTCTCTAGTCTGTTCCATTGGTGTATGGGTCTGTTCTTGTGCCAGTACCAAATTGTCTTGAGTACTGTGGCTTTGTAGTAGAGCTTAAAGTTGGGGAGCATAATGCCCCCAGCTTTATTCTTCCTTCTCATGATTGTTTTGGCTGTTTGGGATTTTTTGTGGTTCCATATGAATTTTAGAATGATTTTCTCTAGTTCGTTGAAGAATGCTGTTAGTATTTTGATAGGAATAGCTTGAATCTGTAGATTGCTTTAGGCAGGATGACCACTTTGGCAATATTAATTCTTCCTATCCATGAGCACGGGATGTGTTTCCATTTATTGGTATCTTCTTTAATTTCTCTCATGACTGTCTTGTAGTTTTTAGAGTATAGGTCTTTCACTTCCCTGCTTAGGTTTATTCCTAGGTGTTTTATTCCTTTTGATGCAACTGTGAATGGAATTGTTTCCAGATTTCTCTCTCTGCTAGTTCATTGTTAGTGTATAAGAATGCTACAAATTTCTGTGTATTAATTTTGTATCCCGCAACTTTGCTGAATTCAGATATTAGATCTAGTAGTTTTGGAGTGTATTCTTTAGAGTTTTTTATGTACAGTATCATGTCATCTGCAAACAGGGACAGTTTAACTTCTTCCTTGTGAATCTGGATGCCTTTTATTTCTTTGTGTTGTCTGATTGCCGTGGCTAGGACCTCCAGTACGATGTTGAATAGAAGTGGGGAGAGTGGGCATCCTTGTCTTGTTCCCGATCTTAAAGGAAAAGCTTTCAGCTTCTCGCTGTTAAGTATAATATTGGCTGTGGGTTTGTCATATATGGCCTTTATTATGTTGAGGTACTTGCCCTCTATACCCATTTGTTCAGAGTTTTTATCATGAATGGGTGTTGAATTTTGTCAAAGGCTTTTTCAGCATCTATGGAGATGATCATGTGTTTTTTGTCCTTTTTGTTGATGTGGTGGATGATGTTGATGGATTTTCGAATGTTGTACCATCCTTGCATCCGTGGAATAAATCCTACTTGATAATGATGGATGATCTTTTTGATGTTCGGTTTGCTAATATTTTGTTGAGTATTTTTGCATCTATGTTCATCAGGGATATTGGTCTGTAATTTTCTTTTTTTGTGCTGTCTTTTCCTGGTTTTGGTATTAGAGTGATGTTGGTCTTGTAGAATGAGTTTGGAAGTATTCCCTCTGCTTCTAGTCTTTGGAAACTTTAATGAGGATGGGTATTAGGTCTTCACTAAATGTTTGATAAAATTCATCGGTGAATCCATCTGGTCCAGGCATTTTGTTCTTAGGTAGGTTTTTGATTACCAGTTCAATTTCGTTGCTGGTAATTGGTCTGTTGAGATTTTCTGTTTCTTTCTTGGTCAGCTTTGGAAGGTTGTATTTTTCTAGAAAGTTGTCCACCTCTTCTAGATTATCCCTTTGGTTAGCATATCATTTTTCATAGTATTCTCTCATAATTGTTTGTATTTCTGTGGTATGTGTAGTGATTTTTCCTTTCTCATTTCTGATTCTGTTTATGTGAGTAGACTCTCTTTTTTTCTTGATAAGTCTGGCTAGGGGTTTATCTGTTTTGTTTATTTTCTCAAAGAACCAGCTCTTGCTTTTATTGATTCTTTCTATTGTTTTATTCTTCTCAATTTTATTTATTTATGCTCTAATCTTTATTATGTCCCTCCTTCTCCTGACTTTGGGCCTCACTTGTTCTTCTTTTTCTAGTTTTGTTAATTGTGAGTTAAGGCTGCTCATATGGGATTGTTCTTCTTTCCTGAGGTAGGACTGCATTGCAATTTACTTTCGTCTTAGCATGGTCTTCGCTGCATCCCACAGATTTGGCAGTTTTGAATTATTGTTGTCATTTGTCTCCATACATTGCTTGATCTCTGTTTTTATTTGGTTTTTGATCCACTGGTTATTTGGTAGCATGTTGTGAAGCCTCCATGTGTTTGTGTGATTTTTCATATTCTTTGCATAATTTACTTCTAGTTTCATACCTTTGTGGTCTGAGAAACTGGTTGGTACAATTTCAATGTTTTTGAATTTACCAAGGCTCTTTTTGTGGCCTAATATGTGGTCTATTCTTGAAAATGTTCCATGTGCGCTTGAGAAGATTGTGTATTCTGCTGAATTTGGGTATAGCATTCTGTAGATGTCTGTTGGGTCCATCTGTTCTATTCTGTTGCTCAGTGCCTCTGTCTCCTTACTTATTTTCTGACTGGTTGATCTGTCCTTCAGAGTGAGCAGAGTGTTGAAGTCTCCTAGAATGAATGCATTACATTCTATTTGCCCTTTTAATTCTGTTAGTATTTGTTTCACATATGTATGTGCTCCTGCGTTGGGTGCATAGATATTTACAGTGGCTGTATCTTCTTGTTGGATTGGCCCTTTTATCATTATGTAATGTCCTTCTTTGTCTCTTGTGACTTTTTTTGTCTTGAAGTCTATTTTGTGTGATATAAGTACTGCAACTCCTGCTTTTTTCTCCCTATTATTTGCATATAATATCTTTTCCATCTCTTCCCTTTTAGTCTATGTATGTCTTTGGGTTTGAAGTGAGTCTCTTGTAGGCAGCATATAGTTGGGTCTTGTTTTTTTATTCATTCAGTGACTCTCTGTCTTTTGATTGGTGCATTCAGTCCATTTACACGTAAGGTGATTATTGATAGGTATGTACTTATTGGCATTGCAGGCTTTAGATTCATGGTTACCAAAGATTCAAGGTTAACTTCCTTACTATCTAAGAGTCTAACTTAACTCACTTAATATGCCATTACAAACACAATCTATGGTTCTCTTTTTTTTTCTTCCTCCTCCATTCTTTATATATTAGGTATCATATTCTCTACTCTGTTTATCCCTCGATTGACCTTGGGGATAGTTAATTTAATTTTGCATTTGCTTAGTGATTAGCTGTTCTACTTTCTTTAATGTGGTTTTATTACCTCTGGTGACAGCTGTTAAACCTTAGGAACACTTCCATCTATAGCAGTCCCTCAAAAATACACTGTAGAGATGGTTTGTGGGAGGTAAATTCTCTCAGCTTTTGCTTATCTGGGAATTGTTTAATCTCTCCTTCAAATTTAAATGATAATCTTGATGGATAAAGTATTTTTGGTTCAAGGCCCTTCTGCTTCATTGCATTAAATACATCATGCCACTCCCTTCTGGCCTGTAAGGTTTCTGCTGAGAAGTCTGATGATGGCCTGATGGGCTTTCCTTTGTATGTGATCTTATTTCTCTCTCTGGCTGCTTTTAATAGTCTGTCCTTATCCTTGATCTTTGCCATTTTAATTACTATATGTCTTGGTGTTGTCTTCCTTGGGTCCCTTGTGTTGGGAGATCTGTGCACCTCCATGGCCTGAGAGACTGTCTCCTTCCCCAGATTGGGGAATTTTTCAGCAATTACCTCCTGAAAGACACTTTCCATCCCTTTTTCTCTCTTCTTCTTCTTCTGGTGCCCCTATAATGAGAATATTGTTCCATTTGGATTGGTCACACAGTTCTCTCAATATTCTTTCATTCTTAGAGATCCTTTTTTCTCTCTGTGCCTCAGCTTCTTTGTATTCCTCTTCTCTAGTTTCTATTTCATTTATTGTCTCCTCCACGATATCCAATCTGCTTTTAATTCCCTCCATTGTGCTCTTCAACAATTGGATCTCCAACCGGAATTCATTCCTGAGTTCTTGAATATCTTTCTGTACCTCCATGAGCATGTTAATGATTTTTATTTTGAACTCCCTTTCAGGAAGAGTCATAAGTTCGATGTCATTTAAATCTTTCTCGGGAGTTGTATTAATAATTTTACTGTGAACCAGGTTCCTTTGGCATCTCATATTTGTTTATGGTGCCCTCTATTGCCCAGAAGCTCTACCCCCTGCAGCTGCCCAGCTCCTGAAACAATGTCAGGGGTCGCAGGGGAGTGATATTGGTGCCTGGCAGGAGGAAAGAGCTGTTTCCTGCTTCCCAGCTGCTATGCCTGTCTCCACTGACTGAACCAGTGGGCCGAGCACACAGGTATAAGCCTCTGTGCTTTGCGTTTGTAGTTGCTGTAGACAGATCTTCCCTCTGGCTGACCTAATGCCAGGGTAGGGTTTGCCAGCTTGCGAGCCAGGGGGGGCTGGCCAGGAGAAAGGTGCAGTAGGCTGGGGGGTCCTTGGAGCTGTGTAACCAGCCAGGGAGCTGGAGCACCTGAAGATCATCTAAGGAGGGAGATTTCTTTTTCCTCCTTTAATATGAGAGTCTATATGGCAAAGCTCCCAACCTGCTGGGCAGAGTGCACCCAGACAATTTTGTCTACCTGTCCTCTCTCCTGAGCAGTAAGCTCTATGTGGTCCTTGCCCCTTTAGCAGCCCTCTTGCTAAGGGGCCTTCCTTGTTAGGAAGTCTCTCAGACTGCCTGCCTTTCTTTTGTTCCAGAGCAGCTGGATATGGATCCCTGCTTTCCAGAAGTGGCTGGAATCTCAGTCTCTCCAGGAATTCTGCCTGTCTTAGCTTTCCAACCCCGTAATCATAAGAGTATCCTGCAAGCACCATGAAACGTAGGTTTGTGCTCCCAGAGCAGATCTCTGGAGTTAGGTATTCAGCAGTCCCAGGCCTCCACTCCCTCCCTGCTCAGTTTCTCCTCCTCCACGGTGAGCTGGGGTGGGGGAAGGGCTTGGGTCCTGCTGGGCCGCAGCTTTGGTATGTTACCCTGTTCTGTGAGGTCTGCTCTTTTCTGCAGGTGTATGCAGTCTGGTGCAGTTCTCTTTCCTGTTGCTCTTTTTGAGATTAGTTGTATTAATTATATTTTTGTATTATATGCGGTTTTAGGAGGAAGCCTGTGCCTCACCTCTCATGCCTCCATCTTTAATCTCAAAGAGAGTCTAGTTTTGTGAGAAACCACCAAGCTGTCTTTCAAGATGACTGTATCGTTTTGCATTTCCACGAGCAATGAATGAGAGTTCCTGTTGCTCCACATCCTCGCCAATGTTTGGTGTTGTCAGTGTTCTGGATTTTGGCCATTAAATAGGTGTGTAGTGGTATCTTTTTATTGTTTTAATTTGCAAATCCTTTATGACATATGATGTGGAACACTTTTTAACATGTTTTGCCATTTGTATATCTTTTTGGGTGAAGTGTTTGTTAAGGTTTTTGACCCATTTTAAAGTCCTCTTTCTAATTTTCTTATTGTGCTTCGAGAGCTCTTTGTATATTTTGGATAGGAATCTTTTATCAGATGTGTCTTTTGCAACTATTTTCTCCCAGTCTGTGGCTTGTCTTTTCATATTCTTGACATTGAGAGTGGAATTTAAAAATTTTTATGAAGTTCAGCTTATCAATTATTTCTTTCATGTATTGTGCCTTTGGTACTCTGGATTTTCTCCTGGTTTTCTCTTGAAGTTTTATATCTGCATTTTACATTTAGGTCTGTGATCCATTTTGAGTTGATTTTTGTGGAAGGTGTAGTAAGTTCTGTTCTAGATTTATTTATTTTTTGCGTGTAGGTGCCCAGTTGTTCTACACCATGTATTGGAAGACTATCACTTCTTCATCGTATTGACTTTTATCCTTTCTCTAAGAGCAATTGTAAGTCTATTTGAGCTCTCTCTTCTGTTCCATTGATCTATTTATCTATTCTTTCAGCAATAACACACACAGTCTTGATTACTGTAACTTTATAGTAAGTCTTGAAATCAGGTAGTACCAGTCCTCCAACTTTATTCTTCTCCTTTAATACTATCTGGACTATTCTGGATCTTTTGCCTCTCCATATACAATTTATAATCAGTTGTCGACTTGTTAAGAGTTTGACTGGGGTCACGCTGAATCCGTAGATCAAGCTGGAAGGAACTGACATCTTGACAATACTGTCTCTTCCTCTCCATGAACATGGAATATCTCTCCATTTATTTAGTTCTTTGATTTCATTCATCAGAGATTTTTAGTCCTCCTCATATAGATTTTGTACATATTTTGTTAGATAAATAACTAGGTATTAAATTTTTTTGGTGCTAGTATAAATGATACTGTGTTTTTTATTTAAAATTCCTCTCATTCATTTCTGGTATATAGGAAAGTGATTGACTCTTGTATATTAATATCTTGTACCCTCAACCTTGCTATAATCATTTATAATTGAGTTCTTTTGTCAATTCTTTCAGATTTTCTATGTAGGTAATTATGTCATCTGCAAATTAAGTTTTATTTCTTCCTTCACTATCTTAAACTTTTTATTTCTTTTTCTTGTCTTATTGCAGAGCTACAACTTCTGGTATGATGTTCAAAACAAGTGGTGAGAGGGGACATCTTTGTCTTCTATCTGATCTTAGTGGGAAAGCTTTGAGATTCCCACCATTATGCATATGTTACCCCTTTTGTAGTTGTCCCACAGTTCTGGGATATTCTGTTTTTTTTTGTTGTTGTTGTTTTGTTTTTAGTTCTTTTTCCTGTTTGCTTTTAAGTTTTTGAGGTTTCTATTGACATCTTCAAGCTCAGAAACTCTTTCCTCAGCTGCCTCTAGTCTAGTAATAAGCACATCAAAGATGTTCTTAATTTCTGTTACAGTGTTTTTGATCTGTAGCACTTCTTGTTGGTTCTTAGAATTTTCGTCTCTCTGCTTACATTGCCTATCTGTTATTGCATGGGGTCTGTTTTATTCATTAGAGCCTTTAGCGTATTAATCTCATCTGGTTTTGATGTTATTTTTGTGCTGTCTCTTCAAACTCTGTTTTCTACCTCTTAGTATGTCTTGTCATTTTTTTCTTGATATCCATACATGATGTACTGGGTAAAAGGAATGTTATAAATAAGACTTTAGTAATGTGATGGTAATGTGTGTTGGGGGGAGAAGTATACTATAGTCCAATGATTAAGTCTCAGTCTTTTAGTGAACCTATGCCTCTGGGTTGAGCACTTAACCTGTGCTTTTCAGGATGCACCCCCTGTCCCCTGTCTTAGATGGAACAGGATGTCTACAGTGGGCTGGAGTTGGGTGTTTCCCTTCTCTCATGTGGAAAGCTAGAGCTGCCTGAGGTTAGAGTATTTCCCTTCCCCCAAGTCAGCTACGCTCTGGTAAAATCCCAGGAACCTGGGCTCTGGTTAAAATTTTCCAGAGGCAGAGGTTGTTAAGAAGAGAGAATGCTGTGGAATATCTCTAAATGTTTCCTTTTCCCCTTTCCCTGCCAGAAGAATTTTTCTTAAATACTCATTGTGAGGACCAGGACTGCTCCTGGAGGTAACACTCAGAAGAATGTGGGGGCTCCCCTGGAGTTCGTAACTCTCAGAGTTATCCACACCGAGCCTCCAGCAGTTTGCCAATTACAATTCAAATTTCCCTCTCCTGGCACTGGTTCCCACAGAGGTTGCTGATCATGGACTTCTGCTCTGGAAATTTGAAATTCTTTGTAACTGCTTGTTGTTCTCTCCAATTTTGGGGGCAGCAGTTTTCTCTGGGCCTCACTTCTTTTAAGAATCTAGGAAGGGTTGTTGATTTTTCGGTTTGTTCAGCGTTTTACATGTTGTGAGGATGGAGTGCTGGCTTCCAAGCTTCTTACATGCCGGACCAGAAATGAGAAGTCCTTCATTATTTTTTTTATTGCCTAGCAATAGTCCATTGCATGGATATACCTCATTTTATTTATTCATTCATCAGTGAATGGACATTGGATTGTTTCCATTTTTTGACTATGATGAATAATACTGTTATAAACACCCATGTTCAAGTTTTTATGTGGACAAATGTTTTCATTCCTCCTAAGGTATATACTTAGAAGTAAAGTACATATATATGCTTCATCATATATTAACCTGTTTAACTTTTTGAGGAATTGATGAACTATTTTACAAAGTGGTTGCACAATTTTACATCCCCACCAGCAATGTATGAGTGTACTGAATTCTCCAAATTCTTGTTAACACTTGTTATTATCTAACTGCTTGATTATAGACAACCTAGTGGGTACGAAGTAGTACCTCAATATGGTTTTGATTTACATTTCCCTAATGGCTAATAATGTAAAGCACATTTCCATGTGTTTGTAGATCATTTACACGTTTTCTTTGGAGGAAAGTCTATTCAGATCCTTTGCCTATTTTTATATTGGGTTGTTTTTCTTTTTATTATTGAGTTTTTTTTTCTTATTTTGGTATTGTTAATGTACAATTACTTGAACAACATTATGGTTACTAGACCCCCTATTATCAACTCCCCCACCACATACTGCACTACAGTCACTGTCCATCAGCATAATAAGATGCTATAGAATCATTACTTGTCTTCTCTATAAATACTGCCTTTCCCATGTCCCCCGCTGCTGCATTATGTGTGCTAATCATAATGCCTCTTTTCCCCCTTATCCCTCCCTTCCCACCCATCCTCCCCAGTCCCTTTCCCTTTGGTTACTGTTAGTCCATTCTTGGGTTCTGTGAGTCTGCTGCTGTTTTGTTCCTTTAGTTTTTCCTTTGTTCTTATACTCCACAGATGAGTGAAATCATTTGATACTTGTCTTTCTCTTATTTCACTGAGCATAATACCCTCTAGCTCCATCCATGTTGTTGCAAATGGTAGGATTTGTCTTCTTCTTATGGCTGAATAGTATTCCATTGTGTATATGTACCACATCCTCCTTATCCATTCATCTACTGATGGACACTTAGGTTGCTTCCATTTCTTGGCTATTGTAAATACTGCTGCAATAAACATAGGGGTGCATATGTCTTTTTCAAACTGGGCTGCTGCATTCTTAAATTCCTAGGAGTGGGATTCCTGGGTCAAATGGTATTTCTATTTTGAGTTTTTTGAGGAACCTCCATACTGCTTTCCACAATGGTTGAACTAATTTGCATTCCCACCAGCAGTGTAGGAGGGTTCCCTTTCTCCACATCCTCGCCAGCATTTGTCGTTGTTTGTTTTTTGGATGGTGGCCACCCTAACTTGTGTTAGGTGATATCTCACTGTGGTTTTAATTTGCATTTCTCTGATGATTAGCGATGTGGAGCATCTTTTCATGTTGCTGTTGGCCATCTGAATTTCTTCTTCGGAGAAGTTTCTGTTCAGCTCCTCTGCCCATTTTTTAATTGGCTTATTTGCTTTTTGTTTGTTGAGGTGCATGAGCTCTTTATATATTTTGGATGTCAACCCCTTATTGGATATGTCATTTATGAATATATTCTTCCATACTGTAGGATGTCTTTTTGTTCTATTGATGGTGTCCTTTCCTGTACAGAAGCTTTTCAGCTTGATATAGTCCCACTTGTTCATTTTTGCTTTTGTTTCCCTTGCCCGGGGGGATATGCTCATGAAGAAGTTGCTCATGTTTTTGTTCAAGAGATTTTTGCCTATGTGTTTTTCTAAAAGTTTTATGGTTTCATGACTTACATTCCGGTCTTTGATCCATTTTGAGTTTACTTTTGTGTATGGGGTTAGACAGTAATCCAGTTTCATTCTCTTACATGTAGCTGTCCTATTTTGTCAGCAACAGCTGTTGATGAGGCTGTCATTTCCTCATTGTATATCCAAGGCTCCTTTATCGTATACTAATTGCCCATATATGCTTGGGTTTATATCTGGGCTCTCTATTCTGTTCCACTGGTCTATGGGTCTGTTCTTGTGCCAGTACCAAATTGTCTTGATTACTATGGCTTTGTAGTAGAACTTGAAGTCAGGGAGCATAATCCCCCCAGCTTTATTCTTCCTTCTCAGGATAGCTTTGGCTATTTGGGGTCTTTTGTCATTCCATATGAATTTTAGAACTATTTGCTCTAGTTCATTGAAGAATGCTGTAAGTATTTTGATAGGGATTGCATTGAATCTGTAGATTGCTTTAGGTAGTATAGCCATTTTGACAATATTAATTATTCCTAGCCAAGAGCATGGGATGAATTTCCATTTATTAGTGTACTCTTTAATTTCTCTTAAGAGTGTCTTGTAGTTTTCAGGGTATAGGTCTTTAACTTCCTTGGTTAGGTTTATTCCTAGGTATTTTATTCTTTTTGATGCAACTGTGAGTGGAATTGTTTTCCTGATTTCTCTCTCTGCTAGTTCATTGTTAGTGTATAGGAATGCCACAGATTTCTGCATCTTAATTTTGTATCCCACAACTTTACTGAATTCAGATATTAGATCTAGTAGTTTTGGAGTGTATTCTTTAGGGTTTTTTATGTACAATATCGTGTCATCTGCAAACAGGGACAGTTTAACTTCTTCCTTGTGAATCTGGATGCCTTTTATTTCTTTGTGTTATCTGATTGCCATGGCTAGGACCTCCAGTACGATGGTGAATAGAAGTGGGGAGAGTGGGCATCCTTGTCTTGTTCCCAATCTTAAAGGAAAAGCTTTCAACTTCTTGCTGTTAAGTATAATGTTGGCTGTTGGTTTGTCATTTTATTTTATTATTATTTGTTTCCAATTTTCATATTATGAACATTTCATATGTGATCTCAGAATATATGATCCTTTGTGAGTGGCTTATTAGATTATGTTTTCAAGGTTTACATGTATTATTGTATGTAACGTAACATATTTCATTTCTTTTTACTAATAAATAATACACCTTTGTATGGATATACTGCATTTATTTATTCAGTCATCATTTGATGGAAATAAGATTGTTTTCACCTTTTGGCTACTGTAAATAATACTGCTATAAATATTCACAAACAAGTTTTTGTTTGAACATTTGTTTTTTATTCTTTTAGGTATATACCCAGGAGTGGAACTGCTGGATTAGAATGGTAATTCTATACACTTAACAATTTGAGGAACTACCAGACTCTTTCCCAAAGTACTAAGCCATTTTACTTTCCCACCAGCAATGAAGGAGGGTTTCAGTTTCTCCACATCCTCACCAGTCTTGTTATCTTTTTGATTGTAGTCATCCTGATGGTTTTGAAGTGGTATCTTGTCGTTTTGATTTGTATTTCCATGATGGCTAATGATGTTGAACATCTTTTCATGTGTTTATTGGCCATTTATACATCTTCAGTTTCTTGATGCACAAGTTTGAAGCACAAGTTCTTTCTTTTGATAAAGTCCAATTTTCATATTTTTTTTTCTTGTTGCCTCTGCTTTTGGTGTGTCAGAAAGAAATCATTGCTAATCGAGAATCACAAAGATTTACACCATATTTTCTTCTAAGAGTTTTATAGCTTTAGTTCTTGGTGCCTTGGTCAAAAATCAGTAGGTCACTAATGTGAGTGAGGGTTTATTTATAGTCTCTCAATTCTATTCCATTTACCTATGTGTCTATTCTTATACTTTACCACACTGTCTTGATCACTGCATCTTTGTAGTAAGTTCTGAAGTAGGGAAGTGTGAGTTCTCTTATGTTGTTCTTGTTCAAGATTGTTTTGGCTATTCTGAAGTCCCTTAAATTTCTATATGAACTTAAGACCAGTTGGTTAAGTTCTACAATGAAGTCATCTGAGATTTCCACAGGGATCTTGTTGAAGTTGTATAACATTTTGGGGGTTGATTATTGTCATCTTAGCCATATTAAATTTTCTGATCCATTGAAAACACGATGTCTTTTTATTTATGTCTTCTTTAGTTCCTTTCAGATATTTTTTAGCTTTTGGTCTATAAGCTTTGCACTTTTGTTAGATTTATTGCTAAGCATTTATTCTTTTGATGTTATTCTAAATGGGATTGTTTATTTAACTGCACTTTCAGGTTGTATATTGCAAGAATATAAAAATACAATTGATTTTTGTATATTGACTTTATAGCCTGCAATCCTGCTGAAATGATTAGTTCTAATAGCTTTTTAGTTGATTCCTTAGGATTTTCTATATGCAAGGAATGCAAGGTCATGTAATCTTCAAACAGACATAATTTTACTTCTTTTCCAATCCAGATGCCTTATATTTTATTTTCTTTCACACCACTCTCCTTTGGGGAGATAAAAAAAACTTTTGATTGATTTGGAAGAACTTGTTTGTCTCAGTCCAGACTTGTAAGACTCACTGTCCACATGTACTTTCGCATTCCCTTTCCACCATATGGAATCCCAAATTCTTTTCCTCATATCATGCAGTAGTCTTTGTTTTGGTTATTTACCCCTCTCATCAGCTTTTACATGTCTGTCTATCTGTAATTATTCTCAGTTTCATTATTTGAACTCTTAGAAAACATGATCACAACATTTACAATGTTAAAATTTTTACTAGCACTATCTTGAAAAAGCAAACAGTTAATCATAGGTAAAATCAAAGACACACTGTTAACACTCCTAATGACAACGCAGTTAAACTGAATACTTAAATTGCATCACTGGGAGTGAATCACTATAATGGATAATCTATTCCTGTGAAATGCAAATCGTGGAAAATACTGACAGCAACTATGGAAGCTGGGTCATCTATCCGTATTCACTTGGCATTGAAAAGAGTTCTGCTTTCAGTTCCTATTTTGGGGGCCACTGTGTGGGTTTTGTTTTTTTTCCCTGAACTTCTACACCCACTGCTGAAGAATGAGCCTTTTTAAACCCTGATGGGTTTTGCCATGATGTGGGACTTTCGGTGCTAAGTCTGGGCTGGTCCTGGAGAAACCAGGACAGTTGGTCGTCCTAACCCTGGTCCTCTGCAGGCTGAGGTCCTCCGCGTGGAACCTGGATGTGATACACCTCTCTGGTCCTCCCAGCCTAATGAGCCCATTTTGTGACCGCTGGTTTAACTTGTTTTAGGATAAGACCTTGAGACTATGGAATATTGAAGAAATTGACCAAATTCCCTTGGTAATCGAGAACAGAAAGGCCCTGAGCCTAGAGGTGAAACCGGTTGGTATTGGGTAAAATTAAACTCAGTGAAGGCTTTCATTAGTTCCCTCTATAAATTAATTTATTCTCTGGACAAACAGTGGATTAAACCATGAACAAACAGATAGAAATTCTTGCCCGGAGAGAGAGCTTATGTTCTAAAAGGGGAGACAATGACTAAAGAAACAAGAAAAATACGTAGTAAGTTACTCGGGACTAAGTAATTTGGAGAACGCTAACATGGGAAAGGGGAATGGGAGTGCTGGGGTCTGCAACATTTCAAAGTTCCCAGCAGAGAGAACAGCAGGTGTGGAGAGCCTGAGGCAAGAGTGAGCGAGGCGCAGGGAGGGGAGGGGAGGCTGAGAGAGCACCTCCAGAGGAGAGATGGCTGCACACACTGCTGGACACCGGTGAGCCCCCTAGGTCGCCGCAGCAGACCCCCTGGCTGCGTCTGCATCACTCCTGTTTCTCTGGTGGAGGGTCTTGGTGGGAGGGTGGGCCATCTGCTTCGCCAGTTACAGCCAAGGCTGGCCACAGAGGCCGGTCCCTGCAGTCTTGCAGTCAGACAACTGGCTGTCACCTTGAGAGGCCCCTTAGAGTCCACCTTCCCCTGGAATCCTGGAGCCACCCAGGCTTGCCTCCTCTCAGAAGGCCTGGCCGAGAGCCACCGCTTCTGGGAATGGCTAACTTGGGAATAGCACCTCAGGGCAGGGGGGTGAGTGGTGGGACCCACGTGGGCCTCATCTTTGTGGCTGGCTGGTCCTCATGGCCTCTGTGGCCTCTGCGGCCGTGCTGGCCCTTCGACCTTGGGAGCTGATGAGCCAGAGTCCTCCACCTGCCGCAGGAGCTGCCTCCTCTGAGCCCTGTTTTTCTAGGGCTTGGTTGTGGGGACTTATGCCATAGAATAAGACAAATAAAGAATCGAATTTCTTTCTTGAAAAAGAAAGGAAAGAAAGAGACCTGCCTGAAGCTGTAGCGAAGACAAGCCCTCTGCAGTCGACTTGCTCTGAATCAGTATGAGACACTTCAGAGGCCAGATTTCCCAGAGGGCTGGCCCCGGGTGGGGTCTTCCCCCCCTCTTCTGCAGGCCTTGGTGCCTCGGAGCTGGCAAGGGTGGCGAAGTCCAGGGGCTCGTCATCTTGCACGCTTGTCTCAGGGGGACCGTGCTGTGGTGGGAACCGCTGAGAGACCTCTGCCCGTGGCCCGAGAGCCCACCCACGGTGGTGCTCCCAGTTGTGGAGGGCCGATTGGTGAGTGAACTATGTGGCCATACCCACTGTTCTGTGCGCTGCCGCTATTAACAGGCTCAGAGAGGGAGGAAGACGCTCAGCACCTTCATTATCTAGTAAAAATTCTTGCTTTGTTCAGAAATCTTGCCCACTTGTTTCTCATGGTTCTAAGTTCGGTGTCCCCAGGATGTCAGGGGGTTAGGAGATCGTCTCAGCCCCACAGTCCTGCTCTGCACGGAGCAGAGGATGGGATGGACTCCTACCCCCTGCCTGTCCACTGCCAAGTGACTTACCATTCCTGCCCCCTGGACCCCCATGGCAGGGACCATGAGATGACAGTCCCTGCAAAGCTCATGTGGGGGAAGAGAGGGAGTCTGTGCTCATGCTCTCAGTGGCCCACAATTCCCACCCTGTGGGGTTACAGACCTGGTAGAAGAGAGCAGCTCTGACCTGGGCCCAGTCCAAGGTGGTTGGATCAGGTGGGAAGGTTCACACTGTCTGGCTTGATCCCCTCTGACCACCCCCTCTTTTCTGCTCTTTTGAAATATTTCGTGTCAGTGCGAAGGATGTGACAGGCCTTTCTCCACCTATGAAAATGATGTCTTTTCTCAAACAGTCAGCAAATGTGTGTTCTGCCGGATGGATTCAAAAGACTTGTCGCCGTCATCAGGAGAGGACTCACCTGCAAGGCGGTGCAGCTCAGGCAGTGATGACTGATGGCCACGGGGCCACTTGAGCACAGGCCACCTGCCATGTAGGTTTCGGGTCTTTGCAGGGACCTTTCTCTGGGATCCCTCCCTGGCCAGGTGGGCCTGTCAGACTGGGGCAGGTGTCGAGCCCTGGCTGGGTTCCCACCACGACACTTCCTCAGCTCCACAGCACCCTTGGGGATCAAACACTTTGGTTTTAGTTTTTATGCAGAATACATTTAGATTCCTTTGGAAAACAGGTGTGCAAGTGAATCCTAGAAGCACTTTTGCTATTTCTAAACTTATGTCCTGCTGTTCATCCTGTCTCATTTTTGGAATACATTCTGGACCCACACTCTGGCCCATGTGTATGTACAGCTGTCTTCCTGCTTCCACAGCATATGGTACAACATAAATCAACTACTTCAGAAAGACCAAAGGTTTTCATTAACAAACATGAAGACACTTCATTAACAAACAAGAAGACACTGGGCATGGCTCACATGATTCCCATCAAATATCATTAGTATGTCCCTTGGCCTGTTTTAAAACTTAATTACAGGACTGATCTATTTAGTGTCAGTTGACTGGCATCCAATAATTCTGCCCACGAGCACCATAACCTGGTAGTCATTATGTGGGCAGGTTCAGTACTTGATAATACTGTCCTCAGTCACCACCCTGGTGACTGCTCAGACTCGAGTTGTCTGTTCAGTATTTATCCATTGATTTACACGAATGATATATGAACATGACAAAACTCCATGCCCTCCCAGCAACAGGCCTCTCTTTCAAGGGAAGTCCTATGGCTAGAGGTCTTCCTTTTCTGTGCGAGATGACATGCATAGATATATTCTTACCCGCTGCTGCTGAGGAAGGCTGAGCTGCACACACCGGCAGTGTCCCCACTGATGGGCACATGGGTTCTCAGAGGTCTTTTGCCATTACAAATAATATTGGCGGGACCCTTCTTGTGCATGTACTTTTTGTAGGGACATTTCTGTGCATGAGACCCCGCCAGCAGAGGAGCGGCTGGGTGGATGTGAAACAGGATAGGCAAGACCAAGAGGGACTCCATTTAAAACTGAACATCCGTCTTGGGGCTTAAAGGCTGAAAGGAAAAAAAATTCCTAGAATGGCTTTAAAAACAAAGAATTTCCATGAACCATCCTTACGACTAACAATAAATTGACCATATTATATAAGCTAGAACACTCCCAGGAATTAGTAACCAGTCCCTGTTTTCACTAAAATCATTACCTTGAGTAAAGAATTTACAAAATTCTTTTGTGTTCAGCTTATCGGACAGGAACGTCAAAAAGGAGGCCCTGGTCATATTTTGGGAAAGCCAGCGGGGCAATGTCTGCCGACCATAGAGGGGCGCTACCAGAAGGCAAATGGTGGAGATGGCACCGTGAGATAATGCGTCAATGCCTTTCCTTCCCAAACCCCTCACCCTCTGAAAATGCCCTTATAAGCTCTATGACTACCCGTTGCCGGGGCTCACATTCCCCTGGTCCGCTCCCTCGTGTACAAGCTGTCTCTAATAAACGCCGCCTGCATGCTTTTATATGATGAGTTCAGTGTTTATCTCTCTAACATCGAAACTCAAGAACCTGGTCTTTGGGGGTCCAAGAACAAACGGATGATCAATGTTTGGTTTTGCTGTTGCTCGAGGCCTCTAAAAAGTCTGGGACTAAGTGGTTGATGTGTCGCAGCGAGGAGACCCAGAAGGGGCACGGGAGACGCCTGGATGGGGAGGACCTTGCCATGCTCCGGCAGCAGAAACCTCCCCGCGTGCGACGGTGACGCTCCAAGGCCAGCAGGCCCGGGCCCATGAAGCTCTAGATCCCTTAGTGCCTGCTCTGGGCTCCAGGACTCGTCCTCGGCTCGGGGTCCCGGGAGAAGCAGCCCGGATGAAGCTATGGGTCTGGTCTCGACAGGCGGTCGGACCATCCCAGGGTGGGGAAGGCGGGTGACCCCATGCTCCGAGTGCGGTCCAGGCCGCCGGTGTCCTGGCTCCGACGCACGGGCACCGCGGGACCTGCGCAGCCCTGACCGCACGCCCGGGGAGGGGGCAGCCCGGCCGCACTGGGGCGGCGGGGGGTTGGCTCGCCGGTCAGCCTGGGGCCTTTCCGTGCGCCCCTTCTGCGGGGAAGTAGGCCTGAGCTTGGCGAAGGCATCCCCCCAAGACCAACCCCTCTAGCGCACACTACAGAAGCCCGAGCGACCAGTCCGCCGAGGCGCACCACCCACACACCGCGTACCCCCCAAATTTCCGGCCTCCGCCTCCAGCCAGTAGCCTCAGTCCAATCACTCCTGGGGGGCGGTTCCTACACTGCGCACGCGCTCGCCACTGGCGCAACTTGTACGCATGTGCACAGAGGATGGAGTAAATGCTGATGGGGAACGAATTCTGGCGGTACTTGTGCGGGCGGCGCCGTGGCTTAGTTGGTTAAAGCGCCTGTCTAGTAAACAGGAGATCCTGGGTTCGAATCCCAGCGGTGCCTCGGCCGGAGGGCGCAGCTTCTTTTACCCAACCCGCTTTTGCTC
The DNA here is from genome assembly GCA_029783875.1 of Phataginus tricuspis. NCBI lineage: Eukaryota > Metazoa > Chordata > Mammalia > Pholidota > Manidae > Phataginus > Phataginus tricuspis. The sequence continues at coordinate 3,431,607 of JAQQAC010019400.1, forward strand.
CATCGCGCTCCTACCCAGCTTCTCTCCTCAGTTCAGAGGCGTGAGGGGGATCCTGAAGATCTGTTTTAGCCAGGCTCCTGCCCGCGAACCGGGAGTCGGGGTGATGGGCCTCCTCGGGGGGGCGCGTCCGCGAGGGGCCGCAGGAGGGCTTCGTTGGCAGGCGGCGCGGGGCTCCCCGGTGGCTGCGGTGATGTCCGCGGCCACGACCGGAGGTGGAAGAAGCGCCCCGGGGTGAGCGAGGAGCCCATGTGTCCCGCGGCAGCGCTGGGGAGGCGGGCCGGGCTCTGCATTTTTCCGGGCAGCGGCCGATCGGACGCCTGGCCTCGCGGCCCAGTCCTGCCGGCTCCTCCCTCCAGCCTGTGGCCGGGGTCACACGGCGCCCTTGAAGCGAGGCCGAGTGACGGGGGCAGTGTGAGAACCACAGGGGGACCGAGCCGATGGGACCCCCTGGGCTGTTGGGAGCGGCTCCTCCTGGGGACCGGAGGCCCTGCGTGGGGCTGAACCTGAAGGTCCCCGCCGAGGCGGCCCATCTCCGGGCTGCACAGACAGACGGCCTGCGGTTTGACCCGGAGTAGTTGCACCTGAGTCGGGGGGGGGGGGGGGGCGGGGAGGCACTGGAATTAAAGCCACCCAGGAATTCATGTCAAACTCAACAGAATTCATGTCAGATGCAGCAGGACAATCCCAACGAGCTGCAGAAATTGCAGTTATGGTTATCAGCCTATGCTTCTGATAGTGCAATTCACCTGCCCCAGGAAGCGGCTCCTCTCTCTGTCCTTCCCACGGTCTGAGCTTATTGTCGTGTTTTCCTCTTTTGGGGGGTTCAGTTCCTGCCCTTTGCAGCTTGGTTGATTTTGATGGACATGCAAAGCCACTTGTGGGGATACACTGAGGCTTTGCAGTTGTGATAGGAGCGTTCTTCTCAGGCCAGTCGGAGATGAGTTTATTGGTAAGAGGGCTTGAGTCGTTGTGGGGCTGGGGTTTTTATTTGTTTCTGTGGTGCATCTTTACCGCTAGCTTGAGGTAGACACCGTTAGTTTTGAGCATTTGCCTACTAGGTAGCCACAGAGAGGTGTTGGTTGGGTGTGTAAGTCTGGGTCTCTGGGAGGGTTAGCTGGAGAGAAGCATTTGTGGGCCGTTGGCCATGCATGCAGCAGATGATTTTGAAGCCACTGGATTGGGTGAGCACCCCTATATGGTGAGCAAAGCCAGAAATGAGAAATAGGTCCAGGCTAAAAGGCATCCCTCCTTCTGTTCTTTAAACATGCCATGCTATTCCTGCCTCGAGGCCTTTGCATTTGCTGTGCCCTGTGCTGGAAACGCTGTTTCCTGGGCCCTTTGCAGGAATGGTTCTTTTTCATTTCTGGCCTTCATTAAGAGTATGACGACTTTGGGAGGCCTCTCCTCACCGTGTTCTGTACAGGGGTCCCTGCCTCCCCTAGGTTCGTTTCCAGTACATCACCCTGCTTATTTCCTTTACAACCTTTTCACAATCAGAAATCATCTTCTTTGTCTGTTGTCTGTTTCTTTAAATAGAATTAAGCCCCAAGGGGTAGGGAGCAGCATATGTCTATTTACCTCTGTGCCCCTGGCACCTAACGGTGCTTGGAACATAACAGGCGCTGGTGGACACATGACTTTTTAAAACTGATCATATCATTGTGACTGGACTATGCAGTTTGAGATTTTGGGACAGCTAGTCCATCTTTTCAAATGCTGTAAAGCAGCAGTTCTCAAAATGTGGTTCATGGACCTCTAGGGGTCCCCAAGGTGCTTTCAGGTGGTTAAATCCATTTTCCTAATTATACTAAGACGATATGTTACTTCCTCACTGAGTTGACATTTGCACCGATGTGCAAAGCCAATGGTGGGAAAACTGCTGGCTCCTTAGCAGGAATCAAGGTGGTGACGCCAAAGGGCCGTAGGTGTTGCATTCATTCTTCATGATCACACTTTCACAGAAAAGAAAAAAAGCCAGTTTCATTTCCAAATGGCCTTATGAAGTAGTAAACATTATTAATTTTATGAAGTCTTGACACTTGAATACACACCTGTTTGATATTTTGTTTGCGGAAATGGGAAGCAAGCAGTAGGCTCTTCCGTCGAATACTCGGGTACAATGGTTGTTTTGAGAAAAAGTACGCGTGTGATAGCTTGAGTGGTCAGCTGACATGGCCATGTTTTTCGCGGAACACGATTTTTACTTGAGACAATAACTGACGGGCAAACTACGCTCATTCAGACTTGGGTATTTAACAGACGTTTTTTTGGAAAATGAATACAGTGAGCCTGGCACTTCAAGGAAAACGACTGACAGTATTTGTTGCCAGTTGAATTTCCAAGGGAAAACTATAATTTTGGAAAAGTTGTGTCTGCCACTTGAGAGCTTTCCAGTATTTAGAAACTTTGCGACATTGGTTATATTAATGAATATATCTTTTTGCAATTGTATAATGAGATACGTCAACATCTGGAAGGTTTGCATAATTCAGTGAACCATTATTTTCCAAGTGACCAACGAATGACCCATTTAAAGAGCAAAGCATACCAGCATATTTTAATGTAACAAAGTATGAAAAGTTTATTGGTGTGGGTTCAGATTCTGCACTGCCATTTTTTCATTTTTGGTGTAGTATGAAAGAAGACTAGCCACACTTTTCTGGAAAGGGCTATTAAAATACTCCTCTCTTTCTCAACCACATATCTGTTTGAGGACAAATTTTCTTCTGCTTCAAGCAAAATAACATCTCACAACAGACTGAATGCAAGAGTAGCTGTGATAATCCAGCAGCCTTCTGTTAAACCCAATATAAGAGAGATTTCCAAAATTGTGAAACAATGCCATGCTTCTCACTAAAATTTGGTTTATTTCGTAAATAGTTTCATAAAAATGTTACTTATGGTAACAGGTAACGAGTTTATCATTATTTTGAAATGAATGAATACTTGTACATTTTTCTCAGTTTTAAATCTAGTATCTTAAATATTGGTAGATACATTCCAAATAAACAAAAGCTTGTTTGGGGATCCCCAATAATTTTTAAGAGTGCAAAGAGACTGCAAGACCAAAAAGACTGAGAACCACTGTTTTAATGCAAAAGCTTTTGGGGTCTTGAAGCGTTCCAAGAGACACAGGATCAGTGGGACTGTCGGGGTGGTATGTGTGCAGGTTGCATGGATTCCCCTCGGTGGGACAACTTCTTTGAATTATGGTGACTCTGGAGTGGAATATGATGACATCTCCATTTTCATTGGTTGAGGACTCTTTTGATAATGTTGAGGGAATTACCTTGATTAGATCACAGAATTAAGATTTAAATAAAGTTTTAAAATTATACAATCATACCAATAAATCCTCATTAATGAAAATTCAAATAGGAAATACATAGACCAAAATATATGAGAAGCAGTATAGTGTAATGGGTAAGAACACAGACTCTGGAACCAGGCTAGCTGTACTAGCTGTTTGTATTTATTGCCAAAAGCAGTATTTGATGCCAGCGATAAACAATGGGTACGTTTCTTAACCTCCCCATGACTCAGTTTCTGCACATGTAAAGTGGGGATAATAACCATAAATACCTCATTTGGTTGCCCTAAAGCCTGAGCGAGTTATTTTCACCCATAGGTCGCATAGAGAAAGTGCTACATCAGGGATTACTGTTCTGTCTAGGTCTTCAGCTGACTGGACGACGCCCACCCACATTAAGGAGGCCAATGTGCTTTACCCAGTCTACCAATTCACATGTTAACTTCATCCATAAACACCTCAACATCCAGAATAATATTGATCAAAGTCTGGGCACCCCAGTGGCCCAGTCAGGTTGGCACATAATATGAACCATCACCACCCATCCCCACCAAAAAAAGCCCCATACGCTTTAACCATGAGAGTTTTAATTTCTCCACATCCTTGACAACACTTGTGTTATATCTGTCCTTTTTATTATAGCCATTTTACTAAGCATGAAGTGGTATCTCACTGTGATTTTGATTTGCATTTTTCTAATGACTAATGATGTTGGATATCTTTCATGTGCTTACTGGCCATTTGTGTATCTTCTCTGCAGGTACGTCTATTCAGACCTGCTGCCCATTTAAAGAACTGGGTTGTCTTTTTATTACTGTACTGTAATAATTCTTAATCTATTCCAAGTATGAGCCTCTTATCAGATACATTTAATTCCTCCCAGTCTGTGAGATTTCTCTTCACTTTCTTCATTCTGTCATTTGAAGTGCAAAAAATTATCCTTTTGACCAAGTCTAATTTATGTTTTCTTTTGCCTGTTTTGCTTTTTGGTGTCATATCTAAGATTCCATTGCTGAATCCAAGATCACAAAGATTTGCATTTATGTTTTCTCCTAAAGGTTTTTAAATTTTAGCTTTTACATTTCAGTGTCTGATCCATTTTGAGTTAATTTTATGTATGATGTGAAGTGAGGATCTAACTTCACTTTTCTGCATGTGGATATCCTGTTGTCTCAGCACCATTTGTTGAAAATCAATTGACCATGAATATGAAGGCATATTTCTGGATTCTCGGTCCTATTCCATTGATTTATCTTTATGGTAGTACCACACTGTCTTGATAACTGCAGCTTTGTAGGAAGTTGAAATTGGGAAATGTGAGTCCTCTAACTACTCTTCAAGATAGTTTTGGCTATTCTGGGTCCTTTGAATTTACATAGGAATTTTAGAATGTGTGTTAATTTCTGCAAAGAAGCCAGCTGGGATTTTGATAGGGATTGCTTTGAATATGTACATACTTTTGAGAAGTATTGTCACTGTAACTATAGTAAGTCTTCTGATTCATGAATGTGGAGTGTATTTCCCTTTATTCAGGTCCTCTTGAATTTCTTTCAACAATGTTATTTTAGTTTTCGGAATATGAGTTTTGCACTTCCTTTGTTAAATTTATTCTGAAGTCTTTTCTCCTTTTTAATGTTACTGTAAATTGAATTGTTTTCTTGTGTTTTCAGATTGTTCGTTGCAAATGTAAATGGATTTTGTATCTTAATTTTATATCTGGCAAACTTGCTGAACTATTAGTTCTAATAGTTTTTTAGTGAATTCCTTAGGATTTTCTATATACAGATCATAGTTCTGTGAATAGTTTTACTTCTTTTTTTTTTTTTTTCCATTCTGAATGCCTTTCATTTCATTTTTGTGCCTAATTGCTTTGGCTAGAACCTCCAGGACAATATTGAATAGAATTGGTGAGGGCATACATCCTTGTCTTTTTCCTGATGTTAAGAGCAAAGCATCCAGTCTTTCACCATTAAGTATGATGTCAGCTGTTGGTTTTTCAATGGTGCCTTTTATCAGGTTGAAGTTCCCTTCTTTTCCTAGTTTGTTGAGTGTGTTTATCGTGAAAGGGCATTGGATTTTGTCAAATGCCTCCTCTGCATCTGTTGATATAATTATGTGGGTTTTGTTTTTTATTCTTCTAATATGTGTATTTCATGAATTCATGTTTAGATGTTAAAACAAACCTTGAATTCCTGGGATAAGTCTGCTATGCGTGTGTTTTTGACGTAAATGACCAATATGTTCATCTTGGAAGTCTTTGCAGGTGGATGCTTCTAGGTTCCCTGTATTTTCACTTAACTGTTCTCCAGTGTTCCTGCCTTGGCTGGGCGACTGCATGAGTCAGAGAACGCCTCCCTTGTTGGTGGACTTTGTGGTGACGTGGAGTTGTCTCTGAATCTCACCACAACGTCAAAGCTTCTGGGACGTGGCACGCCCCTCACATACAGGTTTCTTTGTGCACATGAGTTAGTTTCTAAGACAAGGTTGAAAGGCAATTACTGAGAGTAGCAGGTACAGGCCACACTGATTTTTCCCTCCTCCTAAACTGTTCTGCAGTACTCACTCCGCCACACCCTGCCTGCACCACGGCCTCCCCATATCAGGAACAGCTTTGTAAAATGCCATCTCATTGTTTTCCTTCATATTTCCCTTGTTTAACGAGGAGTTGGGCATCTTTCTATGTTTATTGACTGTACTCCTTCTGTGAATTGCTTGTTCATAGGCTTTGTTTAGTATGTCAGTTGTTTGCTTTTGTTATTGATCTGTAGGTGGAATTTATATTAGATAAGGGTCCTTTGCCTTTTATGCGTGTAATCCCTATTATCTCTCAGAGTGTCATTTGCCTCTTACCTTTGTTACAGCCTTTTATCTTTTCATTTATTGACATCATCTTTCAAGTCCTTTGGTCAGTTTACAGTAGGCTCAATCTTGGCCTTGTATCTTTCTTGCTGGGTTTATTTCTAGGCGTGGTGAATGGGATAATTTTCCTATTATTTTTTAAGTCCTACACTCCTGCTATATAGGAATGCCTTTGATGTTTGGATGTGGCCCTTCAAAGTAGCCCTTTTGTCTGACTCTTGTTATCACCAGTAGTTTGTTAGATTTTTTGGGGCAGATTCTGGGTTGTACAAATTGGGATACTGAATGATAAACTTAGTCTTAAGGAAAAAAAAGATAAGTTACCAACTGGAAAAAGAAATCAGCAATACATATAAGTAACAAAATAATTTTAAGCAGAGGAGGGGACCAGTGGGTTTCACAGAACAGTAGGAAGGACCTCATTTTATTAAAATTTGAAAAGCCAGGTTATCAATAATCCCATTCTTTAGTATTTATCCAAAAGATATGAAAACAGTATCCACCAAAAGACTTGTACACAAACATTCACAGATGCTCTAAATACAATAGCAAAAACTGGAATCAGCCTAGGTATCTATCATAGGAGATAGAGAAACTGATAGACTATGGCATATCCAGGCAATGGGCTTCTACATGCAATCTAAAAGATTTTACTTGTGATATACTTAAACCAATGTGGATAAAACCCCACGCTGTGCAGAGAACCACAGTACAGAGTTTATTATTCCATTTATATGAAATTTGAGAAAATGCTGATTAATCTATAGTGATAGCAGGTAGATTATTGCTTATGTGGTAGAGAGACTGACTGAGAAGGGGCACTAAAGAACTTTTTGGGGTGACGCAAATGCTCTTTATCTTGGTATGTGGCTATGTATTTATCAAAACTCATTTAATCGTACACTTAAGATCTATGCATTTCACTGAATGAAAGCTAATCTGAATTAAGATAGTAAAACAATCAAAGCTATGTTGACAGCAATATGGAGCTTCACCCTAATCTGCCCCACCCCTCCAGATCTACGCAGATTTAACTCTGTGGGCTGTACCATCATCCCCTATTTCTACCTCCTGTGCAATTCTAGCCTATGAGATTGCAGACAGGCAGCTGGGCTAGGAGGGCAGAGATGTGCATACTCTGTTAGCTGCTTCCTTGGAAGGGTTTCACATTTAATATTTGTCTGGAAGGGTGGCAAAATTTACTAGGTGTAGGATGGTTTGTTGTGTGCTCATGAGGTTAGAAGGTCCAGGCGGCAGATTCAGGCTGGCAGGTCACTAAGACGGCGAGTGAAGTGCAGGGGTGGGAATCCGCACGGACTGGTTTCCAGCCTTCATGGTCTGGTTCCTCACTGGTCTATGACACTCCATTGCTTCCCTCTAAACAGAAAGTGGCTCCTTTCTGTTACAATCAGTTATTTTAAAAACTGAAATCATACCAAGTCAGCCAGCAGCTGTGTTTACTCTGCTGCGTGTGCCAGATTACCTGGTACACCTGTGTGTTTCGGGGATGGAGATGCATAAAGGAGCTTAGGAACCTTGCTTTAAGGTGAGTTGTGGGGGCCGATGGATACTCTGGGGAGCGAGTCTGCTGGTGAAGGCCTCTGCAATGCTTCTGTGGGTTAGCCCCAAGGGCATAGCTAAGGCTGGTCTCAGGGCAGTGGGTGGGCACCTGGGATGGCTGCCAAGCAAGGGACTTTCAGTAAATCTACACCTGTGACAATCAAGCCCTGGACTTGACCAGGTGATCATATATATAGTGGGATGTGCACCCCTGATTTCTCTCTTTCAGTGAATTCCAAAGCTCTTTTTAAATGCATGATAGTAAAAGAATTGTGTTTGACTCACAGTAACTTATAGTGCAGAAATATAGTTATATAAACCCATTTCATCAAATATTTCTAGACCACATTTTCTAAGTTTATAAAATACCATGATTGAACCAATAAGTTACTGTAGGTCAACAGCGTTTCGCAGTAAGATTGGAGGCAAACAAATGAAGAGATCTGCAATTATGATTATTATGGTCTTTATTCCTTACATTCTAAAATCAACACATCCATGATTCTCTTGCAGTAATCGACTAGCCACATGAACAGGTGTCATCATTTCTCCCAGTAATTCTGAGGCAATACTGGATTTTATATTCACCACCCCCATCACCATGTGTATATATATGGCATATATATGTCTGTTGTTGCATCTTTTACTCTCTAATTTTTGTAAAAATTTTTAAATGATAGCACAATTCTTTAAAACTACTTCTATTACCAACACGTTAAATATGCAACATGAGGCAACAGCACCTGGAAATGCAGGTACCAGTCCGCGACGAAGAGGCCAGGGGATTCTGACAGGTAAAATGGGTGCAGACACATCATGTGCCCCCGGCCGGGCTGTGTTCCCTGGCATTTCCCTCAGCGCCTTTTGGGGGTGGCTCTGAGGGAACGAGAGGGCATCAAGGCGCCTGATGGGCTGGCGGGCAGCCTCTGGGGCAGGTCGCAGGACCTCTTGGGTGGGAACGGGTGACCTGCAACATCTGCCTGGTCCCTGGCTCTGCAGCTGCTGCTTGGGTCTGCTGCTCAGGACTCCTTCGACTGCAGAGAAAGGGGCCTTCACTGGTTCCTGACACTGGGAAGTCCCAGGGTGGCACTGGCTTCAGGTGGGGGTGGCTCCAGGGTCTCCAGCAATGCCCTCAGCACCCACTCATTCTCCACCCCTTGGCTCTGCGTCCTTGGGCTTCCTCCTGTCAGGCAGGAGGGCAGTTGGCTGTCCGGCTCTCCAGACTGATGTCCTGCTGCCCCACCAGCTCAGGGTAGACAGAGATCGCCAGACTCTGAAATCTTGGGCTGAGCCTTGTGAGCCGGAGCTGGGCTTAGATCCTTCCTGGACATGATCTCTGAGACCAGGGGAAGGAATACAAATGATGCAACATTTGGCTCAGGTCTGGATCTCAGGCTGGGGGTGGGGGGGTGGGGGTGCTGATCGGCTCCAGTGACCCTGGCGTGAGGGTGGTGAGGGTCCAAAGACAGCTAGAGATGCTGTGACCAGGAAGAAGGGAGGAAGGGCTGTGTGGGCGAGGCACACAGTGTCCTCTCACTTCTGAAGGGGCCACGGAAAATCTCAATTGCTGAGTGAAAAAAAATAGAAGAAGGAAAATATATCAATGTGATAGTGTTTATTTATGCTTAAAAAATAAACCCCTCAAACATGAATACTATATTTTCTGTGGGTACACAGATATGTATGTAAAAAGTATTTTTAGGGTCAGAAGGGTCGATATTAAAGTCATTTCAGTGGTTACCTCTGGAAAGGTAGGGAGGAGGCTGGGACGAGACATCAAAAGGGCTTTGGCTCTAAATATCCTGGGCTACTGCATTCCTGTCCTGAGCTCTGGGCCACAGTCCCAGAATCCCTTTGGAAGAGTTGAGCTGGATTTCCGTCACTTGAAGCCGAAAGTGTTCTAATGCTCCCATGTCTCTCCTTGGACATTTATTTTCTCTTCTAGAGAGGAGAGCTTTTCCATATCACCTGTACTGCCCCTCAGCTGGCCTTCTCCTAAGTGGTGGGCCCCTGTGGCTGAACCAAGGCTCGCTGCTCTCACACTCATCTTTCACCAAGCGAAGGCAATCCTCTCTGACCTACTGCATGCAGGGACCCTGCATGGACAGGGTATACTCAAAGGACAGCCCGGACAGCGGTGTTATAAGGAGGGTACCAAGACATGCCTGAGATCATCTGAGTTTGGGGCTGAGAAATATGGAAGAGTAGCAGTGACAATGGGAATCATGTTTTGGGATTTTTGCTTCCCCAGGAGCAGAAAAAGACCTTGTTGCCTTGAAGGTGTTATAATTCTGTTGAGAGATACTATTCCTATTGCTGTCACTGTCACTATTGTCACACCTCCACTTGACTGAGCACCTCGCGTGCACAGCGGTTCTCCCTGCCTCCCAAACTTGGCTCTTTCATGGCTACCTGTGGCCGCCCTTTGGATCGAATCAAGTTCAACTTTTATGCTTGCTGACGAAATTAAGGAAATTGGGGTTATTTTCGTCTCTTTATAGAAATAAAATAAAAACAAAGAAAAATGAAAAGAACATTATCCCTTGGTTCGCCAAGTGGCACAGAATGTTGTTTAAATAAACGGTTTTGGGATGGACATTTCAGATGCGTGTTCTCCAGGAAAAAAATTTACTCCCTTGTATTTTGCACAGATTCCTTTGTTGACAATGTAGGGATTCAAATGGAAGAAAGCCCACCCCAAGGATCTCTGTGACCTCCTGTCTGCACACAGTTCACTAGGTCCCTTGGATGATGTCAGGCTGAACTTGGCTTCAGCTACCTGAGAGAATGTAAATTTGTATCTCCAGTGCTAGATAACGTGCTTTTTCCTTTGTTAGCTGAGATCGAGGAGCTGGAAGGGACATATAAGGTTCTTGGCACTGATTATTTCAGCTGCTCTGATGCTAATGATTCACATCTTGAAAAAATAAAATATCCTGGAAAGCTGCTAATGGAGGAATTTCAAAGTATGCTCATTCTGTTGACTAATGGACACTTCTGAGAGTGGCACAGTTTTATTTCGTCTTGTTCCTGAGGGTCATACACATACTTCTCTACTTCTGAATATTTTTTTCCTTGAAAATATTGCAAAAAGGAGGAATAGACAATTCACAGAGGAAGAAAGGCAAATAGACAATAAACATATGAAAAGATGTTCAGTTGAATACATGCAAATTGAGGCAACGGGATGGATGTTTTTCCTCCAGCCACATAAGAAAGTATTATATAAAGGCTGATGATAATCCTCTGAGTTGCTGAGAAAATGAACACTTTTTATATCCCACTTTCTAGGTGTGATCTGGCAATGTGCGTGTGTTTAAACTGCTTCCTTTGGCTCAGAAACTGTACCTCTAGGCCCTCATCTTGAAGGTCTGATTAGATCCCCTTGTGAGGATGAAACCTGTCATTTACTGAAGATTGTTCGGGAGGGAGACTAGAAACAACCTAATATCTACCAACAGGGATAGGTTAGATGAATGACGTGTGGGGTTCTCCAAGCAGTGTGGGGCAGCTGCCGAGAAGGAGGGTGCAGAGCTTCATATGTGAATGTGGAGACATGCTGTTGATGTCCTGTGGATACAAAGTTACAAAGCTGTGCTTATTTTCATTGCATTTCTGTAAAAAACCATCTGTATGTTTACATTTTAACAAGTCGTCTGACCGGTCACAAACGAAAGAATTTTCTATGATGACACTTACATGAGATAACTAGACAAGTCAAATTCATAGAGACAGAAAGTAGAAGGGTGGTTTCCAGGGGCTGTGGGGAGAAGGGAACAGGGAGTTAGTGTTTAACGAGTACAAGATTTCAGGGTGGAAAACGAAAAAGTTCTGGAGATGGAAGGTGGTAATGGTTGCACAACAGCCTGAATGTACTTAAATGACACTGAATCGTACTTAAAAATGGTCAAAATGGTAAATTTTATGTATTTTTTACCACGGGAAAATTAAAAGAAAAAGTAGCTGAAAGGATATTTGCCAAAGTAACAGTGTTATTCTCTGTATGGTTGGTCTTAGTTTTCTTTACAATGAGCAGACATTACTTTTATATTCTATGAATTTATCTTGGCCAGCCAATGAGCTGTGGATTCCTCGAATACCTCTATTTCTGCTTAAGATTTTAAAATGTGATTATGTAGACTCGGAGCCTACCCCCAACCCTCAGGCGTTTCCATTTGTTGAACTTTCCCTTAAAAACAAATGTCTAAATCTTGTTCCCCATCCCTTACCCCTTCTATCCCCGCCTCAAATTGCCCCACGAGAGGCGGGGACAGACTCTGCACGTGGGCCCTGCCACATGACCAGGGAGAACTTCAGTCTCAGCCGCCCCAGACCGCCCTTACCCACAGTGGGTCTCACTGGCTGACCTAATCACCAGGTGAATTTGCCAGGGAGAAGAGAAGGATGGCTCACGGAACCCACAGCAGCAAAGCTGGGCACCAGGTTGGCTCTGGCAGACCAAATGGGGTCCCAAGATCAGCGCCAAACCTCTCGTTCCCTAGCTCCCCGCCCCACCACTTTCTGCCCCCACTGCCCACCTCTGCCCTCCCTGCTCTAGGACCGGGCCCTGAGGGGCACGGTGATTGGCTGGTCTTGGTCACGTGCATGCCAGTTCCCGTTGGGAGCAGGATAGAGTGTTGATTAATAGACCTCTGGGCTTCTCATGATGTCCAGGGGCAGAGCATCCTCAAAAGAAAACTGGGGCATGGGCCCAGAAAGGGAGAGCCACCTGACCCCTGCCTGTCCCGAGCTTGGGACCCTCCCACACGCTGTTCCCTCTGCCTCCGAACCTTTGCCCGACCATCTCCTTGTTACTTGCTTTTCAGTTTGAAGGCCACCTGCATAGACCTCGGCTGCCTGGTGGATCTTTCTGCCAGGCCACCTGAGATCCCGCCGTCTGACTCCATGTTTCGTTTTCTCTAGCGCCCTTCTCTTCACCTGCAGGTTCAGAGCCACTGCGCCAATAGTCCTCGTGTTTGTCGGCTAGAGCTGCCATAACACACACAGGCTCCAGGGCCTACCACAGAAGTCTGTTATTTACTCTGGAGGCTGGAAATCTAAGATCGAGGTGACAGATTCCGTTTCTCCTGAGGCCTCTCTCCTGGGCTTGCTGGTGGCCGCCTTCTCGCTGTGTCCTCACGGGGGCTTTTTCTCTGTGTGCTCACACATCTCTGTCCAAATTCGCTCTTCTTTTAAGGACACTGGTCAGATTGGATTAGGGCCCATCCTAATGGCCTCAGTCTAGCTTAATTACCTCTTTAAAGACTCTACCTCCAAATACAGTCACAGTCTGAGATGCTGGGGTCAGGGCTTCAACATATGAGTTATGGGAGGACCCAATTCTCCCATGACAGTTTCTAAGCGGAGTCCTGGTCCTCGCCTCCACTTAGTAATACAGCTATTACGAAGCCTAAAAAATGTTGCTTGGTGCATGATGCGGGGAATATATCTGGAGGGTAAAAGGAAGGAAGGAAGGAAGGAAGGAAAAAGGGAGGGAGGGAGGAAGGGAGGAAGGAAGAAAACTGTGGGCACTGTGGGGTCAAGATCTGACAGGTGTGCCCAGCTGTGTGATGGGACTGCCCTCATCAGCCTCTGAGGCTGAGCAAAGACGAAAATGAGCCTGTAATTACAAGATCACAGCCACGCCTGCTCAGAGGCAGAGCCCAGGATCCACTGAGAGCTCTGGGACTGGGGGACTTGGACAGATGTTTTAGGAGTGCATTTGGATATGGTACTAGTTATCTACTGCTGCATGACAAATTACTGCAAAACTTAGTGGCTTAGAACCACTGTGTATTATCTCATAGTTTCTGTGGGTCAGGAATGTGTTTAGCCGGGTGCCTCTGACACAAAGTCTATCTTGAGGTTTCAATCAGGGGGCTGTAGTCTCATCTGAAGGTCCCACGGGCAGAGGACCCCCTTCCGAGCTCACACAGTGACTGTTGGTGGAATTCACTTCTGGGTGGCTTTGGATGGAGGCCTCCCTCAGTCCTTGCCATGTGGGTCAGTCTGTGGGGCAGCTCGCTGCATGGCTTCCCTCACAGTGAGCAGGCATGCAAGTGAGAGAGGACGGGACAGGGTAGCCCAGGATGGAGGCATGATATTTTGTAACCTAATCTTGGGAGCAACATCCACTTCTTTTGCCATTCATAGACGAGAATCACCAGGTTCAGCCCACACTCAAGGGGAGGGAAGCACATAAGAACGTGACTGCCGGGAGGCTGGGGTCTTTGGGGGCCATTGTGGACCACAATACCCTAATGCCTAGTGAAGGGGACAACCCCATTTGGGCATCTCCCATGACTTAAAAACCATCCCGTGTGTTGGCATTACTTGGAAAGAAGAACACTAGAACAGTTTGAATGTCCCTCAGTATGGAATGCATATGTAAGGGGTGGCATTCTGTATACAATAGCATAATAATAAGAAAGAGTCAAGAGGGTCCTTTGTGAAGCAGACAGTAACCTGGGATTAGATCTGCAATATATTTACGGGGGAAATGCGTGAACAATAAAAGGGAGGGAGCTCGAGAAAGGGGAGACGGCCTCCAGGCCTGATGTAGACATGACCCCTGTGAAGGAGGAGCAGGTGGGAAGAGGCTTGCATGCAGACCTTTTCAGGAAGGCTTGGCCAGTCTGCCGTGTCATCTTGAGTCCAAGCTGCTCACTGGAGGAGCCCCACGTCCCACAGCAGTAGGCCGGCGTCAGTTCCCCTGCCATGCTCAGCCATGAGCCAGGAGAAGCGTCTTCATGGCTCCTGGGTGGGTAAACTAGATCTGCAACATCAGATAAGTCTTGAAGACATAGCATAGGGCAAAGAAAGCAAGTTGTCAGTGGATGCAAGAGATATGTTAGCACTTCTGTAAAAGTTTGCAACACACTAAACAGTATAATACATTGGTCACGGGTGGTAGAAGTATAAAAAAAGAGAAAGTATGAGCACAGAACTCAGGCTAGGCTAGGGAGGGAGACTGAGATGGGCAGGATTCCCTGGAAGCGATGCCTGATTCCAAGGGATGCCGTGTGGGGCCCCTTCCCTGCAGCCTGGGACTTAAGGAATGAGAGCTCAGTAACACGAGGGAAGAGCAGTATTTCTGTAAGCAAACTGAGCCATGCCGTCACCCACTTCAACTCATCTACTGCGAAGTGTGAGCAGAGCTACCCTGGATGATGGGGATGGAGCTAATGGCCTAAGGACACCGACAGTCATGAAAGCCAGCCTGTAAATTGCAAGAGGGTGATACATGCAGCCCCAGAGGACTGTTCAAGGCACAGAAGGAGCATTGAGGCGGGAGGGAGGTTTGTCTCTCTCTGGGAGGGCATTGAGAAGATAGCTGGCCTGGGTTCCAAGGACTGCATAGGAGTTTTCCCAGAGGGGGACAGTTAGATAATGTCTAGTATTTACTGAGTGCTTACTCTGTGCCAGGCACTGCTGGAAGTGCCTTACAGGGATTCGTGCTTTTAGTTCTTACCATGACCTTGGGAACCAGGCACTGTCATACCCCTATTTATAGACAAGGAAGCTGAGGCTCATAAAAGTTGAGAAACCTGCTCACATGAGGAGTGAGCTGGGGAGCTGCGTTGAATCTCCCACTGACTCAAGAGCTGCTGTGCTTAATCAGGCCAACGTTCCTGTGTGTGGAGTGCTTGGGGTGACTTCAGGGGGACTGTGACCGTCTGGGTCAGAAGGGTCACATCTTGCAGTAAGTACCACTGAGCCACAGCGCGAGGGTGTCATTCTCTCTTCAGTTCTCCTCCAATGCTTCTCATTCGGCTGAGGAGAAAGTCCCCATTTGATGGTCATGTGTCCTAAATGCTCTAGAATACTCCTTAATCTCCCTGCTGGAGCGTAACGGAGAGAGACAGACAGGCAGACAGACGGAGACAGAGAAAGACAGGAACAGGGATGCAGGCAACAAAACCCACGATGCGGCGCTTCGGTCTTACCCCTAGTGACCTGAGTTTTTCAATGCGATGGTATGAAATTTCCTTTTGAAGTGGAAATACTTGAATGACATAAAAATGAGTCGATTTACATACAACTATTAAGTCCATAATAAAGGCTTGCTGTCCACCCTGACGGAGGAGGGGCCTCTGAGCCCTGGCCCTCGTCCGCTGCGTGCCTCCAGGGGGTCCTGGCGGTTCTCAGGGGAACAGGGGCCCTTGCTGCGCTCATCTTTCGCGTGTGCTGGAAATGAGCTTGTCCTCCCCTTTCTGATCCACCTGGACCGTGAAGGAGACACTGCTGGGGATGCGAAGGCTTGTCCCGGTGGCTTCCCAAATCCATCCCTGCCGCCGTGGGTCTCCCAGATCATACACGGCCTCTGGATTCAAGCTCTCTCCGCCTGTTACCTTCCTTCTGGCGGCAGCAACAGGGTTAAAGAACAAACCTTACCTGTTAACCCACCTCCGGGTTCTGATGTGCTTTGCCCCGTTAAAAATTTAGTGAGCTGCACTGAATTGGATGGATTCTTCCCCCAAGTCGATACACAAATGATTACCATTTTGGGGCACTTCTAAGTGCTTTAGTGAGGCTGAGTGGAGCTTTTTGATTGGAAATTGATACCGCACTCATCATTCAAAATTACTGTGGAGAGGGTTATGTAAACCGAGGGAATGACCTGACCCGGGGCTAACATTTTTATTGCAATACAGGTTCCCTCCTCCCTCCGCCCTTTTTGTGGAATGGTGCTTTTATGACAGACTTCCACTATTCCAGGCCTGTATTTAAAAAATGACCGCTCAAAACGGAAGGTGAAATGATTTTCCTACTGATGCTGTTTTATTAAAGTTGTAAGACCCAGCAATGGCTTGGAGAGTGCCTGTGGCTGGCGATACCCGCCTTCCCACCCCACCCCCTGCCAGCCCATCCCCGCGGAGGGAGGAGCCTGCCAAGGGGCCCGGTGGGATCAGCGGGCCGCGCCCGGGTGCTTGGGTGCCTCACGGGGTGCAGCAGACACTCAGCTCCAAGCCTTCCTCCTCCTTCGCCCCCGCAACCCGGCAGACCAAGGCTCTGGGCAGAGACACTAGGTCCAAAGCGGCAACCCAGACTGCCTGCCTCGCCCCACAGAGCTTAGGTAGGAAGGTTGTCACAACCCTGAACTGACCAGTTTATTTTTAGTAATTTTTTTCTATTGTGGTAATAAGATACACTTAACAAAATGTATCACTTTAACCATTTATGTGTGAGGCCGCCCATTCCTCCCTCCCCCCAGCCCCTGCCAGACACCATTCCATCTTCTGTCTATGGACGTGACTACTCCAGGGACCTCACGTAAGTGGACTCGTGCGGTACCTGTCCCTCTGTGACTGCTTTTTCACTCAGCATAATGCCCTCAAGGTTCATCCGTGTTGGAGCGTGGGTCAGAATGTCCTTCCTTTTAAATAATATTCCACTGTATGTCTAAGCCACCTTTTGTTTATCCTTCTACCCATCAGGGGACATGCGGGGTGCTTCCCCCTTTTGGTTATTGTGCATACTGCTGCCAGGAACACAGGCGTACAAGTATCTCCCGGAGTGCCTGCTTCTGATTCTTTTGTGTATATACCCAGAGGCGGAACTGCTGGGTCATAAGGTAGCTCTATGCTTAGCCTGTTGGGAAACTGAACCATTTTCCACAGCAGTGCACCGTCTTACATTCCCATCAGCAATGCGCAAGGGTTCTAACTTCTCCACATTCTCACCATCACTTGTTTTTTTCTCTTTCTTTCCTTTTTAATAATGGCCATCCTAATGGATGTAAATTGGTATCGCATTGTGGCTTTGATATTTTTAGTATTTTCAATTCAAATAGACCTTATGTCCCATTCCCTAAAACGATTTGTTCCCTTCTTACCTTCTTTCTTTCAGCTCCTTCCCCCATTTCATTTCACAGCTGTATGATGCTGACTGCAATTCAAAAATCTCACAGTCACAGGTTTTCATTTGAGTTTCTACCTAAGTGGCTGAGATTTTAAAACGTCATCTGAGAGGTATGGATTTGAAGGTATATAACAGCAAAATAGTCATTTAGAACACACTTTCCTGTGAAGAGCCTCTGCTGGGGTCCCAGAAGGGATCCCGTAAAGCATCTAAGGATTTGTTTCTGCCCAAGGAGAGATTGGCTCAAAGATGTAGACAGAACCACCTGCTCCCTACTGGCTCAGGGGGGTAGCTGATCTTGGGTGCTTGGATGGCTGTTCTGCCAGGGGGTCCTGGAGACCCCAGGGCCAGTCAGTATGCCCACATGCCATGGGGGCTGCTCCCAGGCCTGAGGACATTTCCCCAAATGCTTTCTGGCTCTTGCTGGTGCCCTGGCGGAACAGAGGAAGAGTAGAAGTTAGCCCTGAGAAGAGTGGAAACATTCCAAGACCAGAACAAGTTGGGTGGAGAGGGGGGCTTGGCGATAGGCAGGGCTCGTCCCACAAGATTGTGGAATTCAGATTCAGAGCTGTGAAGTCCATTCTGGAGCATTTTCTGCAGGGTCATGACCCACCCTGCATGTTAAAAGCGTGAGCTGTCGATTACGAGGCAGAGGACCATGTAGGAGGTTTCCGAGGAGGCCCATGAGGGAGGAGATGGTGGCTGGGACCAGGGAGGGGTCCTGGTGATGGAGGGACGCGGGCAGGTTTGAGACACACTGTAGGGACTGGCTGTCAGAACTGAGGGATGAATGTGTGACAGAGGATTAGGGTGGGGATTAGTGACTCAGTAAATTATGTGGCCGTAAACTGAGCTGGGCACAACAGGGAAGGTCGGACTGCAGAGGTATCTGTTCTAGAGTTCAGTTTGGACAATGAAAAGTTTGCCCTCCTGGAAGGCACCTGCAGTAAACCCGGACCAGGTGGTCATAAGACCTGGTTTCAGTGTTGCTCACCAAAGCCACATTTGACCTTTGATCCTCAAAAAATTCTAATTATTTGAAATCAAGAAAGACAATTACCATCCAACTCGGCATCCTCTGTGTGGTGGCCAGCAACCAATTGGATAGGAGTGGGCTTGAGTTTGGGCATGTGTATGCAGGACGCTGAGGAGGGCATGGGGAACTCTCAAGTGGCAGTGGCTTCCTCTGTGTATTGTAGGGGCTTAGGGGCATGGGGCTGGTCGGTGGGCTACAGCAGGGACCCCACTGTTCCAGAGAGGGGTTTACAAGGGATGCCTCTGTGCCCCATCCCTCTCCTGTCTGCTTGTCCTCTTCTCCTTACTCCTGGAGCAGATGGCCGAAGGCCTCCGTGGCCCACAGTCCATATCTTACGAAACACATGGGGGTGACAGCATCTTTGCTTCCTTCTAAGGAAGAAGGCCAGCTTCCTGCCAGGACCCTGATTCACAGCCTGGGTCCCTGGGGCCCGCGGCTCCCTTGTCTGTCTCAGCCAGTCTGTGCATGTTCTCAGGGTCTATTACTGGCATCATTCTATTTCCAGTACTAAATTCTCCTCCACTGGTTGGAAATTTGGGGGTTGTGATGGACAGAAACCTTCTGGATATAACTAGAGCTGACACAGGATGTTTATTTAAAAGTTGCAGGGTGGAGAAAACCCAGCAACTTGCAGCCAGGTCTTGCAGCAGAGCCTGGGCTTGGGGAACCATTGCAGAAGTGTCGAGAGGGGTTTGGGAGAGGACGGGGCCAGGGCTACACAGAGGAGCCCTTGCGAGGCCCCTGCTTGGGGTGGCAGGCTCTAGAGGGCACTGAACCACTGTGGGACTAAACCGGAAATGGGGTGTCAGGTAGCTGCGGTCTTGGTATGTGCAGGGTGTAGGTTTGTGCCAAACTTTTTGCCCTGCTAAATGCCCAATGCATGGGCAGTCAGCAGTCTGAGGAAATTCTGAAACCACGTTATGGTGTGCGAATGCTCTTTACCATAAATAAGCCATTTTTCTTGTTACTGACTCTTAAATCTTTTAACCCATCTTTCAAGAAGTCTGCTTTGGGAAGGCCACCAAAGGAATTAGAAGACAGAGAATAAGAAAAACAAAAACGTGTTTTCCCAAATTTTGTCTAACATCCAGTTGAAAGTAAGTTAGTGAATTACTCTGTCTACAACTTTCACTACTATAATATTTGTTCCTTTCTATCTGCTCTCCTAAAATGACATATGAGGTGGGGGATGGGGGCCAGATGTTGGAGAGGGGTCCTGAGCCTCAGGCCATACAGAACTCCACGGTAGGGAACCTCTGGGCGCCTGTGATTTCACATCTGTTTCAAGAAAGGAAGGTTGACCCTGCTTGACCCTAAATGGCCTCCTCAATACTTCCGGGGTCTCTCCCATTTCTGCCTCTTCTGGCCCCCGCACCTGGTTTACAGCCTTCCCAGGGGGTGGCCCCAAACCCGAAAGGCGGGCCTCCTTTCCGTGCCCAGTGCCTGTTGGGGTGATTGGGTGGTCAAAGATCCCGTGCGGGTCGGTTTCCAGAGGCCTCTCGGGTGTTCGCAAATATCCCCTTAAGCGCCTTGCTCGGCACAGAACTCATTTTAAGGGTGTGACAGGCCATTTGGGCTGTGGCCAACGAGGAGGGCAG
Source organism: Phataginus tricuspis (assembly GCA_029783875.1). NCBI lineage: Eukaryota > Metazoa > Chordata > Mammalia > Pholidota > Manidae > Phataginus > Phataginus tricuspis. The sequence goes on from JAQQAC010019400.1 coordinate 3,451,831, forward strand.
GTTGGAGGGGCTGCACAGGGACGCCTCACCTGGAAGACAGGCCTTAGCCTTGCACCACCATGATCCGTCCTGCCTTAAGCAGTCCTGAGTAGCCCCTTCCTCGGCCACCTTCTACCAATCTTTCCTCCCCTGTTCTCCCCAGCACAGCTGGGCTCCGGGAGGGGCCGGTTCGGGGCCGGGGGCGAGGACTGGCAGGGGCAGCCCGCTGGAGCTGTCCAGCACCGCGGCGGGCCGCGCGCCCACCGCCCGCCCCAGCCGCCTCCCCCCCGCCGCCAGCGCCACTGCGGCTCGGCGTGCGGGTCACGTGGCTGGCGCGGCGCGGCCTCCGGGCTCCGGGCGGGCGAGGGGCCGGGCGGGAGACCCGCAGACCCACGGACGCATC
>JAQQAC010019400.1:3452612-3581015 GCA_029783875.1 Phataginus tricuspis
AAAAAAAAAAAAAAAAAAAAAAAAAAAAAAAAAAAAAAAAAAAAGCCGCAGCCGCAGCCTGGGGACAGGAGGCGGCGCCCGCGGGCGGCCGGCCCCGGGATGGAGAAGCGGGCGGCCGCCGGGCCCGAGGGCGCGCCGGGCGCCCGGGCGCAGCTCGCCGTCGTCTGCCTGGGTGAGTGGGCCTCGCGGGCCGGGCGGCTCCGGGTCCCCGCTCGCAGCTGTGCGCCGCGCCCCGGGCCGCCCTGCTCCTCCGGGCTCGGGCCAGCGCTTCCCCGAGCGGGCGCTGCGAGAGCCCAGCGCGCGGGCCGCAGAGAGGGAGCCCCCAGGTCTACCCGCCTGCCGGGGCTCAAGCCTGCGAGGGCGGCCCTGGCGGCGGAACCCCGGCTCCCGCCGGCTCGGAATAGCGCCCGGGGGCCCGCGGGGCGCGGGGCGCGGCGCGGCTGGGCTGTGCAGGCTGCTGCGGCTGGCAGGCAGTGGCTCTCCGCCCGGCCTGGCGGGGATGGAGGCCTCCGGCGACGCGGACAAAGGCGAGGCTGGCCGGGCTTAGGCCAGCTGCCCGCTCTGGCAGGAACGGTTTCCTGCCTGGAGTTGGGGTCGGGCGAGTGCTAGCGGGAGCCCGGGGTCTGGATGCCGGGCAAGAGGCAGCTGCGTAATGACTTGTTTTCCCTTTGTGTCTTAGAGCCAGAGGGGCAGGCCCGTTCAGCCCAGAGCGGTGTGTCTGGGAGCGCCTGCGGACCTGCCCAGGCAGGAGGGTCTCTTGCCCTACCCAGGAGTTTTTCTGCCCATCTTTCCAGGGCTCTGTGTGCGGGGGAGGGGAAGAAAGGAGTTAAATCCACAACCCACATGGCTTCTTTATTTACCACGATGGAGGAGGGAGGCCATTATCTGAGCTTCGGGTCATTAGGGGACACCCTATGGGGTCACCAACGAAGGCTCTGTAAGCCCAATCGGTTTGCTGAAGCCGCCGAAAAGACAAAATTAAAAAGAAACCTGTCGGTTTTAAGCTGCACCTTCCTTTGCGCCCCAAGAACCAGGGAGTTCCAAGTTCAGGGGAAAGCCCCTGCTTCAGCGGCATGAGTGGTCTGCTAAGGGCCGTGATCCCCCAGGGCGCCCACCCCTCAATATGTTAGTGACGATGTGCCCTGGACTCAGCTGCTGGGTGCCGGGCTTCCTGGGCGAGCAGGGCAAGGGGACGGGCCCTTTGGCTTCCCCAAGCCCTCCTTGCCTGGATGTGCCATGGGCTCTGCCTAGCAGAGCCTGGGTGTCCTGAGAGGGGACAGTTGCCCCTGCGTTCTCACCAAGTGGGGGCTGACCCCTGCAGAGATGCTCTCTGCCTCCCTTGGCATCCTTGATGCTGGAGGAAGGGCACCCTGAACCTTGGAAGTTGGCTTTGCCCGTAGCCTCCTCCTGGTCCCATAACCCCAGGCAGGAAAGCAGGAGATGAAAGCAAAGGACAAACCCCATGGAGATGGCTACTTGAAGGGGTGGGTGGCAAGACAGTTCTTTGCCTCCCTTCTTAAGGTCACCGTGGCACGGTGAGGAGGACCCTGAACTCCGCTAGTTCTGTGTCCCCGTGAAGTGGGCTAATCAGAGTTGCTTCCCTCCCTCCCTGGCTTCCAGAGGAAGGGAGCGCTTCAAGGTGGTAGGAACTCCCTTGCCAGGCAAGGCCCCCACCAGGGCTGAGCCAGGATCTCTCTCCGACGGGTGGTCCAGGCCGGAGTTCCCGAGCTCCACAGGAGACAGAAACACACCCCTCCCACATGAGTTAGGATTCCCAGGGCTGGGGAACTGCAGGAGTGGTCCGGTGCAGCCAGACTTGTTCCCTGCTCTCTTTGGCAGAGGTGTGGGGCGGGTGCTAAAACCCTCTGGGGTCCTGGCCTCTGCCCATCCCAGCGGGACCTGGGTAGGAATGGAAGTCTCTGTGGAAGGGCTTTAGATGAAGAGAACCAGCCTAGAGTTCTGGCTATATTGTTCTGTGTTCCCATAAGGGCTGCTGGTGGCCCTGGGCAGGTGCCTGGGCCCCAAGAGCCACTGGCCCCCACTGACCCCATCTTGTGCCTCCCACAGTGAACATCGTTCTCACCGGGCGGCTCAGCAGCGCGGTTCCTGCCTTAGGTGAGTAAGATGCTTCCCTCCCTCCTCCCTGCCCTTCTGACCCAGTGACCTCTGAGGACGGGCCTTCAGCGCCTGTCTGCCCCTGAGGTCACCTGGCCTCTTTCAGCCTCAGTCCTCAGTGCATCTTTTCTGCATCACAAATGAGCTGTTTGGGCAAGCTTACACCTTCCTGTTTCCTCTTCTGTAAAATGGGTGCAGTTGCAGGGGACCTACCTCGATGACCCTGGTTGTTAGGGTTAAATGAGTGAATGGCGCAGGGTGCTCAGCGTGGTGCTGGCACTAGGAAACTGTCACAGACCGAGTGCAGCTGACAGGCTGTGCTTCCTGTGGGCTGTGGGGTTCCCCAAGGACCACGAGGTGCCATGAGATACCTGCCTGTTTTAAAATTATGCCTGGCAATTAGTTTACAAAGGTGTGACTGAGTGACAACACAAGAGGCCAATACCAAGTTTGGTCAGGCAGATGCAGGAGTGAGGAAAGGCCTAGGCCAGAGCCTTTTGTAGATTTTCTCCAGGAAATGCAAGGCAGGACAGGGGAAACAGCTTAGGATGGGCTAGATTGAGTGATTCCAGCTGGCTTGGAAGGTGGTCTCTGGTTTCCTGGGCCTTGGCCCTGGGATGGCCTAGGGCCGGGGAAATACGGGCTTCTTGTGTGAATTAGGTAAGTAGGTGGGTGGGCGCTCAGACTTGGATCAGCTGGTCTGCTGGGGAAAGACCAATTCCAGGCAAGTTAAGTGTGCAGGAGAGAGGTACACGCTTGGGCTAACAGTTTGGCCCTGTGATTAGTGGATGCCACATAGACATACAGAATCTAAGAAAGCGGTTACAACTCCCCGTCTGCCTCCTGCCTGTCAGAGTGGGTCTCACCAGGCACAGACCATCTTTTCGCTCAGGCCCCGTGCTGAAGACAGCAAGGACTGTCAGGAGCAGGTGAGGCAACCGAGGCCACCAGGGGCATTTGCTCTTGGCTGAAGGGCTGCCACTGGTTTGCAGATTCACAGGCCTGTGGCCTTTGGCGCTCCTGGACACACTGAATAGGACCTCGGGGAGCTGGGGACGGTCTGCAGCCGCCAGCCTGGCGGCCCTCCGACTGGTTCGCTGTCTGCCGTGCTCTATAGTGAGGCAGGGAGAACCTGGGATTTCTAGTTCTGCCTAGAGCCCAGCTTACAGCAGAAAGCCACTGAGCCTGGCTCAGGGTCAGGGATCTCTGCTGGCCAAGGTCCCCTGGAACGAGGAGGCCCAGAGTCCACAGCAACTGGCGTCACAGTTCCGTCTCTCAGTCCTACTCCCGACCCTTCCTGCATACCAGCTCCTGCTACTGGAAGCCTGGCCTCCTGTGTTGCCTTGGCTGGTCCAGGGCCCTGCCCTGCTCAGCACTGAGCCGGCCCCAGGCCTGCCCAGCTTCCTGGCCCCTACAGCGAACTGCCTAGTTTCTCCATCCCAATTTCCAGGAGAAGACTGGCCCCACCTGGGTCGGATGTCGGGGACTGTGGTAGAGAGTAAGAGGGAGTGGGTGTGGGGATCAGGTCTTACAAATGGGAGCCAGGCCAGCCCTCCTGCTGTGGTGGCTGGGCACGAGGCCCCAAGCGCGTGGTTTAGAAAAGCGATGTTCACTCATAGAGTCGGGGAGAGAAAGAGCCATCCAGGCCCACACGTCTGCTGGTTCTTAGCTACTGGCGACCTCAGGTCCCCGCGGGGTCCACATCGCCAGCTCCTGCCGCTCACACAGGGCCTGTGTGTGGTGCCCTGGTGTCGGAGCTGCAGCACAGCCCATGCGGCCACAGGTGGTGGTCTGGGGCCCCAGCTCTCCTGGGCTGTAGCTCTGTCCCCTTCACAATGCTAAGGGAAGTGGGGACCAGCTTCCGGCCCCCTCAGGGGCCCCTACCACCTGCCCCACAGCTCAGTGGCTCTGTGTTTTCAGGGCTTTTCCTTGCAGTTCATACTGTGAGGGGCCTGGATCCGAACTGTTTTCCCTGCCCCTTCCCGGCCCTCACCGGGCTCTGACGGTCCTGAGGGCAGGGGCTGCCCGAACCCACACATTTTTGCCTTTCAGCCCATCCTGCCCCAGGTTGTCAGGCGCTATGTCAGATGACCCACCTCCCACACCCTGGCCTCTGGGCTCCACCTTGTGGCCACTGTGACCCCGGCACAGTGAGCCCGGGCAGGGTCTGCAGGCTGTTCTCCACTCAACTGGCCGCTTCCCGCTAGTGCCTGGGGTGGGGCCTCCAGCTCCCTGCCATCCAGTTACACCCGGCAGATCGGCCGGAGTATTGATTGCCTCTGGAAGCCGGATCTGCAGATTGTGCTCCATCAGGCCATGCTCGAGCCCACTCAGGAGTATTTGGCTACTCTTTGAACTAGGAAAGAGGGATGTTCATTGGTATCAAAGTGCCAGTCATGCCAAGCCCACCTTGGCCACCTTGGCCCGAGGGCCGAGGAAGCTTCTGCCTGAAAGAACTCAGGTCACCTCCAGTTAAAGCTCAGAAAGGCTTCTCTGACTCCCCCAACCCCCCAAACCCTCATCCTGCAAACATACAGTCCTCGCTGCCTGTCGTCACACCCTCACCATCCTCACCTCCCGCGGGCAGACCACCCACTCAGCGCACCGCATGAATGTCTGCCTAAGACTGCCGCTTTCCACCCTCTGAGACAGGCGGCACCCCAGGTCTCCCTTTTGCTGATGGAGAAGCTCAGGCTTAGGGTGGGATGATGTGCTTGGCCCCGGTGGCCCTGGGGCCGGATTCAGGGAGCCCACTTGCCCCTGCCTGTGCCTGGATCCTGGAGGGGTGTACCGGGGTGGGAGGGAGGCCTGCCATCACAGACGGGCCTGGAGCTGGTCGTCTGAGCTCCTCCCCCCCAAGAGTCTTGTTGAGACCTAGGGCAGAGGCCCCTGCTTCCAGGGTACCAGTGGAAGGTGCCAGGCAATGGGAGAGGAGGTGGTTTCCCTGGGCTTGAGAAAGTGTTATCCTGAAGGGTGTAAGGGGCTGGGAGGGGTGGGAGCAGCCACGGGCAGGTGCCGCCCAGGCCTGGGGGTGCAGAGTTCTCCACTGAGACCCCGAGGCTGAGAGGCCACCCTCCCCAGAAGCCATGGGGAGCTGCTCATGGGCTTGCTCCCAGCCCTGCTGGGGATGGGGGATAAAACCTAGCTGCACAGGGTGGGGTCGGGGGCACCTCCACCCTGAGTCCATGTGGGTCCTTGGTCCCATGAAGTCTTGAGTTGTCGCCATTGGCCACGGCCATCCTTGGCCGGCCTTGATCTCACCCTAGGGAAGGCCTGTGCTCAAGCCATGGGGGTGCTCAAGTGTCCCCCCACCCCACTCTCCACCCAAAGCTGAGGCCACACCTTCTCAGCCTCCTCTCCCAATAGCCGCCTGCAGTGGGAAACTGGAGCAGCACACAGAACGGCGTGGAGTCATCTACAGCCCGGCCTGGCCCCTCAACTACCCGCCGGGCACCAACTGCAGCTGGTACATCCAGGGCGACCGCGGGGACATGATCACCATCAGGTAAGGGGGTCCCCGGGGTGTCAGGCCTGCATGTGCTGAGTGTGTGTGTGAAAGAGTGTGTGCATGTGCACGACCGCATGTGTGAGGAGGTATAGGCACATGTGAACAGATGTGCGAGCGTCTATGTTGGAGCACGTGTGTAAGTATAGAGGGCAGATGTGTGAGTGTGTATGTGTGTGAGCCCCTGCACGTACATGAGCACGTGTGAGGTGTGGAGGGAGCATTTGTGGGATTTGTGTGAGCGCATGTGTGAGAGAGTCTCCGTGTGAACACGTATGAGCTGTAAGCGTGTGAGTGCCCGTGAACATGCCCAGCTCCCTGGGTCTCCCGGAGCCCCTGTGGCTGGCTGCCTAGAGCTGGACCTCACCCTGCCCTGAGCCTCTCTCGGGGGCTGTGGGGGTGTCGGTCACCTCAGCCCAGCCAGGAAGGGAGCCCCGGGGACTGGTGGGCACGTCCAGCTGTCTCTGAGGTGGCAGAAGTGTCCTCTCTGTCCTGTAGGGGTGGCTTCAGGCCAGGCTGGCACAGAGCTCAGAGTGTCCTCACAGGCCTTGCAGAGGGAGGTGGGTGAGCTGCCCAGACAGTGGGGCCGTGGCTGGACCCCCTGGCTAAGTGCCAGAGCCCAGAAGGCCCCAGTTACTCACAGCCCAGAGCACAGGGGTGTGACAGCATGATCAGGGTCTGCCCTGTGGTCCGTGCCTGTCTTCCTGTGGCTACGGGGCCATGGCCTCAGGCGCTCTCCTCAAAGACTCCACCCTCACTGGCTGCCGCTAGAGTACTCCATGGCCCTGCGGCCTGCTCATCCCACGGCCATAGTCCAGGCCAGTGTTTCCCCAGGTGACAAGCTGTCACACAGCCACGGGCTAGGCCAGCCCTGCGTGCCTGGCCCCCCTCGGTGAACAGGCCTGGTGTGTGTGGGGTCTGTCCTGGGCCCTTGGGCCTCGCCCCTTCCGGGAAGAGGGCCAGGGGAGGGAATTGCCCAGGACAGGACTCCTGACTCCCTGTCTGCTTTGGCTCTGGGTGGGGGAGCTGTGTGTGTGCTGAGGAAGGGCAGAAGGGGACAAGGGCAGAGCTGCGATGGGGCTGCAGCGGCAGACGCTGTCCACGGTCATCCTGATCCTCCCCGGAGCCGCCCTCAGGCCCCAGGACAGCAGAAGTCCCACTGAGTGGCTGGGAGGGATGGCGAGGGGCTGGCCACCCTTGCCAGGAGCTCAGGTCTGACCATTCCCTGCTGTCCTCGGCCGTGTGGGCGCCACCTGCCCACGCGCGTCTGCAGTCCTCTCTGCCCCAACAGCTTCCGTAACTTTGACGTGGAGGAGTCCCACCAGTGCTCCCTGGACTGGCTCATGCTGGGCCCCGCAGCCCCGCCCCGCCAAGAGGCCTTCCGGCTCTGCGGCTCTGCCATCCCGCCGGCCTTCATCTCTGCCCGGGACCACGTCTGGATCTTCTTCCACTCCGACGCCTCCAGCTCCGGCCAGGCCCAGGGCTTCCGTCTCTCGTACATCCGAGGTGATGCCAGCAGCGGGCTGGGGCGCCACAGAGCACGCAGTGCCCTTGGGTGGGCTCCAGGGGCCGCCGGCCTGCTCCCCGCAGGGTCTTCCCGGCAGCCCAGTTAGTCAGAGGGTTGGTCCTACCTCTGGGTGCCTCGGAGCCCCTTGAGGCCACTGACCCTATTTCACAGGCTTGGCCAGGGTGGGGGGCTCATCCCTTACCCTGACTCAGCTCCAAGACTGAACCCACCCTAGCATCTGAGGGGTCTCTGCCCTTCTGGTGGCCATGGAGCGGCCAGGGGTCCTTCTCCCTGGGTCCTGCAGGGGCCTAGCTGGGATGGGGGAGCCACTGGCCACAGCTGGCCCCAGGGCCTGCACTGGGGGGGGGGGGCTCTGCTCTCCTCGAGTGCCTCCCCTTATGCCCTTCACCCGACAGGGAAGCTGGGCCAGGTGTCCTGCCAGGCAGACGAGTTCCGCTGTGACAACGGCAAGTGCCTGCCTGGCCCATGGCAGTGCAACACGGTGGATGAGTGTGGCGATGGCTCTGATGAAGGCAACTGCTCAGCGCCTGCGTCTGAACCGCCAGGCAGCCTGTGCCCCGGGGGCACCTTCCCCTGCAGCGGCGCGCGCTCCACTCGCTGCCTGCCCTCGGAGCGGCGCTGTGATGGCACACAGGACTGCGGCGATGGCTCCGATGAGGCGGGCTGTCCTGACCTGGCGTGCGGCCGGCGCCTGGGCAGCTTCTACGGCTCCTTCGCCTCCCCAGACCTGTTTGGTGCAGCCCGAGGGCCCTCGGACCTTCACTGCACATGGCTGGTGGATACGCAGGACCCGCGGCGCGTGCTGCTGCAGCTGGAGCTGCGGCTGGGTTACGACGACTACGTGCAGGTGTATGAGGGCCTGGGTGAGCGTGGGGACCGCCTGCTGCAGACGCTTTCCTACCGCAGCAACCACAGGCCCGTGAGCCTCGAGGCCGCCCAGGGCCGCCTCACCGTGGCCTACCATGCCCGTGCCCGCAGCGCTGGCCACGGCTTCAATGCCACCTATCAGGTGAAGGGCTATTGCCTCCCGTGGGAGCAGCCCTGTGGGAGCAGCGGTGAGGGGGACACGGGTGACGCAGGGGAGCAGGGCTGCTTCTCAGAGCCACAGCGCTGCGACGGCTGGTGGCACTGTGCCAGTGGCCGTGACGAGCAGGGCTGCCCCGCCTGCCCGCCGGACCAGTACCCCTGCGAGGGTGGCAGCGGCCTGTGCTACACACCTGCCGACCGCTGCAATAACCAGAAGAGCTGCCCGGATGGCGCCGATGAGAAGAACTGCTTCTCCTGCCAGCCCGGCACCTTCCATTGCGGCACGAACCTGTGCATATTTGAAACGTGGCGCTGTGATGGCCAGGAGGACTGCCAGGATGGCAGCGATGAGCACGGCTGCCTGGCAGCCGTGCCCCGGAAGGTCATCACCGCCGCCCTCATCGGCAGCCTGGTCTGCGGCCTGCTGCTGGTCATCGCCCTGGGCTGCGCCTTCAAGCTCTACTCGCTGCGCACGCAGGAGTACAGGTGGGCGGGTGGCCTCGCAGTGCCGCCCGGGGCCTGGGCTCGTGGACTGGAGCCTTGCTTCCCTCGTCTCCCTGCAGGAAGGCCCCGGCCTCCCTGTTCCCGCAGCCAGGGGTCTGTCAGTTAAGGCTCCGCCCCGCTCAGGCGGACCCTCTTGTGCGTGCCAGGGTCTGGGCGTCTTGGGGTGGCACGGCGGAGGGGTGGGGTCCTCAGGCCTGCTGCTGAGCTGCTGCGCAGGGCCCACGGGAGGCGGGAGCGTGGGGTTCTGGCCAGCCCTGCCACGCGGCCCTTCTGCCCGTTGTTTTCAGGGCCTTTGAGACGCAGATGACGCGCCTTGAGGCAGAGTTTGTGCGGCGGGAGGCCCCCCCGTCCTACGGCCAGCTCATCGCACAGGGCCTCATCCCCCCTGTGGAGGACTTTCCCGTCTACAGCGCAGCCCAGGTGAGGGCCAGAGGGCGAGAGCCCCCCAGGGGCGGGCGAGCGGGAGGGCGGGGTGGTCCGCAGGGAGGGGAGGTGGGAAGCAAGGCCTGGGCAGGGGGACACGGGTGACATGGGGGGCCACAGCCAGGTCGGGGGGATGAGTCGGTCTCTTGGGTCTCTGTCCCTCGGGGGCTGTGCTGACCTCTGCCCCCTCAGCCGCCGCCCCACCCTCCAGGCCTCGGTGCTGCAGAACCTTCGCACAGCCGTGCGTCGACAGATGCGCCGCCACGCCTCCCGCCGAGGGCCTTCCCGCCGCCGCCTCGGCCGCCTCTGGAACCGGCTGTTTCACCGGCCACGGGCACCGCGCGGACAGATCCCGCTGCTGACCGCCGTGCGCACCTCGCAAACAGTGCTGGGCCACGGGCTCCTCCAGCCTGCATCAGGGGCTGCCCTGGACCCCCCGGCACCCCTTCTGGACGCAGGCAGCCCCGGGGCAGCTGGGGATGGGTGCCCCGGCACCCCTGGTCACACACCAGAGGCGGGACCTTCTGTGCCAATCCCCTCAGGACTGCGGGACCTGGAGAGCAGACTGGTAGACAAGGACAGAAAGGCCTGCAGGGACCCCATGGTGGACAGCCCAGCCCCTGCGGACACACCTCGGGAGCCTTGCCTGGCCCAGGACTCTCACCTCCCAGCCCCCACTGCCAGCAGCCCTCTAGGCCCCCACCCACCAGAGCCACTGGGTGTCTGCAGGAGCCCCCCCCCACCCTGCTCCCCGACGCTGGAGGCCAGTGACGACGAGGCTCTGCTCGTGTGCTGACTGCCGGACCCCCGGAGACCGCCACAGCCCCGCTTTGTAACCAGGGAATACACAGTCATTTCTACCCCGCCTCTGCGTCCTTCTTTCTTGCAGAGAGGCCCACCCAGAAGCCCAGCCAGCTTGCTGCATCGGCCCTCCTACCCTTGGTGGGCACGGCAGGCAGGGGCCGTGTGGGCTTGAGCAGAGAAGAAGGTAGAGGGACAAGCCCCTTGCGGGGTCCCAGCACAGGTACCCTGGGCCTCACTTCTACCTCTCCCGCCTCCTGGGAATCCACTTCCAGAGAACCAGGAGGCCCAGGGCAGGGCTCTCGAGTGTTTTCTGTAGCCTCTGGCTTCAGTCACCCTGTCGGCACCAGAGCTGTGGCAGGATGAACAGGCCCACGGGGTGCAGGATGCAGCCCATCTTCTCCCGCTGGGCCCTTGTGCGGAGTTGTGCGGAGCTCTCCTCCCTCCTCCCAGCAGGCCCCAGGGAAGTGGGCTGGGAGGCCTGCGCGCCCCATCTTGCTGTGTCAGCGTGGGCCTGGCTGGGCCGATGTCCTTTGCCCTCTGGCTGAGGGGTCAGTCTTGCGGGCATAAGGGCAGGGCTGGGAATGTGGGTACGTGGCAGAGGAAGCCCCTGGGGCTCTTGCAGGCCCTGAGGTCCCTGGGAGATGCTGCTTCATGCGTTCTCAGGGGACAGAGGCCAAGGACCAGCTAACAGTGCTGACAGATCGTCCCATCCTGTCTTAGGGCCGTTTCCCTCCATGTAAACCAGGGTGGTGCCGTGGGCTCTGAAGTCCTCCGTGGGAATTTATAGGAAGAAAGGCAGTTCTGGCGGGAATTCCTGGACTTTTGTGGGTGGCTAAGCCTGGGGCTGGCAGTGTGGGGCCTGGGAAGGGCACACCTTGCTGCTTCCCGGTCCTCAGTGTCCCTTTGGGGCGCGGGAGGCTCTGGACCTCACGAGGGAGAGGGAGTGCCTGGCTCAAGCGGCAGAGCCGCCAGGTGCCAAAGGCCTCCTTCAGAGCGCGCTGGGGCACCTTCCCCAGCGGCTCCATGCACGCCGCCTGCCAAGTTATGCCCACCGGGAACTCACCTGAGACTAGCACACCACCGGCCCTGTTTTATTCAGACCTTTTCAGGAAAAGCCGGCAGGGCAACACTGACAGGGAACCCAGTCCACATCTTCAGGGCCTCCTGACCGTAGGCCTCTAAGGCTCAGATCTTTTCTTCCAGGAAAAGGGAAAACTTTGTTACAAAAACATCTCCTTGATGAACAACATGTAAACAGAAACAGCTGCTTCCAGGTCCAAAACTGTCTCATTATGTCTTCAAGGGCTTGTCCGCGGCAGGCAGCGGGGAGGGCCGGCAGGGGCCACATTCCTCCTCCTCCGGGGCATCCTGGGGGTAGACCACGAAACACAGCTCCTGGCCCCAGCGTGTCATTGACTCTGAGGATAGACAGACAGACAGATGGACCTTGGGGTCTGACCCCGAGGGGAGGGGTTCATGGGAGGACTTCTCTCTCAGATCGGTTTAGGGTTTTTGTGCTTCTTCTGGGCGCGGGTCCCAGATGCTTGAGCACAGCCTGGGGAGACTTTGGTGGTGGTGTGGGCCCCGTGCTGTCCCCGCAGCTGCTGGGAGAGCCTGCTCTAGGGCAGCCCCCGAGGGTCCCCTCTCCGGGCCCCACCACCTCGGGGAGGCTGCCCCGGCTCACCTGTGAGTCTGTGCACACAGTTTGGTTTGCTTCTCCAGAACACGCCCAGGAAGAAAACGGGCACCCCCGTGAGGACGATGAGGACCCCCACCCCGCACACCGTGGGCTCCGAGAGGAAGCTGAAGACCAGCAGGAATGCCCAGAAGACCAAGTACGCGGCGGGGACGAGGAGGTTCACCTGCCGAGGAGAGAGTGGGAGTGCCAAGGGCGCAGGACCCTGGATGGGCTCTCCTGCCCTATCGCCGGGGGGAGCCCGAGGTGCCTTTCACCCTATCACGGGAGTTGAGGCCTGAAGGCAGCAATCCAATGTGCCGGAAGTTGGCCAAACTGTTGAGGATTTGTCAAGGTTTCAGCGGCTCAGCTCCACGCAGCGACTGCACGTGGGCTCGCCACTTGCATTTGGCTGAAGGTCAGTTATTTTTTGGTTTCACCGGTCAGGCTCTAAGCATTTCGCCAGCTGGAAGGGAGATGTCTGGGCAAATAGGAGGACTTCTCTTTTAGCTTGGCTTTTGTTTTTATGTGGACCCACGGACTCCTGCATGACCATGAGCAAGCGCCTTAGCCTCATTTTCTCGTCTGTAAACTGGGAGGATTCAAGCGCCCAGTTCACGAGGATGGACTACGTCAGTGCACATAACGCCCTGCGCAGGGCCCAGCTCGAGGCAAAGGCTGGAGTCCCCTCCCCCGGTGCCCAAATAGGTGAGGGGGCGGCTTTGCCAGCTCCCGGCTCGTGGGCAGGCCTGTCCTCCCAGCAGCCTCACCTTGATGGGCCTGTGGAGCGCCGGCCGCTTGCAGCGCAGCACGAGCAGGCCCAGGATGGTGACGCCGTAGCAGAGGTAGTTGATGAAGGACACGTAGTTGATGAGCGTGTACGTGTCTCCCACGAGCATGATGACCGCCGTGGCCCCGCACTGGGAGAGGACCGGCTGAGGCTAGCCTCCCACCTGTCTCCTGCCAGCCCTGCGGGCTGCCCTGGGCCTGCCGGCTCGGGCCAGGAGGGTGGTGAGTCCCAGCCCTCCCCACTCCCGCTGTGGGCTGCCCGCTAGGCCCAGGGCTAATCTCTACCTTACTCACATTCCTTACTCACCCACCCCACCAGCCCGGGTCCCCAACTTACGCAGACGAGGAGGGCGGGGATAGGGGTGCAGCGCCTGACATGGATCATGGTCAGCAGGCTGGGCAGGTGCCCCTCTCGGGCTCCAGAGAAGCACAGTCTGGGGGTGGGACAGAGACGGGCGGGGGCCGTAAGCCCGGCCTTGGGCTTCCCTGCTGGCCTGGCCCTAGACCTCAGCTCTAGACCTGGTATCTCTCTTGACCTCTGACCCCCTGCTCCAGGCCCCAGCAGCCCTGCTGGGCAGTTCTTCCCCGTATCTAGCCCACCTCCCTCTTGCTTTCTGCACCTGAGTTGGTTACACGTGTTACTAAGGAGGTCATCATCCCAGGTTCCGGAGGCCTCTACCTGGCTGGACCTCACATCCTCTGGCCCCCCAGCACGGCTCGTGCACCAGGCCACCTGCTCGTCTCACCTTGACCACCCTCTCCCAAGTCCAGTCACCTGGAGGAGGTGAACAGGTAGCCATTGATCCCTCCAAAAGTGGAAAGTGCCACGGAGACAGGCATGACCCAAGAAAAGTAGCCCAGTAGCTTCTCCCCGAAGGTCTGAGTGGGCAAGGAGAGAGGCGGTATATGAGGCAGGGTAGGGGCCTGGCCGGAGCCAGGGACCAGGTGGGGCCCGCACTCACCACAGCCACTGCATTAGAGGCCAGCAGCTCCTGGGGGGACATGGCGGCGAAGTAGGCCACGTTGGTGAAGGTGTACACGGAGGTCACCAGCGGGATGGAGATGGAGATGGCACGAGGCAGGTTCCTGGGGGCAGCGGTGGGGTGAGTGAGCACCAGCCCGGGGGGCCGGGGGGCCGGGGCCCAGAGGGGAGGGGAGGGGACTGGGGGCCTGAGCCTCCGCCCCCTGCGTCTGCTAGGGGCCTTCGGGAGGCGGGGAGCAGCAGTGCTGGCTGTGGCCCCTGCGTGGCAGCCCCCCCCCCCCGGCGCAGGCTGGAGGGAGATGGGCAGAGGGAGGAGGGGCCGCGTGGCGCCGTGAGGGGCGGGTCTGATGTCTGTGCATGAAGAGAAATCTGCATACAGCCAAAATCCGCCTCTAAAATCCCCCAAGTGCCCTTGGGGTGGGGTCAAGGGTCCCTTGGGGCTTCCTGTAGCCCCAGCCCGGGTGCAACCGTTCCCTGTCGGAGTCCCTGGCTTCATTTGTGCGGACCATGCTGCATGCACATGTATAACTTTTGGCCAGATGTAGACAGCTGGATCCATTTACAGCAGGACAACGGTAGTCAGTGTTTCTGAGGCCCAGCAAGGGGCTGTGACCCGTCCACAGCCATACAGAACAGGCCGGGCTGGAACACAAGCATGCCGGCTGTCCTTCCGGACCATTCCTGGGCGGCAGCAGGGCCGTCAGGCAGGTGACAGGCCTCCGTCACAGGTGACAGCAGGCCTGTGCAAGGAGACCGCCTCTCCCACTGTCCAGCCCACACATTCCCCGGATCTGGCCGGGCGACTCACTTTCGAGGGTCAACCAGCTCCTCGGTGACATAGTTGAGGAAGTTCCAGCCACTGAAGGCAAAGGAGCCCTGGAGGAAGGCCAGGGCCAGGTGACCCACGGAGGGTGACATCCAGAAGTCAAAGGCGTTGCTGGGCCTCAGCTCTTCGAAGTGCCCTGGGGGTCCAGAGGTCAAGGGTCAGGTTGTCTTCCCAGCCCTTTGCACAGCCCCACCCCGGCCCTACCTTGGAAGATCTGGACAAAGCCCACGCCAATGATGAGCGACAGGGCCAGCAGCTTCCCGCCCGTGAAGATGTCCTGGATTCGGGTGGCCCAGCGCACACTGGAGCTGTTCACCCACGTCAGGAGCACTGGGGAGGGAAGGTGGGCAGGGGCGTGGGCTCCTGAGCCTGAGCCTCCCACGGTGGGGCCCAGGCGAGGTCGGCCCAGGCTCGGCGGCTGGAGTGCTAGAAGCCCAGCCCCTGAGGCGGCCTCGCAGGGGCTGGCCGCCAGGAGGGATCCTGCCAGCCCTCCCGTACAGGGCAGGGGGCAGGGCGGGCCCCAGCAGCCTGCTGCTGTGGGGACAGAGGCCCCGCCGTGGGCACTCACTCAGGCAGGCCATGGAGAGCGCGCGGGACGCAGCGGCCGGGGGGATGCAGTTGGGAAACACGGGCTGGAGCACGTAGTTGGAGAAGGTCATGGAGATGACAGCCAAGCTGGTGGGGTACATGATGAGGACAGCACTCCAGAGCAGCAGGAAACTGGAAGGAGTGAGGGCCCGAGTGGCATGCACCCTGGTATCTTGCTGGCCACACTGGCCTAGGTGTGTCGAGCAGGGCCGCACCTGGGCCCTGGCACCCGAGGGCTGGCGTGGGCACCAGATGCCAGCTTCAGTCCAGGCAGCCAGGGCGGACTCTGTTAAGGTTTCCGCCCTGTCTGGGACCGTTTCAGCACCGCTGAACAGCCACAGGCTGCCCTTGGGCAGGTGTCGAGAAGGACTCAGGAACCAACCACCTATCTAATGGCTACCTAGCCCTCGGTCGTATGCTGTTTCCTGAGCTGGGGTGAGCTGTCCTGGACCTCCAGTCAGGGCTCCAGCCACAGCTCTCTGCAGAGCCCTGTGGGTGCAGATGGCTGACTCTGAGCTGCAACCTCCAAGGGCCCAGACCTTGCAAAGACCTCTGGCTGAGGGTAGGGAATGACTTACGTCCCTTGCGTCTGCAGGATGCCCATGTGGGAGTGGGGGCTCTGCCTGCTCTAGGAGAGGGCCTGCCTGCGGGGGTCATCCTAGCTCTCTCTCCAGCCCTTGATGGTGGGATTGTGTCATCGAGGGACAGTGACCTCTGGGGCACCGAGCTTGGTGTCTTCCTCTTGGTCTTCACCTTTGCTTTGTAGCCCTGCTTCCTACCTGTTGCTCTGCACCCCCAGCCCCTTGGCTTCTGGGACACTCTAGCTCCACAGCCCCCCTCCCCTGCTTGGTGCTCCCTTCTGCCTGACCCCCCAATTTTGGGTGCCCCTGGGGTAGGGTCTTGGGGCCTCTTCACCTTCCCACCGCCTTGAGTATTCTCTCCAGCTGCACAGCATGATTCTTCTGCTTTCTTGGGTCCAAGACCCCTTTGAGGACCCTCTCCCAAAAGGACAGCACCCATGGACACCCCACAGGGGTGCACACGCCCTGACAGGCCCTACCACAGCTGCCTCGTTAAGGGCCTCAGATATCTTCCTCAGAACCAGACTCTGTGTAATTCAACCTAGACTTTTCTTCTGAGCTCTAGACCCTCCACCCAAGACCCGACGGAGCATCTCCCCAGATGTGCTACAGACCCCACCAGCATGGCAAGCCTCACCCCAAAATATCCCTCTCTCCATCCCAGGAACTGCCATCGATGGAGCCTCTCCGAGAGGAAAGCGGTGTCAGCCCACTGCACCCCCTTCTCCCTAACACTGGCTGCCGTGCCCTCTGACTTCAGCTCCTAGAGGATTCTGGAATCTCCCTGTACCTTTGTTCAGGCCCTCAGCATGGCTCAAATGACGACTGCAGTAGCTTCGGGGGCTGCAATCCCCCATTCCCAGGCTGCCTCATCCCCTCCAAGCCCTGGCACCTACCATGGATCTGACCTCACCCATGGCCACGGCAGAACGTCGGAGCTCAGCCAGGGCACCACCCTCTGTATGTGCTCCCCCTCCTCACGGGTCAGCTGAGAAAACCCCACCCTTCCTTGAAGCCTTGGCGCAAACGTGTTTTCCCCGGGAGTCTTCCCTAGGCGGTGGGCACCCTGGTCTCTTGGCTGTTGAACCACTGCCTCACCCACACCCTGAAAGCAAGGACCCTCTAGGCGTTAATCAGGTTTGGGGGGGCTGTTTCCCTTCTGCAGTGTGAGCGACTTGAGGATAAGGACTGTTTTCTTTTTTAAATCACTTTATCATCTTTTTATCGTTGCATCCTTGGACCTCAGCACACAGTGAGGGCTCAGCTAACGTTCGCTGGTGAATAAAGGAGCATCGGGGGGCTCTTTAAAGGGGAACTTGCCGGCACTGATGGGAATATCTTGTCTTCTATCCCCACACATAAGTTTAATAAAATCTAGAGAATTCAGATTGTAAGGGCCCCCCACCCATAAGCACCCAGGTAGAGTGGGGCTTGAAGGGTACTCTATTTAAAAGGAAGCAGAGAGGTCAAAGGGCAGCCAGAGTGTCTGGCTGGAGTGAGGTGGGCATGGGCCTTGGAAGGCTGCCCCAAAGCCCCACCCGCTTCCCTCCGTCCACCCCATGACCTTCCTGCGATGTGAGACGCAGAAGAGGAAACAGGTCCAGGGCCCACCTGGCCATCCATCCCAGAGAGATGCGCCCCCGCTCCACTGCTGGGGCCCCACACTCACCCAGCCAGGCCCCCAAAGATCTCGGTGACATAGGCGTAGTCTCCACCAGATTTGGGGATGGCGACTCCCAGCTCCGCGTAGCAGAGGGAGCCCAGGGCGGTGACGCCCCCACCCAATACCCAGACGAAGAGGGCCAGACCCACTGAGCCCGAGTGTTCCAGGACCCCCTTCGGGGAGATGAAGATGCCCGAGCCGATGATGTTCCCTGCGAGGGAGAGATGGGGCGGCGTCAGGGCTGGGGCCCCCCAAGCAGCCCAGCCTTCTCTGCGGGGCTCTGGATGCTGCGGTGGGGAAGGGAAGGGGCTGCCTCCCGGAGGCCCCTCAAACCCTGGGAGTCTCAGTCTGAGCTCCTCCTCTCCCCTTCCTGCGTCCTTGGTATGGGAGCGGCACCTCGTCCGTCCAGCCCAGCTCCCCTGCTGGGGATGGGTCTTGTTCTGAGTTCCTCTGTCCCCCACTTATGCGCACAAGGTAAGGCAAACACAAGCCACCCGTCCTCCTTCCAACCTGCTGACCAGAACTGGCCTCTTAAAGCAGGACCTTAACAATGACACTGTCTCCTGCCACTTTTCTATTGGCCAAAGTCCAGACGGGGTGGCACCTCCTCCAAGAAGCCCTCCTTGACTGCCGGTTTGGGCTCTTCCTCCCACTTCACAGCCCCCTGGTTCCCCAGACCCTGTCCCATACTTTATTTCTTTATCTTCTGTCCCCCCCTTTCCCTATCAGGGAGCCCTTCCACCTGCTTCCTGGGCTCCTTTCTGACCTTGGACCCAGACTCTGAAGAGACCTTGTTTCCTGGCACTGTTAAAATGTCTCAGGCCTTGGGCAAGAGCTAGTGGGATGACGGGGAGAAGCCGGTGCATTTGCAGGGCAAGGGTGGGTCAGCAGCTGTCATGGAGGGAAGGGGTTAATGACAGCAGGTCAGTAGAGACTCTTAGTGCAGCCTGGGGTTTGGGCCTAGACTGCTCTCTCCTTGGGACAACCTGCTGTTTGCAAAGAGGGGTCCCTGCTCTAGTCTCACAACCACAGTGGGACACCCCGCTGGAGCTCAGGAGGCCTAGGGACCTCTCCCCACTCAGGTCACCCCTCGAGTCCTGTCTGTACAAAGAGATTATTGTGAGGATTCATGAGACACCATATGGGGAGCCCTCAGCTCATCACAGCTCCATCTGGAAGTACTTGGCATCTCTGTTTGCATGATTCTGTGTGTACTTTTACCTGCTTTCGCTGTCCTTGGTCCCCCAGCACCCAGTACGTGCTCAGCACACCTCTGCTGAGTAGACTCATGGGTGAGTGAAAGGCCTGGTGCCCAAGTAGCATCGATGCCCTGACGTGAAGGACTGACTTCACGCAGAGTCTGTGAAATGGGGGTGGTAGTTTGTGCCTGTCCTGGAAAGGGACTGTGGGGAGCATAAGGGTGGCCAGCTTCCAAGGCTGGTGTTTGAGTGGCATCTGCCATGGTCCTGGAAGGCCTGCCTTGCCCCTGGGGCTGACTCTGGGTCTCAGAAGGATGGCCTGTGGGCCAGGGCTCCGCTGATTCACCATCTCTGGGAGTGGGACAACAGGAAATGCTCAGAGGGACACGCTGCAGTCTGCAGAGCAAGTTCTCAGGGTCTGATGCCCACTTAGTCCTGAGCTCCTTGGCAGTTGGGGCAAAGAGGGCATTGCTCTGGGTCACCTGGATGTCATCATCTGTGCAAATGAATCAGGTCTCATCTGCATGAGGACCTGCCCAAGAGGAAATAATTCCAGAACCTGTATGAATAAAAAGGCCACACTGCTGGGACCTGGGGCTCAGCCCCTCAAGAAAGTCACCCTACCTGCCAGGACCCTGTGGGGAGTGCCTGTCCGCCAGTACAGAGCCTGTTTGCTCCACCTGCCCGGCCGGCAGGAGCGTCTGGATGAGGACACAGCTGCGGTCGCCAATCTGCATGCATTCCTTGTCCCCGGTGCCACCCCCCACCCCCACCCCTGGCCAACACAGATTTCCAGTCTGGACGGCATGATGACCCGCTTGGTTTTCCAGTCACATCCCAGGAGCCCTAAATACATCCAGATAAGGATGAAAGAATTCCTGTCGCCCAGTCCCCAGAAGTAAGCTGTGCCCTCGGCCTGCTTCCAGGGCCGAGGGGCTGCCTCCCTCATCTAGCATGGGGGTCCAGGGCCTGGGTGCGCTGTCAGGTTTCTAAGCGGCCTTTGAGTTCATTCTACGCGGCAGCAGAGCCTCTGTCCTCAAGACCTGGTTGAGGGGGATTTGCCAAAAGCCAGTGAGGTTGGAAGCCAGTGGGGGCTGGTTGGTTTGGGAAGGAGCCCCAGGCCGCCTACCCTGAGGGGATCCCACCACTCCCCACGGTTGAGCCTGATGGGGCCTCGTGCCCGTAACCCTCAGGGAGCCACACCGGGCACCTCACCCTCCAAGACTGGGGCCAGTAACTGGCTCTGATGCTGGTGTCCGGGGATGGGCCGGGGGATCACTATTGTTTTGGACATCAGGCCTCGGCCTACAGTGCAGGACTCTCTCTGTGTGGCTCAAAGGGACACACACGCCAGCTTTGCGGGCCTCCCACTCTGCGCCTGGACAACCTCCACCATCCGCTCCAAGTGTGTGTTGGAAGGGGGCAGAAAACCCCATCGAGGTCCAGTGGCTTCTCTCAGCACCACCTGGGTGGGGTGGGACTCTGCAAGGAGCGGCAGGGACTGCGGGCCCGGTGAGCAGCGGAGGACAAGGAGGAGGAGGTGGGATGCTGAGGACAGGGGTGGGGCCTCCAGCGCTTGAATGATCACAGGTGTGGAAAAGGGTCCCTGGGGCTGCAAGAGGGGCCGCAGGGGTGCCTGTCCACCCCAGCTGGCGGTGGTGGGCTCAGGCCTCATCTTCAGGCCCCAAAGAATCAACTCTGCCTCATGTGGGGAACAGAAGTGGATGAGCCCAGTCCTTGGGGATCCTGCCTGGAGGGAGAGGAGGGGCAGGAACCAGGGCCTGTGGGATGGGCTAGGAGATACTGCTAAACACCTAGCCAGACGTCTGACCCCTTGCAGGCCAGAGAAATGTGGGTTCCAAGGCCTCCACCTTCCCATCTACCCGATGGGATGGCTGCTCTGTGGTCCCTGCAGGTCTGCGGGGGGAGGGGGGCCGAGCAGAGCTCCAGGGCAGGTGGGCGGGGATGTGAGCCCCCCTCCCCAGGGGGCTCCCCTCCATTCTCCTCCCACCCTCTTCCCTCCCTCAGCCTGCGCTGGGTGGTTTTTCTCACATTAAGATGTTCGGCCTGATGGGGCTTACCCGGCCCCACGGAGGAATGGAGAAAGGCCCATTGTTCCCGCAGCTGCTGCAGCGCGTTCTGACCTATTTCTGGGAGGCAGTAGCTGAGCATGGAGGTCCCAGGGGTGGACCGCGGAGGGTGCATCAGTGGCAGGAGACAGCTGCCCTTGGTGTGTGTGTGGGGAACGGGCCGAGTCTGATTTGGGGAGGGGGCAGGGACCCACAGTGAGGCCAGGCCCCCGGCACCACCCTCATGCCTAGAAACACTTTCAGGAGTTGGCTGCATGCCCTCAGGCCAGTGCTTTACTTCTGAGCCTCAGTTTCCTCTTATGTCAGGTAGGGCCACTGGGCTAGGGGGCGGCAGAGGGCTGGTCCAACCCTGGATCGGGCAGAGGCATTGCTGGGCGGGGTGGACACACCTTGCGTATCTGCACGGGGTCCAGGGAAACAAGTCTGCTCGGGGACCCCTGCCCCCCTCTATGGCAGGTCTCTTTCCGGCTCGCAGTCCTCCAAGAAGCACCATTCCCCCCGGAAGCCCTCCTAGACCTCCCACCTTGGTCTTTACAACCTGGACCCTGCCCTACCCCCCTGGTACCTGGAGGACAGCCAGGCAGAGTCCTTCCTTTGCTAACCTGGATAGATCCTACATTCCCAGAGGGCAGGCTCTGTGCCCTTACCTGCCAAGATGCGAGGCCTGAGGCCTCCGAAGGGACTGGGGGCCCCCATGGCCTAGGTCGTCTTTCGTGTGCCTTGCCTAAGCCCTGTCTCTGTCAGCCAGCGTGGCCACGACAGGGCCTCCTCCTGTCACCCTAGCCTCCTGTCACCCTAGAGAGCCGCTTTGGGGCTTCTGGGCCTGACCAGGGACTGGCCACGGGCCAGGCCTCCTTCCCTCGCTCTGGGCAGTGAGTCCCAGCACCTCCCCATTAGGATATGACCTGTGAGGCCTTTGAGAAGGATCTTCAAATTCCCACTGGTACGTCTGGGGGCCTCTGAGACCAAGGGGCACCTACTAGTTTAGAACCCCCATATCTGGGTTCGAATCCCAGATCCCTCATGATAGGGGGTTGTGGACAAGGTACTTTACCTCTCTGAGCCTTCTTTTCTGTAAAATGGGGAGATGAGGCAGTGATGCGGGCATGATCCCACCATACCCGGCACGTTGGAAGTGCTTACGGATGTCCCTGTTGTCATCCACCTTGGAGACACCCCAGGCCACCCTAGCCTTTGGAGACCTGACTCCATTAGGACCTCAACATCCTGGGGTCAGCAGATACAGCCCTGCTTTGCGGGCCCTGCGGTTATTCTGGATTAAGCTGTGCCTCCAAGCACAGGAGTGTCCTTATGGCGAACACGTGTCGGGCACCCGTCCAGGAAGACAGAAGTGTCCACGGAGGCCTCGGCAGAACCGCAGGGAGGTGATGGAGACGCTCCCAGGACCTGCTTGGAATTGTCAATAGGCCAGCAGGCACCCCCGGCCTAACACCTCTCCTTTCAAGGGAGGGATGAGCAGAAGCGGGGAGCACTCTGTGCCCGGCTCACCCAGCCCAGCCCAGACTCACCGAGCAAGCCTCGCCCGTTCCCTGTGTCCAGGCTGAGGTCAGTCAGGGTCACCGAGGAGCTCCACACTGCTGGGCCCCCGGGTGGGCCCCAGGCCGCATCTCACTCGCCTCACCGGCGGCACCTGGCAGGTTGGTCCCCTCCTCCCACCTCACTGCTGCTCCTCCTGGACTCCTCTGCTGGTCCCTCCTTCTCGCCTGACCTCTGGATGCTGTGTGCCTGGGGCTCAGTCCTGGGCCCTCAGCCCTTCTCTTTCCACACTCACTCCCACGGAGACCTCATCTAATCTGTATCCTTTTCCTCCCCTCCCGTCCCTTCCCCTTCCTATCCTATCCCACCCCCCCTTCTGCTCAATGCCCTGTTAGGGCTCCCATCCCACCAAGGGAAAAAGGCAAAGTCCTTACTGTGGCCCGCAAGGCACACACAAGCTGGATGCCCTCCCACTCCTGACTCACCTCCTACCTCCAATCCTCCCTCCTGCCTTAATTTTCTCACCTTAGCACTTATCAATACCCTGTCGGCTGAACGAACATTCAGCTTGTCTATCTTGTTTGCTCTTTGACTGCCATGCCGTCCGGTCAGCTCCAGGAGGACACGGCATTCCCTGTTGTGTCTCCAGCACTGTTCTCTACCTAAATATTGAATAGATGAGCATGTGTCCGGGGCTGGCAGTATGCCAAAGACATCCGACCCTGGGCTGATTGCAGCCTCGGGTCCTCAGCTTCCTGCTGTGAGTTGGGCTGTGGCGAGGCACGGACAAGCTCCTGTGTGGCTCTGCAGGGTCCTGGTGAGGAGGGGCTGGGGCTCTGGAGGGGGCCATCCTCTTAGCAGCCCAGCCGCCTCCAGCCCTGGAGACACAGAGAGGGACCTGGCCATGGCTGCATGATGTGATCCATAAACCCTTAAGGAGGTGGGTTCAATAGGTAGACCCCCGAGTCTCCAAACATACTTGAGTCCAACCCACAAACGCTCATATGGGCAGGACTCTCGAGTCAGAGAGAGGGGAGGACAGGACAGCATAGTCAGCAACCGAGCGATTCCCACTCTTCTAGACCTGGGCGCACGCCTTCCTTGGGTGTGGGCGGAACAGGGAGCTGGCCAAGGTCCTTGAGTCGGGACAAGAGACTCCACTCCTGGCTGGGGAGTCAGGGGAGACTTTTCAGTCCATCTGTTTGTTCATCCATCCATAGTAGATGGGGGAGCTCAGTAAACTGTGGTTGAATGAGCTCTCAGTTCAATCCCCAGCCTCTTGCCATCAAGGGCTCCATATGTGGGCCCAGTTTTGCTTGGCACCAGAGCAATAGGAAGAAGGGCGCTGGGTCGGGAGATGAGTCTAAATCTGGTTCTAAATCCCAAGTCTAACATTTGCAGCAGTGTCATTTAACTTCCACTCTCCGTGTCTACCTCTGTAAAATGGGTCTAAAAATTCCCATCTTGCAAGGTGGGCATGAGAATCGAATGAGATAAAGGGGGAACATGTTCTCGTAAAGTGAGAAGAGCTGTTTTCCTGAGTAGGTACTGGATATGGCAATGACCTGCACAGCGCCCGCCCCGGCTGGCTCTTGTTCCTTTGGGCTGTTCAGGCCCCTCCAGCTGTGCCTGCTGTGGCCGGCAGGTGCTGTCCTGAACACACTGTGGTGGGGCCTTATTCCAGCCCAAGGCCCTTCCACACTGTTCCATTCCTGAAAGCCTCATGCAACCTGGACAAGACAGGAGGCACAGGGAGAGACAGTGACGGGGTCTTGGGAAGGTCTGTTTGGAAGTTTGGAGATAGTAAGTTCAGTAGCTGGTAACAAACAAGAAAGATCATGGAGAAGGATATAAAGTTCTCGAGACTTTCAAAGCTAAAATGTGACACTTTGCACACTTTGACCAGGCTTCCCAGGGCAGGAAGGTGGGGTAAGATGTGGGAGGTGGATCCCCCAGGACAGTTAATGGGGAGACGCTGAGGGACTCCGGGGCATCTCGTGGGGAGGGTGGGGCTGACCCTCACTCGGACCACACCTGCTGCCCCCTCAGGGCCTGTCACCTTCTGGTCTAGGTCAGATCCCCCTTTGCCTGTCCCCTGCCCAGTCCAGTCTCCTGATGCTGTAACCCAGCAGAGCTCCCCAGGTCGGGCTGTTGGACCACAGTTGAGTGTCCTGGGCTACGGTCAGGCCATCTGGGCCCTGTTCCTGAGCCCACCAGCCTTGGCCAAGTCCCCCCTCACCCCAGCTCAGCCTTAAGGGTCTGGGGTGTAAGTGGGCAGTGGACTCGGAGCGGCAAGAATGGACTGAAGGGTTAGGGGCTGCAAGGGCCGAGCATGGCTGCACCAGCAAATGCTTACAGTGTCTGTCCTGGAGACGGAGCCTGCTCTACTCCCACCACCACCACCACCACCAGGGCCCTCTTTTGAGGACAGAGGAGCCAGAAGCCCCTACCTGACCGGAGGGCTTGGCTGTGGGAGGAGGCAGAGTAGGAATGCAGCTCAAGGATGGTGGGCTTGGCTGAGGCAATGCAGGAAGAGCTGGGTCCCTCCCTGCACCTTCCTGGCACTGTAACTGGCTCCAGACATGATCAGCCTCGACCCATGGCTCAACTACCATGTGTGGGCTTCCCCTTCCTGGTGGCGCAGCTCCTGGAGAGGATTTAGGCCAAGACACAGCTCCAACCAGTACCCTGGCCAAACCCCTGGAACCAGCTCTTCCTCTTAGCACAGAGTCAAGCCGGGCCCTCCAGGGCCAAGAAGGTCTCAGGGTCAGATCAGGACCCGCTCCTGGAAGATCCCATTCAGGTGGAAGCTGGGGGGACAGGGGAGCTCCTTGCATAGGGGCTGGGCTGACAGCAGGGCATGGCCAGGGGTCAGACCCCACCCCCAGTCCAGGAGATCCTGGTGCAGAAGCAGAGGAGGATGAAGACCTCCACCTGCCCTCTTGCGCCCCTAACGTTCTCCATCTCCAGGGTCTGAAATGGGTGAGCAGTTGGTGCACAAGCAGCTTCCACTGGCTGGGGAGGGGAACACGTGCAGGTAGTAGAGTGAGAGCAAGACCTCTGTCACTCATCCCTCCAGCCCATCTATCCTGGGACACAGGGGGATGGAACAGACCACTTCCATGTCTCTGAGACAGCTGGTGTGGACACAGGACTAGGTCTGGGGTAGCTGGTGTCTGAGGAGTCTGTGTGAAATGACTTGGGGCAGAAGAGGAAAACCCCGCCACCATTCTCATGACCCCTTAGCACTCTGCCTACGCAGAAGTCCCCACATGGGGGAAGACGCATGGACCCATTCTTGGGGGCGGGGGTGCTACGGCTAGAGAGCCAGAGGGGGTGAGTGTCTTGGGGTCCAGCCCAGGGAGCAGCTGGCGTTTCTGCAGGCCTGCTCTGACCACCCCATTGCTAGCCTTCTCCTCTCCCTGGCTCCTGCCACCGAACTCTGTATCAATTACATACATATTTAATATTTAATATACATATGTAATAATAATACATTAATCACATAATAGAACCTGTTTCCCTTCTGGACTAGCTCTACCTGATCGGTCTACCCACAGTCCTAATTTCGAAGACTAGTTCGCCTGCACTGCTTGGCGCCTGGACCCTCTATGCTGTGGGGTCTCAGCTTGAGCCACGGCCCAGAACTTGTGGACCTTAGCCAGGGTCAGCCTGCTCAGCCCCCCACACTTTCAAGGCTCCTGCACTCAAAGCAGGACCCCAGTCATCTCCATTTCATGGATGAGAAAACTGAGGGTAATTGCCCTGCTGAAACAGAACGGGCAGGAAGGAAGATTCCAGCGGTAGGTGGGACCCCACCTCCCAAGATGCAATTTCATGCACCTGGGGAGGTGAGAACAAGAGGTCCTGCGGCCGCTGGGTGAGAGGACACACCACAGGTGCTCCGGGCACCCCCTCGTCCAGGGTCCCACCGTCGCAGACCAGTAGGAGCGCGGAGAGAGGGGAGCCAGTTGTTCCGCGGGGCTGTGCGCCCGAGCCTTCTGCTCCGCCGCCCCAGGCACCCACCCGCCTCGGGCACCGCTCACCGATGATGATGGTGCAGGCGCTCACCAGCCCGATCTCCTTCTTGAGCGCCACCCGCTCCGAGGCGCCGGGGCCGGGACCCGGGCAGGGCGAGGGCGAGGGCGCAGGGCCGGGGTTCTCGCGCCCGCCCGGAGGCTGCGTGTGGCCGGCCATATCGCTGTCCCGCCGCGTCCCCGCTCCCTGCACTGCCCAGTCTGTCTGACCGGCAGCCAGTCCGTCGGTCCGTCGGTCTGGCGGGGCGCGCGTCGCGCTCGCAGCCCGGACAGCGCCTACGGGCGGGCGCATGCGCTGGCGCGGGGCCCTCGGGGGGGGGGAGGGGACGGGGAACGAGCGCCGCCGGCAGCCCCTCCCCCCCGCCCCCGGCGCCCAGGCCCGTCCTGGGGGGGAGGGGAGGGCGCGGGGCAGACCTGGGAAGAACTTCCTAGTTGAGCGAAGGAGGGGGCCCTCCCGCCGCCTGGGTCACATCCGTTCGTGGGGTCCCTGCCGTCGGGGAGGCCGAGGGGGCGGGCCAGGCGGGTCACCGTCCGTGCTGGGGCTCGCTGGGCGCCCGGCCTCCACCCGCCTTGAGCCCCGGCGCGGCCCCCGCGTGCGTGGGCGCGGGGAGGCGGGTGAGGTCGGGTGCATCGCACAGGTGGCGGCCGCGGCCCGGAGGTACGAGAGGCAGAGCGCGGGGCAAGCGTGGGGCGGGGACGCAGGCCCGCTCGGGGGCCTCCTCGGCTTCCCGACGGTGAGGGCGGGGTGTGGGGCTCGGCTCTCGGGGTGGGCAGCGTGCAGGGCTGCCTCCAGGTCGCAGGCGGAGCTCGGTGGGCCAAAGCTCGGGTCTGTGCGGGCGGACCGGGCCGCCCTGCCCGCCCCCAGCAGACGAGGGGGGGAGCGCAGGATTCGAGGGAGGCCGTCTCCTCCCGGAAGCAGCCCGGACAGGGCAGCTCCGACCCGGGGAGCAGCCAGAGGGGGGCAGCGTCGGGGGCCGCCGGGGCGGAGGGAGGGGCGGGCCTGGCACGGCGCGGCCGGCGGCGGAACAGCCTTTGTCCTTTCCTGGCGGCGGCCACGCCGCATCGTCCCCTGCATGTGGATGAGGCCGCGGGACGCCCGGCCCTCCCCGCCCCCTGCCCACCGCTGCGGCCTCGGGGCTTGCAGGGGCCCCTCCTGGGCTCCGACGGCGGCCGAAGGCGCATTGGGGGACTGCAGGCCATCGAGGTGCCAGAGTGGCGGTGCAGGGGGTTGGCGGACAAGGGGTGGCCTTCGAAGGTGGCGGCGGGACCTGGGCATAGGAGGGAGCCAGACGACACTGGGGGACTCAGCAGGAGGCCACCGGCGAAGCTTCAGCCTTCGCGCTCCCCGCGGAGTCCGGCATTCTTGGCGCCCTCTGCCTCCCGCCCCAGAGACACGTTCAGCGGCCGGCTCCCTTAAAGGACGCGCATTCAGGGGGTGGGGTGGAGAGAGGCAGCGAGGGCTCTGAAAACTGGATTGTGGCAGGTGGTGGGGGGCAGGGGTCGCGACCTGCCGGTTTGACTCTCCCCATCCAGTTGCCCTTGCAACGTTTGGGTCGGCCGGGAATGGGTTCAGCCAGGGTGAGCGCCCCCCGGGGGTTGGCAGGGGCCTCACACCCGGAGCCTGCGGTTTTCCAGGTTGAGCCTCTCATGGCACCTGAAATGTGGAGTACGTGTTTGAGGAGAAGGGGTGGCTCTGGGGCACTTCACAGGATGGAGTTTGCATGTTGTTGTTAAGGCTTCCAGCTCAGGAGGTCATATTAGTGGAATTGAACTAAAAACTGCAAACCCCAACGGGATGAAAGACAAGATTGGTTTACTGTCCCAAAGTCAATCAGTACAATTCCCCACAATAACAGAGAAAAATGAGGAAAACCATAAGACCTTCTCAATAACAGTCACATGTGATTTCAACAAACAAAAACTCTTAGCAAATTAGAAACAGAAGAGAAATGCCTCAGTCTGATAAAGTTATCTACCCAAACCCAAAGCCCTCCAAGAAACAAACAAAAATCCTACAGCTAGCATCATGCTGGTGTAGTGTTGAATGTTTTTTCCTGACACTGGAAATGAGAAAGAATATTAGTAT
Organism: Phataginus tricuspis; assembly: GCA_029783875.1. Taxonomy (NCBI): domain Eukaryota; kingdom Metazoa; phylum Chordata; class Mammalia; order Pholidota; family Manidae; genus Phataginus; species Phataginus tricuspis. Next base: position 3,480,531 of record JAQQAC010019400.1, read on the forward strand.
TCATCAGTTCTATATAAACTATGCTTGACGTCCTAGCCAGTGCAATAAGGCAAGAAGAAGAAATAAAAAGGCACACCTTTTAGTGACCAAAATCTGGAACACTGACAGCACAATATGCTGGTGACAGGAACTCTCTCATTCATTGCTGGTGGGGTTGCAAAATTGTACAGACACTTTGGAAGACGGTTTGGCAGTTTCTAACAAAACAAAATACTTTGATGATATGATTCAGCAGTTATGTTCCTTGGTGTTCACCCAAAGAAGTTGAAAACTTATAGCCACACAAAAACCTGCACATAAATGTTTAATGCAGCTTTACTCATAATTGCCAGAACTTGAGAGTAACCGAGATGTCCTTTGTTAGGTGAATGGATAAACAATGAATGGTACATCCATGCAATGGAATAATATTAAATGATGAAAAGAAATGAGCTGTCAAACTACGAAAAGACATGGAGAAAACTTAAATACATGTTACTAAGTGAAAGAAGACAATCTGAAAAAAGTAAAAAGGTATGAAGATGGGAAAGGAAGACTTAAAACTGTCATTTACATATGACACAGTTGGGTAGAAAATTAAAAATTTACAAGTAAATGTCAGGTTTACTTAGTTTAGCAAAGTCAGTGGATACAAGTTCAGTATATAAAAAGTGACTATCTCTACCAGCAACAATCAGAAAGTGGAATTTATTATACCATAAATATCAAATAGCTAAAAATAAATTAGTGAATTGTGTGTGGTTTCTACACAAAAAAACCATAAAACTGAAAGAAATAGTAAGAGATAGAAATTAATTGAGCCATATACTCTGTTCATGGATAGGGATTTAAGTTGTGGTTTTCTCCAAGCACACACAAAGTCCCAAAGGGTTTTGTTGTTTGGTTGGACTGTGTGGGTGTGTGTGTGAAACTTGATAAGGTGATTTTACCACTCACACTATAGTTAGGAAGACAGTGTGGTTGTGGTGCAAGGATGAACAAATCAGACAGTGGGACAAAACAGAAAATGCTAAAGCAAACCCGCCCACTTACGGACTCCTGATTGATCCCACAAAGGTAACGTGTAAAAGCAGTGGAGAAAGGGCAGGCTTTTCAATAAATGGCACTGTATCAATTGAGTATCTATATTGAAAAAAAAAGACCCTTCATCCCTACCTTACACCATACCTTAACAGCAGTTCCATGGATGTGCGTGTGAAATGTGCTTGCGATGGGTAAAACAGCAAAACTGCTAGAAGAAGACTTAGGGGAGAGAACAGATTCATTCTCTTAAACAGGACAGAAAAAGCACCAAAAAGTGACAAACCGGACTCCACTAAAATTAGAAAATTCCATTAATCAAATGCACGATTAAGAGAGGGAAAATAAGTGACATGCGAGAGAGGTTATCCCGTTGTCCCAATACGTACATTTGATAAAGGACTCGTATCTAAAATATATGAAAATGACTACAAACCAATAGGAAAAAGACTTTAAATAGGTGCTCCACAAAAGAGCAGGTCCAAGTGGCTGTTAAGCTACTGAACAGGTGTTCAACTTCATTAGTCATCAGGGAAATGCAAATTAAACCAGAATAAGATGCCACCGCACATCCCCCAGAATGCTGAAAATGAAACAACAGCGTTGGTAAAGATGTGGCCGGACTCCCCTGCACTGCTAGAGGGAGTGGGCACAAGAGGCTGAATGTGGTGTGTTACATTCTGGGAGGATTCCATTTACATGAAGTTCTAAAACAGGCAAAATTAATACATGTCACTCGAAGTCAAGATGAAAGTCAGCCTTGGAAGTAGAGACTGGGGAGGGGCATGTTGGGGGTCTCTGGGGGGCTGGTCAGGTCCTATTTCTTGACCAGGATGCTGGTTATATGAGAATGTCCAGTTTGTGAAAACTCACCTAGCAAGTGATTTGTGCAATCTTCAGAGAGACTAGGACGTTAAGCATGTCCTGGACAGGTGCCCTGGTGGGACAGTATCTGCATGGGGGGGGGTCTCTGGGGCAGCTCTTTCTCTGCCGTCTCCTCACGGGCCTTGGGTCCGCCCAGCCCTCACACCATCAGTTCTGGCCTCAGGCCCCCCCGCGCCCCCACCACACCTTCCTGTCTGCAGCTCTGGCCAGGTATCCTCTCAGGCAGCTTGGTCTCTACCGGCCTGCCCCCTAACCATTCCCTGTCCATGTTTCAAGCAACTCTTTGTTGAGGGATTCTTGGGGCCCCTCCTGCTTCTGTCCCTTGGGGCATTCTGGTTGCTCTTTCTCATCTTCTCTCTCCTTCCTCCCTCTGCCCTCTCCCTGGACAGCCCCTGCTCATGTCCAGCCCTTCTCCTGCTGGGACTAGGGCAGGAGAAATGAAGGCTTCATATACATGCCTAAATACTTAGAAGGTACCAGTGAAACTGCCATGGCCCAGCCCCCATTCACACCTTGTCTCTGGAGCTCACGCACTGTCCCCAGGCCAGTCCAGATGGCCACTATCAACTGAGGCAGGGTAGGGTGGGGCTGGGGCAGCGCCCCATACTCCTGGGCAAGGACACACTCCTGGGAAGGAGGCAGGCTGATCACCCTTCTCCCCCACCTCGCTTTTCCAACCTGGGATTTCCAGGCCATCCTAATCCCCTCTCCAAACATCACTATGAATCAGAGAGTGGTGGAAACACAGTAGTGGGGAATCTGGGCTGCCTGGACTCTCCAGTGGAGGCTGTGACACACACACACTCACACACACACACACACTCACACACACACACGCTCACTGCTCTTAACCCAGCATCTTCTCACCTACGGCCCTTGTATTACACCTGATCCTCTCCTGCAATTCACCTTTGTTCAATTAGTTATCAAGCTTTAAAACGTTCTATGAGACGGAAATAAAAACGTCTTTGGATTTGGCTCTGCTGGCATTGTGGGTCTCCGGAGAGTGGGGGTCCCGAGCAGAGACCACTAGCCCAGGTCTAAGAGCCTAGCCTGTACACTCAGTGCTTCTAGCATTAACAAATGAAGGGTATGTCAGCACACAAAGCCCCCACCTACTGCCTCCAGTGATTGCGATCCAGGTCCCGGTCTCCGATTCCAGGGCTCTGACTGCCCCCACCTTCGGCCTTACCTCTCCACACCTCACACCCACCTCCACCTGGTACTTCACCCACCTTTCCCTGGAGGCTGGCAACAGCTTCTTCGGCATGCTAGGATTGCTCCAAAGTGCAAATCTAATCCTCCTCCCCTGGCCCCTACAGTGATGTTTCCCTTGGGAGACCATTTAACTTACAGTCCAAACTGGGACACTTTTGAAAATGAAAGGGGATGCTATTAATAATCACCCCAGGATAACAGGGGTAAACCAGGATGTCTGAGCAAACTGGGATGTATGGACACTCTCTTTAAAGCCACTGTCCCTTGCTTTGAATGCTCATATGTTGGTCCCCACCTTCCTAGCCCATGCTGGCCCCCTGGCCTGTTCCATGCGCTGCCACCTCCCAACATTTTTATGTCCCTTGTGAGTTTACCCTAGTTATCACCTCCCAGGAAACCATCCTGGCCCCCAGACTGAGCAGTGTGCCTCTGCTGCGCCCATGCTGATTCTCTCCCCATCAGACGCTCCTCGAAGCCAGAGACCTGGCTTACTCCCAGCACACAGTAGGTCCTCAAAGAAGATTCCCAGATGTCTGACCTGAGAACCAAGAGACAGGGGTTCTAGTCCCAGTTCCGCCACTGACTCTAAAGTGGGTGAATCGCTTACCATCTGTGAACTAGAGGCAGCACTTGAACCCTTCACGGCCCACAGCTGTCCCATGGGGCAGAGTGCCCAGGCTGGGGTCCTGGGCTTACTGGTCAGAAGGAAATGGCAAGGAGGGGTGACTTGCCGGGGAGTCTGGAGCTCTCCGGTCCTGTGTCACCTGATGTCCTCCCCAGGGTCCCACAGGCTTGGCCCTGTGCTGCCAAATGGTGGTGGGTGGGGTGCACCTTGGGAAAGGGGGGGATGGGCGTCACAGGGACCGTTAGGGAACATGAGAAGTTAGGGCCAGGGACTCTGCTCTGGCACTAGGCTCTCCTCTCCCTCCTGGTAGTCCCCACCCCAAAATCTTGCTGGGGAGGAGGCAGCCTCCTGGACCAGGGCACCCCCAACCCTGGCCTTCACTCCAGGACACCTGCCATCCCAAAAGGCACCACCAGGGGGCAGCCCCCACCCCTTCCTGAGATGGACCCTGGCGGCCTCTCTGGGAAGTCAGGGACTCCAGGTCTCTGCTAGACCCTGTCCTAGGGGACTGGGGAGGGCAGGCCAGGATCCTGACACCAGGACCTAGCTTCTCTTAGGGCCACCAAGTCAACTGGGAGCCAGGGAAGTCCTTCCCAAGCGCTACCCAGGCTCCCAGCTGCTGCTGCCTGCATGGGGAGCCCAACCTCCTGGCACAAGAGATGCAGATGCGGCCCCGGGGGCTGTGGGTGCTGGCCTGGGCCAGGAGACTCATAGCGAAACCAGAGAGATCTCGTGGGGAAATTCTTTCTGCTCGGCGCACCTGCCTTGAGGCAGGGCTGGGGAGGCCCTGGGGGGCAGCAGAGCGTCCTGCGGTGGTGGTGGCGTGGGGAGGGCCCAGAGCCCTATCTGATGGGCCTGGCCTTTCTCACAGCCGAGTGGAGCCACCGTGATGGGCCAGCCATGGCCCAGTGGGCAGCGGTTTTGCAGGCCCTGTGCGCCTAGCTTCCCCACTTGCCCAATAGGCAGGGAGGCAGGGAGCCTGGGAAAGGCGCGGGTGGCTGAGTGGGTGCCACGGGAGGGGAGCGGGTACCATGGGGCTGGGTGCCGAGCCAGGGCCCTTGGGGCCCCAGTGCCTCAAAGCACCAGGAAATGTCAAAATCAGTTATCAAAAATTGGGGGCAGTCTAGGCGTGGACTTTTAACAAACTAAAGCTTGTAATATTGAAAGGAGATTTTGCACATCACCAGATACTGTTTGGATGTGAGAAACATTGGCTCCTGGGAGGCTGCAGGAGGTCACTTCATGGACACAGACTGCCCACCAGTCCTGCAGGTGGCTTGGGGGTCACACAGAAGCCTGAACATGGGGCCCTGGACAGGAGAGCCCTCTGTACTGTCCCAGTACCCGGCCACCTAGGTCCCCCTCCTGTGGGGGCACCCCTTGTGCCAACTGATGCCCCAGCTGGTGGGGAGGATGGTGGAACTGACTTCCCTGGGTGTGCGGGTGAGCCACTCTGGAGAGGCGGAGGCCCACCTGCAGAGGTCTGGGGACGAGCAGTCTCAGCGTCAGAAGGGTCTTCCCACCCTTGGCCCTGGGCCACCCTCCTTAGACCACCTCTCGGTGCACGAGACACCCGCCACTCTGGGTGGGCTGGGCTGAGATCTCCACCCGAAGAAGGTCTGAGTCTGACCCTGTTGCCCTTGTCCTGAGAGGACTCACAAGGGTTGGGGGCTTGACCCACCCAGCACCGGTGCCAAGGGCTCCCAGGACCAAGCTCTGTTGGAAGTCTCTCCAAGAGGAACGTGGTGTTCTCACGGGCCCGTCTTACAGGGAGGAAGAAGGGTGAAGTGACGATTCTCAGGGCCTCTGCCAGTTCCAGGCTGCCCATGGGTTGGGGCCCGTCAGCCTGGCCAAGGGTGGGTCCTACCAGGAGGGAGGTGCTTGCCTGGCCAGGCTATGGGGTAGGATCGGGGCATTATCTGGGGGAGATGGGAGTGAGGTTGGCTCAGTGCTATCTCCCCATTTCAAAGAGGGATAAACTGAGGCACAGAAGAATGGAAGTAATAAACCCAGGTTACATAGCTGATAAGTGGGGATATGGGGCATCTAGATTCTGAATCTGTAACCCCTGGGAGGCACTGGCTTCCTGTCCTGGGGCTCCTCACCCCCATCCTGCCCTGGGGTCTCTCCTGGCACTCACCCCAGCCTGTCGCTTTGATGGACAGAGACCCTGGTCTCCCGATAGCCCTGTGTGGCCAGCCTTGCGGTCCAAGGCGGCCAGGGGCCTTCTTCTTCCTAGAGCTGCCTGTGGCTTTGGAGGGAGGACCCCAAACAGGTGAGAGGACATTTGGCCCATGCTGTGCCCCCCCTGGGCCCAGAACCAATCATACCTCCCACAGGTCCCTGCCCACAGGTCCCTGCCCTCTGAGCCCCCTGGACTTGATGGCCTGGTTGCTTCCCGTCCCTCCCGTGGCTCTGTCCTCCACCTGCCCCTGCAATGCCCCCTGGGACTCCCTCCACTCCCCTCTCTTCACTGCGACTTCTGTCTCCACTCCTCGCTGCCCAGTCCAAGATCCAGGTCCCCTCAAGCTGAGTGTCCCCTGGGTTTTTCCCTCCCGCCTGGCCTCCCCTACCTTCTCTTTCCCGGGAACACCCCCATTCTGCGGCTCAGGCAAGCGCCCCGGGGGCTCCTCACCATCTCCTCCCTGTGCCCACCTCTGTGAGCACCCGAATCTGGTCGATCCAATCAGAACCCATTGCCTCTTCTATAAAGAATCTTATAATATCTTCCTGCCATCTGAAAATAAAACTCATGGAAAATATAACCTGCCGTTGTAATTTTAAAAAACAATATAACGTCCTACATTTAAAACAAGAGAAATAGAAGGAAAGTAACTTCTACTTCGTAAAGTGTATTTGATTTGAAAAATGCTTGGGTATGACCGACCGAGGGCTCAGGTGCTGGTTATGCGGAATCGTTGAGGCTGCAAATGCTGCAGAGGGTCAGAGCACCTGTCCAGGCTCAGGGCTGCCTGCGGCCACTGGGCCAGCTGAGGGATATGATTTTCCAAAGCGGCAAACAACTCTTGGTAAATTTCCAAATGAAACAAGGTTCCATGTCCAGTAGATTTTCATGCTTTTGCATTCCTAGGAAGCTCTGTATTTGGAAACGATGTAAAACAGAAGTAGGTTTCAGACTGGACCATTACGAGTGGGTTTTTACCTCCGCTAGGATTCCTCGGCCATGGCAGTACTGGCATTGTAGGTTCCTTGGCAGCATCCCCGGCCTCCACCCACTAGATGCCAGGGGCGTCCCCATCCCAAGTTGTGATGGTCAGCAATGTCTGTAGACATCGCTAAAGGTCCCCTGAGGGACAATTGCCCCCAGTTGGGAACCACTGACCTACCCTAGTGTCCAGTGGAATATTCAGACTCTGGGTCGGACACAGGACAGTTTGGTGCTAAGCAGGGTGTCCTTTACATCCCAGGCCTCACGGACAATGCCTGTGGCGGTCCCATTATGATGCCCCACATTTGCCCTCCGTTTCTGAATACCTGATGGGAGGAGGGCAGCCACTGCCGAGGGCCTGTCACTTCCCCAGCTCTCTGATCTAGGAAGGCAGCCATGCCCGGGAGCCCCTTCCCCCACACACTGGAAGGCCTGCTGGCCCCTCCAGGGACATCTGCCTGTCCCGTGGTCCCCGTCGCCCCGGGTTCCAGCTTTGCCCGCCTCACGCCTCTTACTTCCCACTAGTTCCTGCCTTCCTTCGAGCAGCTTGGGCCTCCTCAGACACTCAGCCTTCCTCGGTGCCTCTTCCTCTGGGTTACCCTAGAATTCCTTGGGCTGGAGGAACTGTCTCCACCCGGGTGGCCTTCTCCAGGGAGCCCTCCACGCTGCCCCGTCCCCAGCACAGGCTGGGCCAGCAAGTCCTTCTGGTGCCCCAGACCCAGCGGCAGCCTCCACCATGGCTCCAAGCAGGGGGCATGGCTGAGACTGTGATTCAGCTCAGTTTTATTTGCATTCACTGAGGCCTCCAGTGCTATGCACAGACTGGTCACGGCACAAACTGAAGTGGGCATATGCCAAGGGGCAGACCTGGGAGAGCAGCGGATTGCAGCAACCGAGGGCGGAGACTCGGGAGGGACCTCGAATCTCATTCCCTGTCCTGAGCTTCTGCCCCTTGCCCTACAGGAAGGGGGTCCTTCAGGTGAACTTCCTCCCCCCAAAAGTGCCCCCCAGGAGGAGCTGCTCTAAGCCAGGTTCGCTGGGGCTCAGGGAGAGCACTGGGGAAGCAGGGGGGGTCCTAATTCCTGCCTGGGGGACTCCTCAGGGGCAGGCTGGCCCCTGGCATGTACCACTTGTGGAGCCTGAACCCCCAGCTCCTGAGGGACCCTTGGGGCACCGAGCACTGGGCATGTGCAGCAAGTGGGGGTCCCCTGGAGCTGGTTCCCCCAGCTCTTCATCTGTCCCAGGCCTGTGCATTCCTGACCAAACTTCATGCCAGGCAAACAGGCCTGGGCTGTGGGCAGGGGCAGGCTGCAGCCACCCCTACTGAGACAGAGACCCAGCCTGTTCTGGGGGCGCCCTGGCTTTGGGGACACCTCCTCTGTGCGGTGCAGGGACTAGAAGCTGGGTGGGGGGCTTCAGGGAGGGTGTGCCCCAGTGGATGAGGCCGTCTCTAAGCTGGCAGGGTGGGGGGCGCACAGAGACGAGACACACCCGGGTCCTGCGGGGACATAGGAGACCCTGCGGCCCTGCTACCCTGCAGCCTGGGAAGGGGGGCACCGGCAGCTCCCGGCAGGCCTCAGAGCCCCCAGCTGGGAAATGGGGAATGTGACCTTCGCCCTACTCTCCGGACAGCTCCTAGGGTGGTAAGGAAGCCGGTCTCTCCAGGCCCCGCCCTGCACTGCAGGCTGTGCATGTCCTGTGCCTCGGTCGGTAGGTCTGGGCCCTGCCTGCCAGGCCTTTCCCCCAGGCCCTCGGGCTCCTCCCGGGGATGCAGGCAGCCTGGCCCCGGCTCAGCTCAGGCCGCTCTTGGCCAACGAGCCCGTGTCTGTTCCTCGGCCTGGACCGGCCCCAGGCTCCCCCCTACCTGGTGTCCTCGGGGGTCACCGCCTCACTGGTGAGGGCCTTGCCCACAGGCTGGTTCTGCCCAGTCTTCTGGTGAGAGGGGCCACCTCCCGGGTTCTTGCTGGTTCTTGACCGTAGTTTGGTGTCTTTGCCCTGCGTTTGTTTATTCAGCAGCATCTGTGAGGCCCAGAGGGAGGAGGCCCAAGGCGTCGCGGCACCCTGCCCTCCAGGCCGCCCTCTCCAGGGTGGACTAGCTGGTCCCCGCGCGCCTGGGGATGGGGTGGGGAGGCTGGAGGGCGGGAGCTGGCCCTGGTGGGACGCCAGAGAAGACCCCCAGCCTAGAGGGCCCAAGGTCCCCCCTCAGGTCCCCTGTGGCTGCGTCGCTGGGCGTGGGAGGGATGGGCCTCAAGGGAGGGTGTGAGAGTGAGCGAGCGGGCTTGGGCCCTGGGGAGGCCGCGAGGGAGGTGGGGACTGTGGGAATGAGCCAGCACGAGCGGGGGGAGACCCAGGGTAGGGTGCCCCTGCCTTCCAACTTCCCTGGGGAGTGGAGCGAGTCTGAGGAACTGGGGAAACAGCATCAGGAATGGTGACCACTAGGTGTCACCAGGAGCCCACGGGACAGAGGAAGGGCCCAGGTGAGGGGCCAGAGCCCCTCTTCCCCCAGGTATGCCCACTCTGACCAGCAAGGGGCGCCCCCTGGCCAGTCGGAGGGTCCACAGGCCAGAGCTGGTGGGGTGGCAACACCCTGTCCAGGCGGAGACATTCTCCAAGGAGGCCACCCTGTCCCCACCTCCTGTCCACACAGACCCTGGTTGAGGATAAAGCTAGCGGGGGTGGGGAAGCCGCACCCTCCCAGCCACCCAGCCCCTTCCTGGCCCAGGCACCCAGCTACGAGGGGCTGGTCCCTACTAGCCCCTCCGGGTGAGCCCTTTGACCCGTGCTCGGGCCCTGCCGGCCCGTGGAGGGGAAGGCCGAGCCCCGCTCGCCTCTGCGCACTGCTGTCCCTGCTCAGGTCCGGCTGGGCGCGTGGATCCCTAAAGCCCACTTGGGCCCCCTTGGGCCCCTTTCGGTCCCCATTCTCCTGCCGTGCACTCGTGCGTGCAATGCCCAGGAAGGACCCGCTGGGTGCTGGGTGCTGGGTATCCAGCCACAAACAAGACCATGGACTCTGCTCCACAGAGCTCACCTGCCACCAGGGCCGCCAAATAAACAAGCCAGGTATTTGTGGAGGAGATGCCGTCACACAAGAAGTAAATCCTGGAGGAACTGGGAGGGCCAGGGGGATGGCCATTTTGGGCGGTCACCAGGGAGGACCTTTGTAAGCAGACAAAGAGGAGGATCAGTCATGAGAACACTGGAGAGGAGAGCACTCAGGGCCACTGGAAATAGTATGTGAAAAGGCCCTGAGGCAGGAACAGGCCAAGCTTGTTATTAGTGAAACACGGAGGCTGTGTGGGTGGGGCGCAGTGATGGAGGGTGGAGGGCGGGGCCTCAGGCCATGCTGGGGCCTCAGGCTGCGTGGCCTTCCTCTTCCCAAGGACAAATGTGGAGAAGTCCTCAGGGGCTATTCCCTCTGCGGGCAGGGGAGCCTTCCTGCTGGTATGTGGCGGAAGGGTCTCTCCTGTCCAGTGTTGGTTGTAGCTGGTAAGGAGTGGATGCCACAGCTCTTGGGGGATCCACCCAGACCCTCATATCGTTGTGCATCGAGGAGCAGGAGAAACCCCAGGAGGGCTTTCCCCACTGTGAAGGGCTCCCCGGAGCAGGACAGGCCGGCTCGTCTCAGCTCCTGGGTTTCTGGATAGAGTCTGCTTGTCTGGGAGCAAAGTCCGAGGAGGTTTAAAGCAGAGGGAAGAGCGACATAGCTCCTGTTCTGCATCTCCCCACTGCCCAACACCCCGTGGTGTCCCTGTACCCTTCGCTGTATATCCCAACCCCCGACCGTGGCAATGACCTCCTATGCAGCTCCCTCAGCCAGCCCTCTAACCAGTCCACTCTCCTTGTCACCCACTTGGCTCCAGCCACACTGCTCTTACAGGGGCACTCCTGCCTCGGGGCCTCTGTCCTCGCTGTCCCCTCTGCCTGGAATGCTCCTCCTGCACCCTGGGACCCCCAGGGCCGCCCAGATGTCACCTTCTCAGGAAGCTTTCTCTGATCGCTCCTCTGCAAACCACATTCCCTGCCTGGGTACCTTCTCTCACTGTGGCCTGCTTTTCCCCCTGACTGCCATTTGAAATTCCATATATTTTACTTACTTAGGAAATAAAATAAAAATAGTTACTTAGCTGTCTCTCCCACTACACTACCCATACTAGACCACACGCTGAGTGGCCTGTTTTGTTCACAGATGCACCCACACCACCCAGCACAGTTCCAGCGCAGAGCAGCTAGGCCTTGTTGAATGAATGAACGAGGACGAGTGGGGCAAGGCTCACTCCATCGCTCCTGATATCATCTGGCCACCGCAGGACCGTCCTGGGCCTTGGCCTCCATCCCTCTTGAGCAGGGCCAAAGGCCTGGACCAAGTGCCATCTACCCCAGAGCTCCAGGGCTTTGTCTGCTGCGGGTCCTGCCATGCCCCCTGGAGGGAATTATAGGGGGGAGACCCTCACAGGGCACTTCCTAGGGCCAATCTAATCTGGAAGAGGGAGGCCGGGCTGCTGCCAGGGTGCAGAGCCGCAGACCACCGCACATCCGGCCCTGCTTTGTGGCCCTGGGAACTGTGTTTTTCCAGAATGGTTTCAGGCAGACACTACAAGGTGTAGAATGTGGGCATAGGGGTGTGGCCCCCATGTTACATGGAGGCACTGAGGACATGAGAGATGATGCAGGAAACCTTAACTGTCTTGCCCCCTCTTGGGAAGAAGCCAGCGGGCTGTCGTGGGGGTGGGCACCCTGTGAGCAGGGTCTCCACATGTCAAGGCCTGAGCGGGGAGGCAGTACCTCCCCTGGGAGGCCCTCACATAAATGCCCTTTTTCTGGAGGGTGTGAAGTTAGTCCTCACCAAGGCCTGGGCCGCAGGGTGCCCCGGGGGTGTGCAGCCCTGAGGCCGACCCCGACTCAATGCTCTTCTGGTTTCCACGGGGCATGTGAATCAGAACCCATCTAAAGTGATGTACACCTGGCAGGAGATGATGGGGTTAAAGCCCAATGAATTTTTCTAAAAGATTTGACTGAGACACACTCATAAACAGCTTCCTTGAGCTGAAAGGTCAAAATCTAGCCTAGAGATTGAAAAACATTTTTGGAGAGATGTCTTCAAAAGCCCCAATACTTAAAAGCGATGCTCTTTGGAGGAGGAAGGGAGGGAGCTGGGAGCACCAACTGTTGCGAGCCGTTGGAGGGACCCGAGGAACTCCAGGGGTTCCTTGGAGCACCATTTGAGAGCCACAGATATCAGTCTACTGCTCACTGCAGGGAGGAGTCGCACTGCCACCGAGCGGACCACGTTTCCTGACAAAGGCTTGTAAAGCCCGTATGCAGTACCGGGTGTTCCCAGTAGGGGTCACTGCTAGCAGGAGGCCCCAGCCGGGCCCCGGTGGCACCAAGAAGAGCTCCAGACTCCAGTGAACCACGTCCTCTGCCTTAGTGCCAGTGACCTGGAGCCTAGGTATGCTGTGAGCCAGGGGCCGCCACATGCCCTCCCAGTGGACACGGCTGCCCGCTGGCCATGTGGCCAGCTTGGCTGGGGCTGATCAGAAGCCCTTAGCTCTGGGACAGCTGCCAGGGCTGGGGCCCCAGGGACTGGTAAGGGTTTCTAGCTAAGCCTGGATCAAGCCATTCGAAGGGACAGCTGGAGCGTCTCTCTAGTCAGCGCCTGGAAGGGGGCTAGTGCAGCCTGGAGTCCAGGCCAAGCATATGTGAGTATGTGCAAACACACACAATGTGCCCGCGTGTGCACATGGTCACACAGTTCACATGTAACCGCATGTTCACGCATGTTTCCAGTGCATGCAAGCACACAAACACATGTGCCAGCAAGCACCTGCATGTGCACACACGCAAACACGCCTGCATACGGCCCAGGCACACGCACGCCTCACTAGCTCTCCCCACGACGCTCCAGGATGGGTAGAGAAACACCTCTGGGTCCAGTGCATTTGGGGTGAGTGCATCTGGGGGATGTGGCCCCTGCTCCACCTCTCAGCCGTGGCATCTCTTCACCTCCCGCCAGCCTTGTCCCAGCCCGGATGAGTGGGTGTAGGTAGGTGGGAGGGGCACGGGGCCGCTGGGGTGTCTGGCCACCTCTGGGAGTGGTCTGGGCAGATGCTGGGGACAGGCGTGTAGGGGATTCTCTCACGACATTGTTTTGGGTGGAAATGGAACTGGAATCATAACAGCAGCCCATGGGGTAGAGCTGGACATGAGGCCCGAGGTGAGGGGTTGCCTGACTAGGGGGTGCAATGGTCTTTGTGCTCTTGGAATGACCTGGGCTCATTCCCTCAGGGCAGGTAAGAGTGGCAGGGAGGCCTCTGAGGTTCTCTGCAGCTGTACCCCCCACCCTCAGGGAGCCAGCCCTTCCCTGGCCTCCTGGTCTCCTAAAGAGGCCATTGGGCTTCTTGACTTTCATCTCAGACCTGTGAGGGCTTTGGTGGCTGGAGCACGTAACCTCCTGGTCTCTGTTGTCCCTCTGGCCACACAGGCCCGGGCACGCTAGACCATCAGCCCGAGGGCGGGAACTGAAATCATTTGTGGTCTGACAACCAGTCCCCTGCCTGTGAGGGATCTAGGGCCTTGACAGGGGCTCTGTAGCCCCAGCCCCTCATCCCAAGGGGTGGGTTCTGTGAGTCCAGCTGTCTGACCACCAGCCCATGCCCACAGCCCTTGGCAGGGGACAGAGTTCTGTCACCTCCCCCACCAGATCAATACCTCCAAGGCTGCCATCAGCAAATCTTTGACCTCTGACCTGGCCACACACTGTGACCCCTGAACTTGTTGGTCTTTCCACCAATCCTTGTCCTTGTCTCTGGGGTGGATGAGGGGTGAGCCCTGGCTCCAGCCCGGGCTGGGAGGGGGAGTGTGGCTGTCGGCCTCCACAGTCCAGCCTCTTCCCTACCCTCCCGCGCTTCCTCTCTCTTGTCTGAAGCCAACAAAGGGTTCCCTGCCCCGAGCCTCCCTGCAGGCTGCCGTGCCCCCAGCCAGGGGCCTGAGGCTCAGACCCCTCACCCCGAGCACGGTCCTGCTGAGAAGGACCCCGAGGGCAGGGGGAGCGTGGCTGGGGATGACATGCAGCCCGTACTGCTCACACAGCCAGGTCACCGGGCCATGAGCCTCTGGGGATAGAGGGTCCCTATCTTCCTCATCCACTGTGCCCCCTCCCTGCAGTCAGTCCCCTGACTAGTTGGGGTCCCAGCAGCCCTGACCAGAGAATGAGAAGGGGCCCCTGAAACCCCCCCAAAGTGCCCCCTGGCCCAGCCAGGAGGGTCACTGCTCTGGCTGCCCTGTCCTGCCGACCCAGCCTGCTCCAGCCCAGGGGGTGGAGCCCAGTGTCCCACGGAGACCCCCCCAGACCCTGGGAGCCCTATCCCTGAACCACCCTGGGATGCAATGTGGGGAGTCCCGGCCCTGAGGCAGGGGCTGTTGTCCCAAGACTCTGGCCTCAGAGGGTCCAGCCAGGACGATAGGACCCACTGGTCACTCACCATGGGCCCCTTACCTGGCTGCCCTTCCTTGCCCCAAGAGGAGACCCCCACCCCTACATGGGCGTTCTGAGAGCCATGTGGACCAGCGCCCCCTGTCCTGGGCCCATCTGGGTCTGCATTAGGGGGAGGGGTAATGACCCAGAAACTCCCCCCTCCTCCCTCCCCAGCTCCAGGAGAGGAGGAAAGGGAGAAGGGGAAAAGGAAAAAGTGGGGAGAGGAGCAGAGAAGGATAGACAGGCCTGCCCACTGAGATGGGAGAGGCAGGTTTGGAAACCGAGGCGCAGAGAGGTAAGTACGAGGAGCAGCGAGAAGTGCCTCCACCTGGACATCTGGCTGGTGCTGGCCCACTGCGGGGACCCCTGAGGCCCTGACAGTTTGCCTCTCTGGGTCACTCTCAGGAGGCGGGAGGGCCAGGTCAGGCCTGGGGCGGAAGACTGCTGGCTCCGACTGGGTGGCTGAGTGGGCCGCAAGCCCTGAGGTCAGGGGGCGGGCGGGGAGGCCGGGAGGCCCCACCACAGCTCTCTGAGGCCCTTGCAGTGCTCTGGCCTGTCCAGGAGCCTTAGTTCTTCCGTACTTGGGAACAGCCTGCTGTAACCCAGCCATGCGGTCCTGGACTAGAGGAGGTGGTGAGAGAAAACAGTCGTAGTCGTGTGTGTTGGGCAACCCCTCTGTGCTCAGGTGGGCCACTCCTGCTGTCTGGTTACCCCACCCAGGCCTGGGAAACGGAGCCTCAGATGGGGCAGTGATAGTTCCCTGACAGGTGGAGCTAGACTCGAACCCAAGGCTGGGATCCAGGTCCCTGGGTGGAAAATCCTCTTGGAAGAGCACTGGGCGATGGGGCTTGCGGGCTGCGGTGTGGATCTGGGCCTTGCTTCTCTCCCTGTTCCATGTCCAGGGCCCTGCCCGGCCAGCCAGACAGTGAAAATGTACCGCAGGCTTGCTGGGCCCTGGGGTTTTGGGCAACATCTGCAGGGAGGAAGACAGGTGGGGCACAGACAGCGCCAGAGCCCTGGGGCCTGAAATGTGCCCACCCTGCCCTGAGCCCCCCTGTGAGGACTGGGGACCTGGTATCACACAGGGGAACCCAGGCTCTCGTCAGTTCTAATGATCACTCCTGGGGGCCCTGGTGGGAGACCCACAGAAATCACTCACAGGCTACAGACATACACCATCCACAGACCCCATGCCACGTACTGACGCCCATGCCACGCTAACACAGCTCACAGACACACACACCCCACCTTCTGACTGGCCACACTTGCCACACACACACATCCCCGCCATGCACACAGACTCACAGAGCCAGCCACGTTGCCCTGCATGAGTCTTGGGGCCACACAGGCCTTCCGTTATACCAAGGGGTTCCTCAACCTGAACTTGGCAAAACTTAGAGCTCAGCGAGAGCAGAGTGTCCTGGGAGTGGTCAGGGGCTGAGGGCACACTTTGGGGCAGGCGGCTGAATGCTGAGGCCTGGGCCTGGGGCATGGCCCATACTCCCTGCATCCTTCAGAGTGGGGCTGTCACCTCCTCAAGACTTCCATCCCCTCCAGGGTTAAGTACCTCTCTACCCCCTGGATGGATGGGCACAAAAAAAGGCCCTGGTCTTTGATTCCCTACATACCCTCTCATAGCTGACCTTGGGAGGCCTGAGGCGCCCCCACCCTGCTGACCTCCAGCTTGGAATATAGGAGTTTAGGTGGAGGGGGGTCCCCCGTCTTGTTCCTAGAAGGAGGGGCCTGGGCTGAGACCCACAATCTGCATGGGGCATGAGAACACCTTTCCCAGACCCTGTGGCTGGGCCAGCCTTGAGTCGCTGACCCTGAGCTGGTTGAAGCAAAGGTCCTGTCTTGGAGAGCAGGGGCCCAGAGACCTCTGACCCTCTGCCTCTGTCTGGCATTCCACCACTGCAGTCGGATTCATCCGCAGTAAAAGACCCAGGGCTCCATTACAATGTCAACGCCTCACGGGCCATTTGCAAATGAGTTGGAGGAGTGGGGTGCCGAAGGCAAGTAGGACCCTGGTGTGGGGGTTCCCAGGAAGAGCTGGGTCTCGCTAGCCCTGTGGGGCTCTTCCCAGAGGTCAGGCATG
Organism: Phataginus tricuspis; assembly: GCA_029783875.1. Classification (NCBI taxonomy): domain Eukaryota; kingdom Metazoa; phylum Chordata; class Mammalia; order Pholidota; family Manidae; genus Phataginus; species Phataginus tricuspis. The sequence goes on from JAQQAC010019400.1 coordinate 3,497,017, forward strand.
GAGGGCAGTGGGATTCTGAAGCATTAAGGCTGCCGTCCCCTGTTTCCAGCTGGGGCCCAGAATGGTAGCAACAGGCTTTCAAAAGGGAGAGCAGGTCGTGGGCTCCAGCTCACGCAGTGTTTCCTGGGGCGGCCTCTCTGCCCTCCTGGGCCGAGCAGGGCAGCCACTGCCCACTGAGAGTTACCTCTGTCTGCACCCGTCACTGCCCACTCGGCTTTCCTGCTGGGAAAGGGTCAGCAGGGACAGTGGAAGCGACTACCAGGTCTGCGGAATATGGACCTGGACACACAGAACAAAGGCCCTCGGATTCCTGGGAGGAGCCCCTACCCAGTCCAGAGCCCAGGGCAGGGCACAGCCTGGGGAGGCCCTGCTTGGACCCCAGCCCTCCCCCTGGTCAGCTGCAGGCCGTAGGCTCTGCGCCTTCTGGAGGATGGCGATCCAGCTGTCTAGCAGGAGTTATGTTCATAGCCAGGATGGGAAGAAAATAGGAAGTGGTCTCCAGAGCCAGGCGGGTGCCTCCCAGTCTTCCCGGGTGAGGGGGTGGCTGCTCCCGACGGGCCTGAGTCACCCGCCAGTGGCTGCCGGGAACCCTGTGCTCAGCCGCTGGGAAACACTGAGGCCGTCCAGCTGGGGCTCCCCCAAGCCTAACTCAAAGGTCCCCACTCCAGCTGCCTGGGGTCCCAGTCAGTCCGCAACTGCTGCCTGACCCTTAACCCTTGTGGGGCACCCATTAGGAACCAAACTGTGCTGAAGGCATTTGCTCATTATTCCAGTTAATTCCAAGGACCCCTGCCAGGCAGGCCCAGTCTGTAGACGAAGAAGCGAAGGCCCAGAGATGTGCTCAGGGTCCCACAGCTAATATCTGGCAGTACTAGGACTTGAACTTGAAGCTGCCTGAGCCCAAGGTCCAACTGTGAGAAAACTGAGGCCCAGTCCTGGGAGGTGATACTCGAGACAAGACTTGAGTGACAAAAAGGAGTCAACCAAGTGAATGTAAGGGGGAAGAGTTTAGGTGTACCAGAGGGAACAGCAAGTGCAAAGGCCCTGTGGCTGGAACAGGTTTGAAGGTTTGAGAAACAGACAGAAGCCAGGTAACAGTGCTTCCAAGGTGCAGACCATACCTATTGTGCAGCTGACCTGAGTCCTGTTCCCAGATGTGAGTAGCATGTGTGACTGTCCTCACCCTGTGTTGCCAACTCCCAGGAAAGGTGCAGTAGACCTCACAGGAGTGAAGAATTCCTGCATCTGATGATTGATATGTCCTAGGACTAGGACTTTCTCCCCAAGTCTTCCCAGAGGACAGGCTGGGGATAGCAGGAAGTGATGATAGCTTGACTCGACCATAATAGATGGATAGCCCATTACCCTCTGTGCTCAGGGCCAACCCAGAGGACCCCTTGAGCTCACATCTCGGGCATTGAGATGGGAGCTTATAGAGTGGTCCTGGGGAGTGGTGGGCATTTTGGTTCTCAGCTCCACTGCAGGCTTTCCCTGACCAAGGGCAGCCGGAGCGTGACCGACCCTATGGGCAGACTGCACTGAGTGAGCGGTACACACCTCCTTGCCACCCTCCAGGGGAAGGAAGCCATAGAAGGCTTGTGTGGGAAGCACAGGTGAGTTTCCACTAATCTAGGGTCTGTGTGCAATTGGGAAAGGGAATGTAGAAGTCCAGATAAAAATAATCTAAGATTGTTCGTGGGGGAGTTTGTGGGGAGAGAAGTTGCATCTAGTGGGGCCTGAAGAATGGATCGGATGGAGATGCAGGGAAGGTGCAGCCATGTCCAGAGGTTGGCGTGCCTAGAGCGGGGCTCCAGGATTAAAGGGGTCACATGTGGCTTTTGGCTCCATCCTCACGACCTTGTCAGAATCAGGAACAAAACTGACTTTCTTGGGCTTCTCTTGACACTTTATCTTGTCCTTCTTGGAACATCTGCTTCTCATCCTGGCTTTCACCACTTTCTCATCTAAAGTATCCAAAGTCAAGCCACCCTCCAAAAGGCCAGATCGGCCCACCTCCCCACTCTTTCCCTCCACCATGACTTGGTTTGAAGCATGTCCTACTCCTGACCTAACGAGTTTCACCTTATCACCACAGATCCTGCCTCGAACCCACTTCTTTGCATCCTGATTCTTTATTCCACTCTAGTTTAGTGGAGGATATAGGATTCTTGGAGGCAGGTTGTTTCCCTGAGCACCTGGAATTTACGGTTGACCGGTGTTCTGGTATCCATTGCTGTTGAAGAGAAGTCTGTTGTCACTGTAATTGTCATTCCTTTGTGATAATCCCTCATTTCTTCCTGGTACTGTGAAGATTGTCTTTTTGTTTTTAATGTCCTGTGGTTTTACTATGACATGAATTTGTTTTTATTTATCCTTCTCAGGACTTAGTGTGCATCTTCCATGTGAGGATTAGTTCTAGAAATTTCTCAACCAAAGTAAGTTTCTTTCATGGCCCTTTATCAGTTTTAAAGTTAATTTATAGATTTGGGGTTCTAGAACCTCTGGGTTGCATAAATTTGAATCCCACATCTATTCATGGCTCCAGCTGGGGTTTTGGTCTCTCAAAGGTGACTTCTTCCTGTGTTATGCCCTGATTCTGAAGTCTTTCCAAGTCTTCCTGTTTATGACCCTAACCGAGAGCCTCCATGGCCCTAAGGTGACTCAATTCATGCCCTGCAGTACATTTCCTTGACCTTCCCTTGAGTGAAACCTCCCAGTTTCAACATCTCCCTTTCAGTCCCAGGGGCTCCCTTTTCTGGCTCCAGGTTTTGTGACACAGTTATACCCAGAAGCTCAGAGGGAACCCTACAGCGCAGATGCCTCAGACAGGCACAACCCCCAACTCCTAAGAGCCCCAGACTCTGACCAGTCACAGTTTCTTTGATTCATGACCTAGTACAAAACCATAAGACAGGCCCATGGATCCCTGGTGCTTTCTAACCATGAAAGCCAGGGCCTTCTGATATATTGAGATCAATGGTTCCTGACCTGAGGCAACTTTGTGCCCCTCCAGAGGGGATATTTGGCAATGTCTGGAGACATTTTTGATTATTGTGACTGGTGGCGGTGGGGGGGAAATGTCACTGGCATTTAGCAAAGAGGAGCCAGAGATGATGTTAAATTTCCTATAATGCACACAATAGCCTCAACAACACAGAATCAGTTCTCCAGCCTAAAACGTGCTGCTCTTGAGGAACTTTGAGAGCTGTTTCTGCCCTTTCTTACAGGTGAGTCCTACATGCCAAGTGGATGATCCTCACGTCCACCATGGGATGGAGGGACAGAGGAACTGCCTGAGACCTGGCCCCAGGATAGTCCCAGTGCAGGGACAGAGGAGCCCTGGGACTGCCCCATGCTGAAATACGTCCGGAGGAAGGGTGAGTTGGTCGGACACCAGATGCCCAGACTGCTCCCAGCTCACGCCTGCGGCCTCATCTGGGCGCAAGGGCTGCATGCGCCATACATTCTGCCCTACCTGCCCACGAGGCCTCCTGCTCGGCTCTCTGCCCAGTTCAGCCTGCACGCGCTGGCCACACTCCCCTGTGTGATGTGGGGAGCAGGCCCCGTGTGATGTGGGGAGCAGGCGTGTGGTCGTTGGAGCAGGCTGGGCCTTCCCGGGGGGTGGGGGTGAGGACATATCTCTGGTGCCATCTTTCCTGTTCTGATAAATAACTGATCTGTGGTTGAGGCACGAAGGTCACCTCTGCCCAGGGAAGCTCAGGAACCGACCACTTGTGACTGGTGGGGAGGGCCCGGGGGTGGGGCGGCGGGAAGTCTGCCTGCCTGGCCACCAGGCTGCTGGGGACAGATTTCAGAAAAGGGAAGTGCTGAGCTGGGGCAGCTCTTCCTGTGGTCTCCGGCAGTCAGGGCATCGGGGCGGGCATGGCCAGTCAGAGGGGTGGCTGCCCTACCCCAGGAGGGGCAAGGTGAGCCTTCCCTGGTCATCAGGCCTGGGCCAGGGGGACCCTGGTCAGGCACAGTCTACTGCTGTCCTTCAGGGTCCTAGCTGGGGGCCCTGGGGGATCACGGGACTTACTTAAAACACTCTTGAGACCATGGGTTCCTTGTCTGGGTTCCCGCAGAGCTCGGCTCTGCCCTCAGAGTGAGGTCCACCAGGCAATGCACTCCTTGCCTCTCGTGATCTCCAGTGGCCCCTGTCAGCACCTCCTGCCTGCCTCTAGCACTGGGGGAAGGCCTGCCGCCCCTTCCGCTCTGGGAAGCCCTAAGCCCCTGCTTGGCTGCTCCAGGGAGCCCCCTTCTTTTCCAAAGGTAGGCCTGAGGCTGGTAGCCTGCGAGGCCTGCGAGCTCCTGACGTCCCTCAAGCAAGAGGCGGTCAGCACCTTTCTGTCTCTTGTTAGGGAGGGAGCCGGAGCAGGTGACCTAGGAGCAAGGGCGGTGGCCCGGCCTCCACAGCTCCTGGAGCCTACCTTCGGACCTCAGATCGCAGACCACTAGCCCGGGCAGGCCTGGCCTGGGAGGGGAGCTGAGGGACACTGGCCCCCCTCCAGGCCCAGCATGGCAGGCTTCTGGCTTCTGCTGCCTGCTCCGCGCCACCTCTCTCTAGATGGAGTCCTGCACACCGCACCGTGATTATCCAGCCTGACTCTGTCCCTACCCATCAGGACACAGGTCAACCCTGGTGGGGCTGTGTGCCACTCTCTCCCTTTTGCCCTGGCCGGGCTCCCCTCTGATGGGCCCTGTGGGTGAGGCGTGCGGCCCCACGTGCCCTCCAGCTGTACAGCCCACCGCCCCCGTGTGCTCCTCCTGAGGCCCCGAGGGCTGGGGCTCCCGGGCCGGCGGGGGCTGCTGGAGCTGGTGCTTCTGTCTCCCTGGTCCCAGCTGGGGCCGTGCCAGGCAGGGGCAGAGTCGGCGAGCCCAGCACACTGCCCGGTCCCGCGGTGCTCAGGCTGCATGGGCTGCGTCCCGGAGGCCAGGTCAGCCCCAGCCCCGCCGCAGCCCACCCCCCGCCTCTTGGTCTCCACCTGCGCCCTCCTTTTTCACTCTCCCCGTCTCTGTTGACCTTGGGTCACCTCTTCTCTCTTTCTGTATCTCTCACTCTGTCTCTTCTGTTTTTCTCTCTCCTCAGTAGAAGCCCCTGGGCCCTAGGCCCTCTGTATGTATTTACACATCCGCCCGTCTGTCTGTGATGCTCCCCGAGTTTTTCTCTCTCCGTGCATCTCCTTCCCGTCACCCCACCCCGCCCTGGCTCCTTGGAGCCCGTCTGTCTGCGTCTGCCTCCCTGTCTCCCTACCCCCTGCTCCTCTCTCTGTTTCTCCGGCTGTGGCTCTGCCTCCGCCCCCGCCCTGCTCACCCCGACCCCCGATCTTCCTCAGTCTCTGCCCAGCTTGGCGGCAGCCCTGGCAGGAGCGTCGGGAGCACTTCTTAGCTGCCCATGGGTCCTCATCTTGTTATCAGTGGGAAATGAATCAGAGATTAGGAAACGGGGGAGTGGGGGTGTTATCGCCTGATGCACACGGGGCACTCAGCTAATCTCTGGTGGCCCTGGGTTCGAGAGGAAATGCAGTTGCAACACCGAGCCCTTCTTACGGTCACTGTCATGCCCGCGGCGAGGCTGCGGGAGATGTGAGGATGAGGTTGGAGAGGGAAGAGGGGGAGAGGAGAGGGCCAGGCCCCAGTCCCCTGCAGGTGTGCACACACTCACACATGCACGCACACACACGCCCCCAGAGCCTCCTGGACCCTCGCACACCTCACCTGTCACCAGCCTTGGACTTCCTCCTTCCATGGCCTTTGCACGCCCACCCCCACACCCTGGCCAGCATCGCTCTTCGCTGGATGGCTGCTCAGCCTTGCCCTGGGCACCCTGCAGCCCATTCTCCTTTGAGCAGGTGGAGTGGCCCTGTTAATGGCTACTTGACCAGTCACTTTCCTAACCAAGCCCTCCCATAGTCCTGAGGACCAGCCTGCATGGCCAGTGTGGCCTCGGCCTATGTCTAGTCCAGTTCCTGCCCCGTCCACCGCCCTCTGCCCCAGCTCCTCCCAGCTTCCATTGCTCCTGCCGCCCTGGCCTCCCTACCACTCCTCAGCACCACAGCTTTCACACATGCCGTTCCTTCTGCCTGGAAAATGTTCTTCCACCACCCGCCTGGCCGACTCCCATGCACCCCAGCTCACTCAGCTTCTGTATTACTTCCTCAGAGCCATTTTGTCTCAGGGGCTCTGCCCTCCTGGGGTGGGTTTTGCTGTTCACACTGGGACTACACTTTTCTGGGAGGGGTTCCTTGTTTACTGTCCATCTTCCTCCAGACTGGACGGTGAGTCAGGGACAGAGTTGTCCACTACGTTGGCCAGTACCTGGCCTGGGACCTGGCCACAATGGACAGTGGTTGCATGAATGGATGTATAAACACACTTAGGGACACACAGAAACACACAAACACACCTGCCAACGATGTACAGAAACTCTCCCTGGGACAGACACTGAGGCAGACTCACAGACAAGGGCGTGCAAACCTAGGTATGCGGCGAGACACAGAGAGACCCAGCAGCGCGCCCACCGTCCTTTATGACGCATCCATCCACGGCTGGTGCCCCTGGGATGGGGCTCATTGCGTCCCCAGCCCTGCCCCTCGGGTGGGGTCCCCTGTCAGTGCAGGCCTTCTGGAACTCTGTTACCCAAACCTTGCCTTCAGGGAACCGTCCCCAGGTCTCAGGCTCCCCAGGCAGGATTCTCTGAGCAGTGGTCTAGCACTACTTAAAATAAGTGGCTTTCAGGGCCAACGTATAGTTTCACAGCCAGTATTAACCAGCACCCTGCTTAACACCAGGCACGCAGCATTAATCACGTCGTGGCATTTTGAAGAGAAGCTATAGCTCAGGGAGAGGATTGGATAAACACCCAGAAAGTTGAAGCTAGGGATTTTTCCCAGCAACATTTTGCTTTCAGGATCAGTGCTAAAGTTAATCCGGATCAGGGTTTCTGTCCCAGGCTCTAGGAGGTTCCAGCAGTGACAGGCAAGCTCTGGTGGCAGACGAGGGTGAGGAGGGTGAGTGGAGCAGCAAGAGGCCAGGCCCTGAGCGAACTGGGTGCTGAGCACAGCGGGCCCGGAGGCGGTGGGGCAGGGCCCGGAGCTGGCAGTGCAGAGGGGCCTCACCTGGCTTCATCTGAGGCCACCAGAATACGCAGGTGCAGACAGGCCTGTATTCTCGGCAGCAGGGACTGAGGCAGCTTGGCATCTAAAGGCCCTCCCTGGGAGCCGCTCAGGGGCACTGGCTTGGTGAGAGCCTGCCTTTTTGTCACCACCGGCCCCTGCACGAGAGAGTCAGAGCTGCATGTGCTATGCACCAGGCATGGGGGAGGACCTAAGGGGACACCTCCGTGACCTTCCGTTTTCAAATCAAAGGGCATTTCTCTGATCACCTACCTTCTGACCCTCCACCAGCCAGACACCTTCTTCCTTTGAAGGGTGTGCTCTCAAATTCTCCTTCCAAGTTAGCCCTAGCGGCTTCTAGGTCTCTCTATCCTAATTTCCAGTTTCCTCTCTCAGGTCCAGGCTGGCCCTTTCCCAGGCCCTACATTTACAGATACATTGGCAGGAATGGCGTGCTTTGGGTGAACACAGGAGGGGTTCCCACAGCACCCAAGTCTCCCCAAATATCCGAGCACTGTTTCCTTGACTGCCCTGGGTTGGTGGCTGGCGTGGCGTCTCTTGGATGGAAATACCGAAGACTCCTCGGGCTGATCTGAGAAATGTGAGAACAGGGCTGGGAAAATCGGCCGTTTTTGTGGTTTGGGGGTTTGAAGCGAGTTTCACAACTGATCTCCCAAGAACATGGTCCAGTCAGACGTGCTCCCCGCCCGGGGGCCCATTTCCCTGCTGGCTCTGTGCTGACCGCCCGCCTGGCTGGGTCTCGAGGGGAGGGCCAAGCCTGAGGCGAGGGGCTTCTCCCGCCTGCCTCGCCCGCTCCCTGCGTTCCTTCTTTGGGGGATGAGCACCCAAAGTGAAAGTGGAGCCGTTTTGGGGGGCTCCTCTGGTTTCTACCTCATCCTTCCATGTAGGAAGGGTTGTCCCCTGGCACCCCTTACTCCAGCCCTGAAAATCTTTCTCAAATGCCCCTGGAGCAGCTTCATTTGCAGGCACAAAATGCTTCGGTGGCTGTATTCTTGGACTGGGACTGACTACCAGCCATACTGGAGGGACCAGCTGGGGGGTCACAGAGACAGGACAGATCCCCGGGAAGTACCCTGCCCACCCTGCATCCCCAGAACTTCCGCTGCCTCTCCTGCAGACAGCACCCTGCTGGGATGGGAAAGGGGTCCTCGAGGCTCAACCCTGCCTCCAAGTGGCCTGGCCCCCCAGTCTGCCCTTCCACCCTGGGAAGTCCCGAGTGCCCTCAGGCCAGCTGGGGCAGAACTGAAATTGGTGACATCTGCCTCTCTGGCCCCTGGGCTCCCACCCCCACCCCCTCACCCCAGAATCTTCCTGCAGGAGTCTGCAGCCGGCCATGCTCTCCCTGAATGCCAAACCTCATCCCCGCCCCAGCCCAGGCCCTGCGTGGCAGGACGCTCCACACTTCTGGTGGTTAGTGTGGGATCCTGTGCCCTGCTGTCCCTCTGCTCAAGAGCACAGTAGCCTGGGGTCCCTGTTCACTTCTGACACTCCTCTCATTCCACATAGGCACCAAGTAGGGACATTCCTGTCCTAGGACACGGGGTGAGGCCATGGTGCATGTGGGACAGCTTCCTGCCTCCCAGCTTCCTGCCTTTGCTGAGGGGGGTGGACAGTTCTGCATGCCGTTACCACGCGAGGGTGAGGCTGCGGACCTGCCGTGTCCTGCGGGGCAGCTGGGAAAACAGAGCTGGGGCTGAGAGTCATTAGACTCATGGCCAGGGAGGCGGCAAGTCGCGTGCATGGTCAGGGGAGTGGTTGGGTGGCCAAGGGACATGGTGATGGAGGAGAACCATGCCAGCCCTGCATGGAGTCCGGCATGGCAACACTCAGGGGCCAGGGAGAGGCGCCTGGCCAGACGCAAGCACTCGGAGGGAGAGGAAGTTCCAAGCGGACCCATGGAACCCTCTCGATCAGAACCAGAGAAGCTTGGACATTTGAATGCCCCTAGGTGGACAATCACCCAGCGCCTGAGAACTCTCAGCGAGTGCCCTTGGGTCCACATAGCTAGGCGCACACGAGGCCAGCAGCACTGCGGGCCGGCAGCGATACCCAGAGGAGGCTGCCCTTGCCGGGTGCAGGAAGGCTGGGGTGTTCTGGGTGCATCTGCCGGTGCCTGTGTCCCCCCTTCCCGTTCCCTATCCATATACCCCCTCCCGGCTTCCTGTTTCTGTTTTGGGGCCGAAGGAACTTCCTCTTCTCATCACGGTTCAAAATGGCTTGCTGGTATCAGCCGGAGACTCAGTTGGGGGCCGGTCACCCCAGCCCAAGGGACAGCCACAGAGGGAGGGAGAGGCGGGCTCTGTACCTCTGGAGGGGGGGCACCGAGGTGTGAACTGTGACCCTTTCCACAGCGCTCCAGCCGGAGCGCCGGACGCAGCTTCCCCAGCTCCTCAGATGGAGACTCGGGTGGGAGCACCACTAAAGGCCAGGGTGGGCTGCATCCTACTGGAATGACCAGGAGAGCAGCCACCGTGTCCCCTTCCTGCCTCTGAGGACCCAGAGGGTCTCTTGACCCCATCCCTTCCTGCTTCCTCCCAGGCGTACTGGCACTTGCCCCAGGCGCTCACGGGTAACACCACGTTGGTCCATGGTGCCCCAGCTGCATGCACGCCAGCATGCGCCCCCCTGCTGCTGTGGCCTTCTGGATGCTGAGGCAGTGGGTGGCCTGGCCTGCAAGTGGCCCTGTGGCCATGCGTGTGCACACCGTGGTGAGTCTGTGTAGGGTCATGGGGGTTGTGTGCATGTGTGTATGAGTGTGCAGGTCTCTCCGGGTGAGAACACATCTGCATGTCTGGGGGCACCGTCTCTCTCCTCGTTGCATCCTGTACAGTGACCAGAGCTTTACCCCCAAAGCTAAGTCCCTGAACCCGTCCTTGGTGGGGCACAAGGTTAAGGAGTGGGCTTCCCTCACCCTGGTGACTTCTCAGAGGGTGTCTAAGGTGGGTGTGGGGCACAGTCATGGGAGGCAGCCATGAGGCGGGCCATGGGTGGCATGTGCCAGGGAGGGCGCACAGGGTAATCCTCCAGCTGCCACCCTGGAACCACCTTGATCCCCTGGGGACACAGGCCCATAAGAAGGGCAGTCCCACGTAGGTCTTGTCTCCCCATGAGCACCTTGGGCCTGTGGGTATGGGATGTGGGGGCGAATGTGGGCAGGGCCCCTGAGAGGCTGAACTCGCAGCCACCTCCCTGCTTATCCTGCCGGCCTGGGATGGAGCTGGGGATCCAGATGCTTCCTCCCAGGGGCTGGGGCCAGAGTCAAGGTCAGGACAGTACCATCTCTCCAGTGTCGCTGCCCAGCATTTTCCGAGCACTTGCTATGCCCCAGAGCCATTGTCGGCCCTTACAGATGAGCAGCCCGAGGCCATGGTGGCTGGGACCCGAAGCCCGCTGGCCGTACTGCAGGGACACACACCAAACTCCTGTGGGGACGGCCCCACAGGACGATGGCTCTGCGTAGGGAACCCGAGAGCCTGGGGCCCCTGGTCATACTCAGCCCCAGCTTATGCTTCCATTAGCGCCGAGGGGAGGGAGTAGAACAAACACTTTCTGATTGTTCACATCTCGGGGCGGTAATTAAGTCTGCAAATCAGGCCTTTACCGGCCAGGTCTCTCAAGCAGCCTCTGAAGGGGAAACATCCTGGAACATCTAACAAAGGGAAGTTGGACGTATTTTAAGACTTCTTTAAACCCTGAAGAATGGGCCTTTGTCACCAGCTCCCCTCCCGCGGCAGCCTGCCTGGGCCCTGGATTCTGGTGGCTGCCCTAGGCCAGGGGCAGGACCAGGCGGCCCCACCCCAGCAGCCCCCACCCTGCGGGGCAGAGCCCCCAGCTCTCCACCCACCAGCCGGCTCCCCCAGTCCCGGTGGTGACCAGCTGTGGGGCAGGGCCCCAGGAGTGGGGCCGCAAGGATGTCCCCTCCCTGCCCTCAGTGCCTCACCTCACCCGCCAGATTCCGACACCTACCCTTGGCAGGCACCACTGCCAGCCTGGAGACAAACCTGGGGGTGGGATGAGGCTGGGAATGGGGGGTGGCCTCTGGTGGCCCAAAGCTCCCCATTACCTGGATCCAAGCTACCCCCACCAGAAGGAGGTCTGCCATCTTCCCTCAGCCTTTGTACCTTTGCTAAGGCTGTTCCCTCACCTGCAATGCTTTTCCCTGCTCCTTTCTCCCTGGCAAATTTGTACTTATATTTTAAGACTTGGCTTGGGTATCACTCCCTGCCAGGAGCCTTCTATGTGTCCCCCTCCCAGCTAAACGGTCTCCACACCAGTGTGTGTGTCCCTCACGAGCAGGTCTCAGGTGTCAGGCTAGCCCTGCACCCGGCACAGAGTGAGTGCTCGGTTCCTACTTATAGGAATAAAGGAAGGGTGAGCAGGGGGCAGCCACGTCACCCGGGGCCAGACTGCAGACCCTGGCATCCACCGCCGTTCCTGAGAGACATGCTGCTCGGCCCCTTTACAAACTGGGGAACTGCGCGCTGGGAGCGGAGATGACGCGCCCGCAGCAGCTGGACGGCGGGCGGGGAGGCTGGGGCAGAGCAGCAAAAGCCTTTTCTGTGAAGGACCAGATGGTAAATATTTTAGGATTGGGGGCCATTCGGTCACCGTTGCAACTATTCAGCTGCCACTACGGGGCAAAGCAACCATAGGCTGGACGTAAACGACCCGGTGTGGCTGAGTTCCAATAAGGGTTTGTCACAGATTTCATATTATTTTCGTGTGTCACCAAATAGAATTCGTCTTTCGACTTTTTCTAACCATTTAAAAATGTAAAAGTTGATCTTAGCTCACAGTCTGTACAAAACCTGAGGCAGCCTGAGCAGGTCGGGGGCCTGTGATTGGCCGATCTCGCCAGTCGGGGCGGGACCCGAGCATGCCTTCCGCACGGGTCTGAGCCTACCCGGTCCGTCCTCCGCGGGGCCGCAGCTCACACAAGGCGTGCGTTCAACGACTGAAGGGAGCAGACGGATGAGTGAGCCACCCAACCTACCATCTAACCAACTAACCAGTCAACTGCTCCTTCAGCTCTTGGATTCAGCGTTGCGCCTTCCCATCCCCTTTAGGCCTGACCGGCTCCTTGTCCTCTGACCTATCTCGCTGACCGCTTGCCCAACTCCCATCTTTCTGACCTCTGGCCAGGCCCCTTCTCGACCCTCAAGCTGCCTGAGGTGGTGAGAAGCCCATGCAGTGCCCAAAAGGTGCCAATGGGCACTCACTACTGCCGGGCTCAGGGAGCCTCCCGGCGGAGCCTCGGGGCTGTGCGGTGTGAGGGCGCTTTGGGGCTGAGAAGGTGGGTCTGGCTGCACCCTAGGGATGGGGAAGGATCACTGGGGCACACGGAGGACACATTCCAGGCAGCAGAATATCCCAGACAGAGGGGTGGTAGTGAGAGCTGACAGCGTGCGGGACCACAGTAAATTCACGAGACTGCGTACCTTTCTGGGGGGGCTGAGAGCAGACAGGGCAGAGCCCACCCCGCCAGGAGCAAAGCGTGTGGGTCCAAATCCTGACCCCCGTGACCCACTCAGCTGGGCCTGCGGGAATGGTGTGAGAGACCCCAGAAGGCCCCAGGGGACCCCAGCACCCCCTGGGCAGGCCTGCTCCCATGTCTGATGTGTGGCCACCCCCATTCAGGTTCTCACCTTTGGGTTCAGCATCGCCCCCACTCAGTCACTCATTCACTCAACCTGCCAAACAGCCCCCTCCAGGTTGCAGATGATACAGACATGGTTCTCACCTCATAAAGCTGACATCCAGCAGGGAAGATGGATGATGGACAGGCAAGCAGGGCCGTTCCTAAGAGCCCGAGGAACCGATGTGGAGCCCCGCAGTGACTGGGACTGCTTCCGGAGGGCCTCCCTAGAAGGTGCGGTGGGGGCCCGACCTGAGTGAGGAAGAGAACCAGCCAAGCAAACATCCAGAGGGAACCACAGTGCCGAAGTCCCAGGGCAGGAGTAAGTCGCATGAGGGATTGTCCTGAGCGGGCACCAGAGTGACAAGCACCGAGGTAGGGAGGGCGGCCCGGCCCCGCAGGACCGTACCGTACACGGTGGGGAGGGGCCTGGAGAGCCTGTGGGAGGCTGGACTGGGAAAACGATCAGACTGACATTTGCAGAGACCCCTGGCAGCGGCCACCTTTGTGTGAGGAGCTGAGGGTGGGACCTGCAGGGCACGACCCTCTCCTCAAATGCGCTGGTAGGCTGGCATGCGGACAGGGGTCTGGGCCAGGGCGTCAAGGGCTGGGTCTCCTGCTGGAGCAGGCGTGGAAGGCTGGGCAGGAACGTGGGTGGCGGGCAGGCCCCGAGACTGCTGCTGTTGGCCTGACGCTGGCGTTGGCTTGGCGTGCGGCCTTGGGGGAGCCCTGTGCGGGCACGTCCTGCAACTGCCTGCCTGCCGCCTCAGAAACAGGAGCCATGAGCAGGCTGGCTCACCCAGGCCCGGCTCCAAGGCAGGTTGCAGGGCAGCAGAGACCTCCCCAGGCCCGGAAGCCAGCCCACAGCGCAGAGAGCTCCTCCCCTCTCCCCCGGCCTTCGTTCACGCATCCAGCCACCTCGTGTGAGAGCTCGCTGTGCGCCAGCCCCAGCCCCCGTCCTGGGGTCCTTCAGCCGGGCACACCTACAAGAAATGAGTGCCTGGAGTCGTCAGTCTGGGGCCAACGCTGACCTCCAGCCCCTGCCCAGTCTGCTGCTTCTCCTCCTGCCAGTCCCCATTTCCTGAGTGGCACCAGGACACGCTGGGCCGCATCTGGCCCCAGAGACAGAACCTTGTGTGAGGTCTGGGCGCTCAGTTCTGGTCACTGGGGGTGCCAGTAGTCTCCTGGGTACCACATGGCTGTTTGTGCAAGGGAGGGCATCAGACAGTGCGAAGACCATCGGGCGGGCAGAGCAGACTGCCCATGGGTGGGTCTGTGTCTGCGTGTGCATTGGGGACGTGACTGACACAGGCCAGGCCTTCCTGTGTGTGCACACGAAGGGGGCGGGAGGCCTGTGTGTACACGTGTGACCATGAAGATGTGCTTGTGTGTGTGTATTATCTGTGTCTGAGTGTGTGTGTGCACAGGTGACTGAGCGTTGTGGGAGGCTGTAATGGTGTGTGTGTGTGTGTGCACATGTGTGACTATGAGTGTGTGATGAGTGTCTGTATGCACCTGTGTGCATATGTGCATTTGTGAGTGTGTGTGTGACTTCCACTCCTGGGGCTGGTGGGGCTCCCGCTGAGTCCCGTGGTCTGTTTTCCTGCTCCCCACCCTCCTTCGCAGCAAGTGTTGACTCAGGGAGGGACGGGCAGCCTTCGTTCAGGATTTCCTGGTTGGGCAGAAGTGGTGCCTTGAAAAGGGAACAATTGTGTCCTGAAGTGGATGCTGAAGGGCCTGGGCCGCTCAGTGCTCTGCAGTGCCCAAGGCCACGAGGCCATGTGCCCACCTAGGCTGGGTTTCCAGAGGCAGCTACAGAAAGGCTTTGCCCTGAGCAGGGCTCATACGACCTGCCTTAAAGCCTTTCCCAAATGCTCCCCCAACGGGGGCCACACAGTTTGGGGGTTCTGGGCAGCGGAGGGCAGGATTGCACTCCCCGAGCAAAAAAGGGACCCTAGTGCCCCCAGGCACTGGCTGTCCCAGGACTCCCACTGGCCTGGGCCAGGTTGTCTAGTCCTGGCCCCCCAGCTATACCCCTCCAGTAGCTCAATCCCTCAAAGTCTCAACAGATAAAAACGAAAATCTTTGAGGCTGATGGCCTCAAACTAGGAGTGAGGGAACGGTCCCAGGAGAGCGCTGCTGCGGCCCCCCAGGGTGCTGAGAGAAATGCAGTCCTGGGCTGCGTGGATCTGCTGAGTCAGCACCCGGCTTCCACACAGGCCCCTAGAGGCACTGCGGTCACCTTCCGGAGTCACTGGGTGGGCCAAACCAGGCGCCCCAGCTCTCCCAGAGAGGCCCAGGGCTCCGGTCGGGCTGAGTGCAAGGCTTCCCCCTGGGCCAGGAGGCTGAGGGAGTGGGGCTGGGCTGGAGAAGGTGGGCAGCTGGCCTGGCAGCATGGGGCCCAAGCTGTGGGACCAAGCGGGGATTTGCAGCCCAAAGGCGGCTGCTGCCGCCCCAGCTCCTCTGTCGGCACCGCTCGAGAGAAGGAAGAAGCTCCCTCCAGGGCGCGGGAGCGCCTGTCCCGGCCTGTTCCGGGGTTGGTGGGCAGGGCCGGCACCAGCAACGGCCCCATGTGGGGTCCCTGGATGACCTCCAGTCCAGGCCCCTGTACCCTCAGCTTCAGGGGCTCGTCCCCCACAGATGCTGCCACCGAATCCGTCCCCTTCCAGAAAAACAGGCTTCACCCTGACCCCTCACACCATTATGATCCTCCACCCTCTCCCCCACGCAGCCCCATACGACCCCCCGGAGCCAGGCCGAGGGAGGCAGATGAGAGCTTTAGGCCCCCTTCCGCGCACCTCGGTGCCCCCAGGATCCTGACCCAGGCTGGCCCTGCGTCGGGGAGGAGGGTGTCAGAGTCCCTGGGGGCCGCAGAGAGAGGGTGCCTTCTGAGGCGGAGGCAGGGGCGCGCTCCGTTGCCCCCTCGCCAAGGGGATGGCAGTAAGGGGCGGCGCCCCGGCTCTGGTCTCCGGCCCACGCCGCACTTGGCAGCCACAAGCCGGGTGGTCGTTAATCATTAACCCTGGGCCTGGGCCTTGACCTCGTGGGTCTCTGAGTAAACAGGCCTTTCTGGCCAAGCGTCCTCAGCCTGCTGGCCGCGGGGCCCCTCATGGCCTCTCTGACCCTTGGCCTCCTTTGGCCTCCTGGTCCAGGCCTACTTCCCCCTCCTCAGCGGCCGAGCTGGAGGGGCAGCCGCTGGTCTGGACACGGGGGTCTCTCTGACTCCCATCCCTGAGGGCCTGCCGCCTCCTCCCAGCCCAACCCCTATTCTCTCCGCAGCCTTCTCTCCAGCCCCCGGGCTTGGGAGAGGGCCCCTCTTCTTGGACGGGGCTTTGCTGATGGAGGGTCTCAGCACCACGGGGGCTTTTTGAGCTGGGAGCCCCCAGCACAGCCTCAGGCCCATCAGTGCTGAACCTCTGAGGCTGGAATGGAGACTCAGTGTCACTTTTGTGGACTCTGAGGTCTGGGACCTGAGTGCCAGGTCAGAATCCATCCAAAGCCAACCGGTCAGACTCCCAGGGACAGACCAGGCCGGTGAGTCCAATACGCAGCTCAGGCTGCACTGAGCGCCGGGTGTAGACAGTCAGGGCTCGCTGTTGAAGGCCCAAGTTCTAGCCGCAGCTCTGCTCTGACTGGCTGTGTGATCCTGACTCTGCGGACCTCAGTTCCCACATCTGTACATAAGAAATGGCACAGGTGTCCCGGGGCCGGCCAGCTCCAGGATTCCAGACCCTTTCTGACTTGGGATGAGACTGAGGACAGGAAAGACATGTCACACCTTGCCGCAGGCAGTCATGCGTGGACAGCTGTCTGGTGGGCCCTGGGTTCCTTCCTCTAGGGCAGCCCTGGGGAGCCTTTGGGGAACCAGCCCTCTCCCATTCCCAGACATGCGGTTCAAGCAGGGCTGCCCCAGCCCAGGGTTTATAAAAGTGGGCCATGTGTCCTGGGCATGGCCAATGGGTGTCAGCCCTGAGACTTCTGCGAGATACTGGGAAAAATAAGTTTCTTTTCTCTAGGTGGCAAAGCAAAGGAACATGAACCTAGTGCCTCTCTTGCTGGGAGCCTGGTGGAAGGTGGAAGAGCACAGTGGGATTTATCGCTGAGAGATAGGTTGGCGTCGATGATTTCCACAACTGAGATCCAGTTATGCCTGAAGCTGGTACCATGCCAGTCTTTTCCATTTCAAAAGCTGTTAAGTTCTCTTTCTGCTTAAAGCCATGAAAAGTTAGTTTTTTTCCTGATTCACGTAGCCTTGTACGTGACTCAGACCAGGCAGAGAAGATGGCACAGATACACAACAGCCACACACTACTTAATATCTGTGCACAAAGTGTGAATGAAGAATGCAACCGGTGAGAAGCAACCCTGGCTGCAGCGAGGTGCGGAGGGAGGAATTAGTGAGGGGAAAGCGCCGGCCAGACCAGGTTGTGACAGGCAGAGCTGTTGAGGGTTCTGAATAAGGAGATGGGGGCAGATGGGTGAGGCTGGCAGGCTGGGGCTCACAGGCAAAGGGGATGGAAGTGAACGTTGGTGTTTGCGTGCACTTGGGGGTGTGCATATGTGTGCACATAAGCGTGCATGCACACACACACACTGAGCTTTGCATACAAGAAATATCCTGTGGCCTGTTTTGGTGTCCTTTGAGTCTCTGCCCACTGCAGAGGCCTGGGCCTGGCTCAGGCTGGGTCAGGGGCCCCTAGTTAGTCGGGCTCTCCCTCCACCCAGGATTGTGTGGTTCCTGGAAGCCCAAGAACCACTGGGTGGAGGCAACCCAAGGGGAAGAAATTGTGCCCTCTCTTCTACCATAGGGCAGGAGGGACATCTGAGCCTCTGGAGGAGCAGAGACTCAGGCCCTCTGAAGCTCCCCGGGTCCCCAGAGAGGGCTGGTCTCATAGGCCTCCTGGGCCTGGACTCGGGAAGAGGCCTTGTCTTGGTGCCCAGGCTGCCCCTACAATTCTGGGAGGTTGAGAATCCTGGAGGCAGAGGGCTTTAGACCCACGTACACATCACACACACACAATGACATGCCCACACATGCAGACACATGGCACATGCTTGGCACAGTCACTGCTGGCCATCTGGTGCGAGCCCTGGGCTGGGGCAGGTGGGGGGGCCGAAGCAGGAAGCCCCACCTCCGGGACTCCTGGCTGACTCCTGGTGCTCCAGCCTGGGGAAAGCAGCTTCCCCAGCAGCGGGTCAGCTGGAGCAGTGTTTTTCCTAAGCCGCTCCTCTGGTGCTTTCTCTGTTCCTCTTCCTTCCCTTGCCTTGGCCTTGGGCTTCCCCATTTCTAACTCCAGGCTCCTTTCTCTCTCTCGTGCTCTCCTCTGTCTCCTAGAAGGGCACCCAGTGAGGCACCAAGCCTAGAGCTCAGGCCCTCAGTCACCAGCCCAGCTCTCAGCCTTACGCTGCTCCCTGCCCTGATTCCTCGCTTTGGCCAGGGCCATGTCGCCCTTTGCCCTGGAACTGCCAGCACCCCAGGGGGCCGCTGGCCTTGCCTCTCCCCCCAGCCGCAGGCAGCCCCTGCTCCTCCCTGGGAGGCTGGCCAGCAGGCTGGGCCGCTGGGAGGCCACAGAGCCAGGACACGTGTCCTGGCCCCAGGCAGATCCCTCACTCCAGCCACAGAGACACACTGGCCAGGCCCAGCTCTGTCCTCTGAAATGCCTGGAGTCCTGGGCAAGGGCCCTCCACTGGGCAGCTCTGTACTCCCTGCCACCTCCTGGTCGGGAACCTGAGCTCAGAGCAGGAGTCGGGGTGCAGCGGGATGTAGAGAGATTCCCAGTGCAAGTAATCCAGCTAGCGTGGAGCGGGAAGAAGGACCCCGCACCCTCACATCCCCCTCCAGGGGGCCTCAGGGCAGAGCTTGCCCTGAAAGTGGGAGTAAGAAACAAGGACCATTTCATAGCTGCGGATCTTGCCAGGTGGGAGCAGACACGGGGGCCTCCATCAGGCCTCCCTCCTGCCTTTACGCTGGGCAGCCACCGTACCAGGCACAGTCACTGTGCTCTTGCTGCTGCCAACCTGGCCAAAGCCTGCTGGTGCCTGTGTCCAGGAAGCCCATCTGGGCTGGGCCAGAAAGAAGCGCGAAGTAGCCAGCCTTCTTCCTCATCGAGTCCCTAGACTAGGACTTGTCCTTGTCACACTTGTCGGGCTGGATGTTGTAGGTACAGGGCTGGGCCCTCCAGTTCTGGAAGACCCCCATCTGCCACCTGGCCTGCCTGGGCCTCAGAGCTGGGCTGGACAGTAGGACCAGGGCCACACTGGAGAGGCCCTGACTTCACATCTCAGAATCCAGGGCAAGGCCCCTGGAAAGCAGCTCTCACCCTCGCTGAGCCCAGGGCTGCCGGTTGCTACGGCGGACAAACCTGGGCAGCGTCAGGAGATGCCAGGAGCTGGAGAAAGCACGGGCGGGGCAGGGATCAATGCCTACAGTGCTGTCAGGCTGTGAGGTGTGCCTCTGGCTGAGGGTCTGCGGGTGCCTGTACTTCTTAGAGTCTCAGCTGATACCTGGAGTGGGACCACCTCCCAGAGCTGTGAGGCAGTGTAGGTAAGCACCCAGCCTGCTCCCTGGCGCACATTGAGTCTTCAGTCAATTAGCAGTTAGCACTGTTCAGGCTGGCAGGCTCAGAGGGTCATTTCTGTAGACCTGGACAAGGCCTGCCACCAGGCACAAGGAAACGCTCCTAAGTCTCCCCTTCCTGGGGCCCAGCGTCCTCAAGGCAAGAGTATACACTTACACACAGACACCTGGCTTTGCTCCCGGGACCCAACCACCTGCTGGAAAACCAAGGGCTGCCTTTTCAAAATAATGATTAAGAATCAGCATTGACTATTCAAATCGAAACTCCCCAAACCCCACTCTGGGCTGCCCAGCTCCTCTGGAGCTTGTGGGTAAAAACTCTTACCCTAGTGGAAAAAGTAGTCTGCCGAAACGGAAATCTTCCTCAATTTAGCTGAGTCATTTTCTGGTGGTTAAGGAAGTCCAGGTCACCTCTGGCCCTTCCCCAGCACCCATGGTCCAGTAAGCCTGGGGGACCCCAGTCCCACTGTCCCATTCCTGCCCTGGGTTAACCCCAGGGCCCTCCCAGCAGAGCCCTTGACAGTAAGACATCCCCCTTCTGCTGCTTCCCACGGTGCTCTGTCCCCAGGTGGGCCCCCAGAGCCCTGGAGAGCCAGGCATCAGAGCAGATGACAGGGGGCCGCAGTGAGGAGGGGTGGGCAGGCCCTGGCCGGGCAGCTCCCGGAGGCTGTGCTCTGGGTGCCCGTAGGCCCCTGGTCTGGGGCCCCAGGGGGGTTTGCTGCTGGGGTGGGGCTCCTGCCTTATCCTAGACCTGCGAGGCCTGGCTCAGGAACGGGAGGCCCTGCCCAGCAGTTCGGAGGAGGTTGGTGCTGGGAGGTGCCCTGCCTGGCTTCAGGCTGCTGCCCTTCCTTAGAGACCCTTAGGAAGCTCCCAGAGGCCACCCTCCAGGGAGATGGAGGGATGACGTGGAAGGGCCACTGGGTTGCTGCATGGAGAGCCTTGAGTCCGCCGAGCTACAGTTGCCTGGCAGCAAGAGGAGGCCACCTCTAGGGGCCGTGGGTCCTTCTGATGTGTCTGTGCCACGTACCAGAAACCAGGGACCTGCTGAGATGGTCGTTCATCTGAGCCCCGAGCTCCCAACCAGGGTCCTCTTCCCGGGCAGTCTGGAAGTCCGCAGAAGCCACGCGGCTGCCCATGTGTCTGCGTGCCAGCTTTCTTGACCTGGGTCATTTGCTGTCAGGTGTTCTGTTTTCCACCTGGGAAATGGTGATGCTGATACGCACAGCCCAGGATTGTTGGGAAATAAAGAAATGGAAGGGTCAGAGGCAGCCGGGAGGCCGAGCCCCAGGGTGTGGCCGTGTGTGTGTGGTGATCAAAAGCTCTAATGTACTTGGGGGATCGGAGAGCCCCTATGCACACACGTGGGGTCCCAGGGGTAATGGAGCTCGCCCTGCTCTTTGCTGCCCTGGAGAGGGGCAGTAGCAACCAGGGCTGGGGACGTGTCCCAGCTGGGCACTTGAGGTCGCCCTCAGCCGCAGTGTCAGGGCGGAGAACAACCAACACACGTGTCCCTCCCATCCAGGAGCTGTAGATACTGTGAGGCCAGGAGAGGGTGATGGTGCTGTTGGGGTCCATGCTGGACCCCAAATCAGAAAGATCAAAGCAACGTAGCAGATGCCAGGGAGGCCCCATCTCAATGCCCAGCGGGCATCTGTTGTTCCGGCCCTGAGGGCTGCGCTGGCCAGGGTCATCCCACACCCACTTGGACAGGGTCCCCTCCACAGGCTCCAGCAGCCAGCGTTTGGGAAACTAGGTGAGGGGGGCCTGGGACGAGGGTGAGGAAGGGAACTATTTATGTCTAAGAGTCATCTTGAAATTTTCAAGATATTTTTTATTTTTTCAAAACAAAAGCTCTACACGTGGTTGAGGGGGGTGGTGGGGGAACCTAGCTTTGTGGGAAATGAGTCAGCCAGCCATAGAACGTGTTTTTCTGAGCCAAGGGGATTATGGCACATCTTGTGGCATGAAGGTACTGAGAGGAAGCCCCCCTCCTGGTCCCTGGCGGGGGTCCCTGCTCTTCCCCGAGTGGGGTGCTTGCCCTCCTGAGGAGATGAGCACTGTGGCTATGCATGGAAGACCTTGCTTCTCACCTCCCGGCCTCGCCCCTCCCCTGACCTCACCTCCCATTTTTTCAGGCAGGAGCGAGGTTGCAAAGGGTGGTGGCCTCCTGCAGGTCCTGGCTTTCCCAGTTGCAGTCTGAGAACCTGGGTGAAGTCCAGTGGGCCTTAGGGAGCCTCTAAGCCCTCATCCGACGGACAGGCTGGTGTTGGGGGCACCCGGGAGCAGCGGCAGGATGCCAAAGGAGACTAAAGTATCTGCACACCATTGGTGCTCGGGGGGTTTTACTTCCCTGCTGTTGGGCAGCACCCTTGAGAAGAGGTAACGTAACAAGGGGCATGAGGGGCAACTTGGTCCTTCAGAGGCCCTTGCCAAGGCCCTCTCCTGTAGCCAGCGCCCCCACCCAGAGCCACTCCCCCTCCCCACCACCCTAGTTCTGGTCCCAGGGATCAGGAAGCAGAGCCTCTACCCCAGGGCTTGGGGCCTCAGGAGGGCTAGGGTCGAAGACTTCCAGGGGCTCTGCCTGGATGCGAGAGCGAGAGAGGACTCTTGAGGACATAGTTGAGCTTCTGGATCCAGCCGTGCCTGAATACCTGTCCCGTTATGTTTCGTTTCCCTCACTGCACTCAGCTCTATGTCTGAGTCCCTGGCGCAGAGGCAGGATTTTGGTGAGATGTTCCAGTGCTGTGTGCTCTTTTCTGCTTAGGCCACCCAAACAAGGATTTTGCAAGCATGTTTACATCAGTTACCTGGAGCTGAGGACCAAGCCTGACCTGAGGGCCCAGTCGGACCAGCCAGCCTATAGCTGGGCTCACCAACCGTGGAAGCTTGGGTGCGTAGATGAGAGGGGAGTCAGGGGCAGCCCACACTGTATGTGGTGCCCCGAGGAAACCTCCCCCGGGGTGAGTGTGGGAGGAGCTTTCACGCAAAGCCGCTTATGATTTTTCCATTTATTAAATTTAGAAAAAGAATGAGCAAGACATCTTTTGCTCTCATATTTCTGTCCAGTGGACACCTCCACTTCTCAAGGGCACTAAGAGAGGTGGTGGATTGGTTAACTTTGTTTGATGTTACCTTTGTTAGACGTTGATTTTGTTAGAACACTGGAACGTAAGCTTCATGAGGGCGGTTCTCCGGAGCGTGGCTCACGGCTGTGTCCCGGAGCCCAGGAGAGCGCCTGGAGCCCAGCAAATACTTGGTGACTGAAGGAAGAGTCTTGGTAGTGTCACAGCCCTGCTCAAAATCCTCTGATGGCTTCCCATTGCAGTTACAGTTCACAAAATTTAGATGTCTTCCTCTGCCTTATACGTAGGTGACAGTCATTTACTGAACAAACAGGGCACTTTTTGTGAGTTGAAGGGGATCCTGTGAACATTTACACTGTAAGCGTTGGAGTAAACCAGGGCTGTCCCAAGCAAACAGGGGTGTGTGGCTGCCCGAGTCCAGGGCCCCCAGTAAGCTGCTCTCTGCCCCTCCCCTCCTCTGGCCACGCTGGCCTTCTGTGGAGCTGTCCTCTGCCTGGTTTTCTACCTGGAGCGGTCCTTTGAATGCCTGGGTCTTTCACGGTCATCTTGGTCTCCACTGAACCCTGTCTCCTCAGGGGACTTCCCTGACCACCCTTCCACCCAGACAACCGCTGCCAAAAGGCTGAGCTTCATTCTCCTCCTTGCACGCAGCTCTGTGCCTGAGCCCCCAGCACGGAGGCGGGCAGGCAGGGAGCGAGCGGGCATGAATCCTTGAGGTTTGGGAAGACAGTTCTCAAGCAACTGTCAACCTCTGAGTAGACGCTTGTGTTCCCGGGACACACATCCAAAGTGAAAGTGAAGGGACGCAAACTTCAGCTCGGGAGGCGGGGAAGCGAAAGGCAGAGTGGGAGGACGAGGAGCGGGTGGGAGGCGAGCCGAGTCAGGGCTCTTCCCGGAAGTGTGCACAGCACTGGGCCCATGAGTCCACCTCGGAAATCAGATGCACTTTGACCTCAGTCGCTTGGACACTTGTTTGAAGAAGGGTTTGGAACTGGAGTGTGAACGTAGACTCTAAAGCAGCCCCCCCAGGGCGGCGCCTGCAGAAGACACGCACCCGGATTGTGCAGCCAGACAGAAGACACCAGCTATGTTTATAATTTTCCTGATTACCTCTGTCCTCTCTGATACTAGGGCTCTGTAGGATTGTCACAGCCGTGCTGTCATTTGGCTCCGGCTTGCGGTGCGTGTGTGCGGGTGTCTGTGTACAGAACGCAGACAGCAGCGGGGCCTTCATGTGGGCTAGGACACCACCCCTTTGGCTGCCACAAGGGACTGGCCCCCCTCCAGGGTTCCCAGACAGATGTGCTTCTCCGGATTCTTGAAAGCAATAAAACCCGAGTACGGGTGATCACTTGGTCCTGGCAGACAACCAAATCCACCCTGACGGTTCCAATGAAGGGGTGTTCACAAAGGCACTGTTTTGTGGGGGTGTGACCGGGGTTGAGGGAATCAAGAGGGGACGCTGATGTCCCCAGAGACCAGCCACAGCGGCGACTGTCAGCCCCGTAGGGCTCGAGGGGCAAGGAGAGGCATTAGTGCTGCTTAGAGCCCGTGAGAACTGGGCCCACAGAGGGCAGAGGACGGGCTGCCTGACAGGGGCTGGGGTCCCGGGGGACGTGCAGACGGGGCACCGACACAAGCAGAGAAGAAACGACCTCGCTGTCCTTCCTCCACCTGCTCTCCTTCTGGTGCCTCCGATCGGCTGAGCCCAATAGGAAGCCAGGTGCTTGGGGCGTTCTCAGTGTGGCCCACACAGGCCAGACTCCCAGGGCGGAGAGTAGGTATAGACGTGGATCCTGGGGCAAACGAGGAATAATCAGCATGATTGGCTAAGGCATTCTGGGACAGTTCTACGGTTATCCTTAAACATCTCTTTAATGCAGCCACCTCTGGGTCACAAAGCCTCCCACTGCTCTGACTGATGCCCCACTGCCCACTACAAGCCATCCCCCACTTCCGCAAAGACCCTAACAAACAAGCCTGACCACCGTGCTCCCCACAACTCCTATTGCTCCGGAAAACTGGCCCAAGTTTGAGCCCCTGTCTGTGAGAGGCTGATAGGGTGACCCAGCTGACCTCTGTTCTCTCCTCCTGCTGTCCGCTCCCTAGGCTGACTCCATGCACCACGGCCACAGTGGACGTGTTTCAGCACCTCGAATGTCATGTTCCTCCCCACTTCTGAGTTTTGTATGTACTGTTTCCTCTGCCTGGATTCTCTTGATCCAAGCCCCAACTACTATCAATCCCTTCCGATCCCTCCGACCTCAGCATTAAAATCACATTCCTAAGAACGACCTCTCTGAGCCCACGAAGCTGGTGAGGGCTCCTTCTCATCACCCCTGAATTTCCTGACTTGACAATATGTGACAACTGTAATAAACTAATCAGTTGAGTAACTCTCTTTGTTATCTGTCTCCCGAGAGAGAATGTGAGCACCCCAAAAGCCTGCTCCGTCTGTCTGGTTTCCTGCCCTGCCACAGTACAGTGCCAGGCCCATAGTAGGCACTCCACATATACTTGCTGAGTGACTTACAGGGAGAATGTCCATTTTTCAGCGATGGCAGGCTAGATTATTTGGGCATATCCTCATACTGAAAACTGGATAAAATAAAAAAAATATATATATTAAAAGCCCCGAAGAGTTGGCAATATAAAAGGGAATTGCCAGGACAAAATTGAGTGGAGAAGGAATGCAGGCAGGTAAGCCAGAGGAGAAGCCACGTTTCCCGAAACATTTTCTGATCCCAGTGAATTTGAATTTTATTTTGATAGCCTCATGAGAGAAATCAAATCCCAGGACTCACACAGGTGGGGCGTATAATAAGACACCTTCTCACACTGAGGTGAAACTGCCAAGGATACACCCTGGGACAGAGCAAACCAGATGTGGAACAGCCCTCGTATGGCCTCACAATCTAAGGTCTCATCTCCTGGGTGGGCGAGGACACTCAAGCCTCGAGGCTGATTAAAGGGCTCTGGACCAGCACCACTCCTCAATGTCTGCCAGGAGCAAATAAAAATGCTCTCTAGTGGATGGTACCTTTGTCCTAACCCTCAAAATTTTCTCTCAATATTTTCTAAAATGATGACCAGCACAAGGTCAAAGATGACCACGACACAAGAAAGTAAGATGCTTTGAATGGAAACCAGAAGAATCAAAGAAAACAGAAATAGACCCTTAAGACTTCAAATGATTGGCTATAAAAGGACTGTGCATATTATGTTTTAAAGAAATAAGAAATGCTTTAAAATAACTGCAGGGAATAGAAATCTATAAAGAGCAAAACATCACACATATGAAAAAAGAATCAAGTTGAATCTAGAAGTGAAGACTACATAAACCAAAATCAAGGACTCAATGGGCAGGTTTAACAGCACAGTAAGCACAGTGATAAGGGAATGAAGAAATCAGGAAAGAAGTAAAGAAATTTTCATAAATGTAGCACATAGAGACAAAAAGAAAACATGGAAGATGTGACTTGCAATAAGGGGGAAGAGAAGATCTAACAGATGTTTAATGTTGTCCCTGACGGAGAAGAAAGAGGAAATGGAGCAGAGGCAATGGTTTAAGGATTAGAAGGTAAGAATTTTCTGGAACTTCTTACCTATGAATGCATAAAGGGATGCGCTAAACAATTTAATGGTGAGCCATGCTTTGGTGATACAGCTCCATGTTTCAAAGAACTCAGAGCTCAAAAATACTGATGGAAGATTCTGAACCCAGTCAGCTCTTGGCCACGTCATATAATATCAAGTTCAGTGGAGCAAAGGACACAAGAAAGGGTGAAAAATCAACTCTTGACTGTCTCTGCCTCAATGCTCACCCCTGCTTTCTTAGGAACTATTGAGCAGCCCTGAGATGACTGTACCTGCATCCTCCTGTTCCTTCATCCTGCTGTAGGCCTTGAGGACAAGTCACCGGGAGGCAGCAGAATGCCTTTCCCCACGGCCCCTCACAGTGGCGTGGGTGGGTGAGGTGAGGAAGGTCTCTACACCATTCTGATTCAGTACTGAAGGTGACAGCCTCCTCCTAGATTCTGCTCCCCTTCTCTCTTCTGACCCCAGTCTCCCTGTTCTGTGGTCAGGCTCCAGTCTGGGCCCTCATGTGTGCTTGGTGGAGACTTACTGACTGGCTGGCTGATACAGCCTAGATCTGTCTGGGATGGGGGGATATGAAAGAGGAGGTGATGCTAGAATGGTCCTTTGCCATAGCTGAAGGAAGCTTAATGCTCTAATGTCTCTCACTGTCCAGCCCACCAGCACTTCCTACAACCTGGATGGCAAGCATCTAGAAGCTGGACTCAGGAGGCAGGAAGGGACTGACCCAAGCCTGGGCCCTGCAGCCCTCGGGCTCCCACCCTTGAACTTTCTTGGGCAGGAGAGTGACCTGGCTGGAGGGTGGGTAGTTGGTTTCTGACTCCCACTCCCTCTTGGCTGTCAGGTGGCCTGGTCTCCTCAGTGTGACTTGTTCTGGGAGCAGGTTCTCGTGGTTGCTCTGTTCTGGAGGGACACCCATTCATCATCTTGCCTCTGGGGATCCTGGCACACCTCTCAGACATGCTCAAACAGAGAGGCTGCCAAACCTGTGCCTGGTCACACAGCAGGTGTGTGGCGAGGCCGGGACACACATGGCCTCACACCCCCTCACACCCCTGGTGGGTGGGAACGCAGGCCGAGGCCCTGTTCCCAGGCTGGCCAGCCAGCATGTGCCAGATTCCCAGGTCCCTCCAAACCACGTGCCGTGGGGGTACCAGTCCCAGTGGCTTGTTTCAGCCTATGACAAGTGAGATGGGGGGCGGCCTCACGAGGGCCCCCAAACCTGGCTCTGCAAAGTCTCTGATATATCATCCCCATTTCTGAAATTCTCAAAGATGTTCCAAACAGCATGCAGTTGATTTAATTCAGAAATTAAAAACTAAAGTAAATTAACTTGCGGAATGTGGGGTGGGGGTGGGGGTGGGGAATGGTGTCATGGAATACGGCCAATAATAAGAGTCTTAGGAAAACCTGAGCCTTCCAACTCCTCTGGGCGGATTTGGGGGTGGAGGGCACGACACTGTCCCCCTGGCCGTGAGCGAAGCAGCCCAGGTGCTGATCCCGCCCCTGCCCTGGTCTCATCACCGGTCCCGGGAGGCGAGCCCCTTGGCGGGCCGCCGGGGCCCCCAGGAGCCCGGGGAGCAGCCCCGGGAGGTAGAGGACCGGAGGAGGCTGCTCTCCCTTCTGGTTTGGCTCACACACACCCCGGGCGGCGCTGCCCCACATAGTTACCTAAACGGCCCAGCACTCAAGATGCTCATCTCACCTCTGACACATTTCGGGCTGGGAGCCTTCGCCCGCACCTCCCCCTGGCTTAGGGGCCTGGCCCGTGACTCACAGCCCTCCGCCTCTCCCGGGCGAGCCTGCTCCTCGCACAGAGGTCGGGGACCTTGGGAACTGCTCTGGGGAGGACCCTGCCCCCCGCCCCGGCTCAGAACCGGCCCCGGGGGTCTCGCCCACGCCCCACGGGACCCCTCTCCCCGGGCGGCGCCCGCGTCGGCCTTCCTCCTGTCTGCTGCCCAGCGCCAAGCCCAGCTGAACGATGGTTTAGGGCTCCCGGCCCCTCTCACTCCCGCTGCCCTGCCTTGGTCGGCAGTGGCCTCCAAGGGCTTCCTGGGCTCGGGCGCGGGCGGGCGTGCCTGCGCGCCGCCTGCCCTCCCGGCCCGAGGAGCTCGCTCATTAACTTGAGTTGCTCTCCTGCCGGGGCATTCCTGGCGGCAAAGAGACATGCCGAGTGGTTCCGGAGCCCTTTCCTCTTGGTGGCCCCCACGCTGGGGAAGCCTGGCTAAGGCTTCCTCCCACCTGCCGCGGTGTCCCCCCACCCCCAGGACCCCAGGAGCTTCCCTGGTTTGGGCCCAGTGGAGCCTCCCCGCAGAGCAGAGGGCTGCCTCCCGCCTCACTTCCTGGGCTCGAATGAGGTCAGGTCGGACAAATGGGAAGCAGCTGTTTGGCCAAGCGCTGGGACGGCCCAGGGGGGAACCGGAGGAGGAAAGCAGGGAGGAGGCGCCTGCCCCCACCGCACCCCCCACCCACACGGCATGTCCTCCTGCTCCCCTGCCACCAGCGAGGAAAGGCAGGGCCACACGGCTCCCTGAGGGCCCTGCTTTCCAAATAGAGAGGAGTTAGCAGGGAGGCCGTGGCAGCAGGGCGGGCGGGGGGTGGGGGTGGTGGTCTCGGGATTCGGGAGGCTGATGCCCCAGTGAGAACGCTGTCGCCGACAAGGAGTCGGCAGTGACGTTTCTGCGTGTGTATCAGGTTGAGAATCTTTTCCTGCACATGGGGCATCCTGGCTTGCTCTGCTGAGAGCCGCAGAGGTGGGACTGACCACCATGCGCACTGTTCAGGGTCTCTGGCCAGAGGGCTCCACACCTAGGAAGGGCTCATCAAATGCTTTCTAAGCAAATGGAAGGCATCCTGGGAAAAAAGTCTAAGCAAAATTAAAATGACTTCCTGACTTGGTTATTCTGGCTGCAAGGATTTTGCCCTAAATTATTCGGGTGACTGTCTCCCTCCATGGGACTGTTCAGGGACCCAGGTATGCCCTCCCCTCCCCCTCTGACTCCTGCTCTAACACACCGTCCAAGTGGCTTGCAAGCTTTGCCTGTTTACCTTTCTCAACTCCCTGATGTACCACTGGTTCTGCATACATTTTGCATAAAAGGAAACCGAAGCTCAGAGAAATGAAGAGACTTGTGAGGGCCACAGTCAGTAAGAGGCCAAGCCGGGATTCAGCTGGTGCCAGGGCTGCATGGCCTGTTGCCCGTCCCAACTGTGGGATGGGGGAAAGAGGGAACTTCTATTTATCACCCATGAACACATTGCTTTCCTCCACCTCAGCGCACACCTCAAGCATGTACCGTGCCAGGACATCCAGGCACGGTGAATCTGCACAGTGAGGACTGTTGCCCTACTAAGTGCCAGCACTCGGCAGGCGAGCAGTCGTGGCCTTCAGCCCACACACAGTGGCCCCAGGCAAGTGGTACTTGGAATGCTGAATTAGACATATATTTAAACATTACAGACACCAGTGCCTTCAAATTGTTCTGGGATAAATCCTTTGTCCTGTGGACTCCTGGGGTAAGGCCAACTAAATTACTGCCAGGTAGGGCTTATTCCCTATAAATCAGTGGGAATGTGGTCACACGAATTTTAAATATCAGATTAGAATCAAATTAGTGGGAAAATTTGGAACAAATTGCCTTCAAGTACAGTGAATGAGTCTATTTTTAAAATGTTGCCATACCAGGCAAAATAGTGAAGCAAACACATTTCCTAACAGCGAGTAGACACCGTGTTGGGAGTGATTTGTCATGCTTAGTCATCGTAATTGCTCTAGCAAAACTGAGGAATCAAATAAAACGTGTTTGCAAATTGTGAAGCACCCAAGGAGGCTCCTTCAGACGGGTCCGAACCTGATGCTGAAGGTCACAGCAGCTCCCTGGGGCAGGCACCCCATCCCTGACACCATCTTTCCCCCTGGTTTCTGGGCAGGGGCGGCGCTGCCATTGACAGTCATGTGCGCTGGAAGGGCTGCCATAAATCAGCCACGTTTCCTTACCTGTGGCAGGGACACAGATTCCTGGGGGTTTGGGGAAGCATGCAGGGTTGGCTCAGCAAGGGGATGGGGAACTCTCTGAGGCCTCCGTGGCTGGGTAGGGAAGAGACGGCGATTGCTTGAGGAGAGGTTTTCTTTCTGGTGAGAGTGTGGCAGGTATTTGCCAGGTAGTAGAAATATCTTCAGATCTAGAGGGCTCAGGACAGGCCCTGACGGTTCCCTTCAGGCCCAGTCTGGGTTACTGGGTGATATGCCCGGGCCCTAGGCCACTGAATTTGGCCACTGGTGTTTCCACCTTCAGGCTGTAATCCCTCAATAATGACTTTCCCAGTCACCCTGGAGTCGGGCCGAGAGGGGAGATGCAAAGGCCTGAGAGGCTTTAACAGCAGAAACGCTAGGATCCAACCGCCCTGTGTATCCAGGCAGCCACCTACCTCCAGCACCCTTGGGACACGCTGGCCCTGCCTCTGCCCAGTCCTCTCCCTTCTCCCAGAAATCCCACCTCCTCCCTATGGAGCATGACCTTCTCCTGGGGCCTGGCTGGACCGTGGTTCTGTTGGTAAACTAATCCCACAGAGGTTTGAGGATTATTTGGGACTGGATAGGTTCATGGGCCAAGAAGATGGAGCCTAATTTCTGGGGTCTCGATGTTGCCTCGGACAGTGATGAACCCTGGTCCTTCAAGTCCCTGCTTGGTGGACCTCAGGGCAACTCGGTGGACTCTTGAGTGGGAGGGGGGCCGATGGTGAGGATGTTTCTTAAAGAAGGACAGAGATGAGTTGAAGGGAGATCCATGTGTTCAGAAATGTGTTCAACACCTGCTGCAGGCCAGATGTCGGACATCCACTGGGGCCAAATTGAGCAGGAGTCCAAGAAAGGCAGGATCCCAGGTGAGTTCATGCGATCTGGCTCCAGGAGCTCATGGTGACCTTGGGGAGAACAGTGTCCAGGGAGGGGGAGGGTGAGGGTGGAGGGTGCGGACAAGGAGACAGGGAAGATGAAGGTCAGAAAATAGCTCTTTGGATGTATAAGAATCACAAAGGATGTTTTTAAAATAAGCCAGTTCCCATCCCAACTTGATAGATCTAAGAAAACTACATCTTTAAGCCTACCTTGGGTGGGTCTCCAGACCACAGTCTGAAAATGGGGCGATGCGAGAGTCTGGCTTCTTGGCTCTGCCTAAAAAATCCTTCAGAACAGCAGAAGATTCTTTTCCTGTGGCCCTCATCCAGCCCCTTCTGGGCCAGTCAAGGCAACCTGGCAGTGGACCCCTGCTCCCCTAGCAATCAGGCCTGCTTCTGAGAGCTTGGCTGGTCTTGTCTGCCACTCTGCCATCTAAGGGGAACTTCTGGGGCCTGGGCCCCATGGAGTTCCCCAACACCATCTTCTGCTATTGTCAGGCATGGGCCGTGGGCTTAGGCACAGTAGAAAAAGAGAAAGGGCATCTTTGGAAGCCATCCTCCAGGGAGGCCTGTTCCTAGTGGGCAGGGCCAGAAGGCTAGAAAAATAATAAATAATAACAAAAGGGAAGGGAAGCAAAGCTCTGAAGTGCCAGAATGGGGCTGGCTGAGGCTGTGGCTGCCTAAGTAATGGGTTCCACATTTGTCTGGCTCTGTCTGTAGCAACCAGGATCCAGGATACCCAGTGGGCCTTGCAGGGGCCAGTGGGGACAGCTCAGATGTGGCCAGATCTAGGCATACCCTTGGGATGGGCACATCCCCGGCTGGCCACAACACGGCTGAGACCTTGCTGTGTGCTCCTGCACCCTGGCCTCCCTGCTGCCCCCTCACGCAGCTCCTGGGTCCCTGCCGGCCAGCACAGATTGTTCGCGTTATTAATGCTGTTTTCCCAGAGATTCCATCTGGCTTTTTAATTGCTCTGGGATGGGACTAGGATCCTTTGATAGTGAATTGGTATCTTTCCTATGTCTCTGCTTACGTCAAATGCTCCATCCACAGAAAGGGGTTGGGGGAGGGGAGAAGTGGGGGTATGAAGGCAAGAGAGACAGCATGAATGTTTTGTAGACAAGAAATGTCTCTCAAAGGTGCTGGTGGTTTAGTTCCATTTAAAGAAAAGAAGAGAAATGCCTCCCCTATCTGCCAGCATGGGGAAGAAACATAGGGGATATTGTCACTGTCTCACGTCTGCAGAAGGCCTGAGGGGGCCTGGCAGAGGCCTTGAGGCCAAGCAAAGTCAGGGTGTCTGCACCCCCTTGACTGGCACCATGAGTGCCCCCCCTTCTTCCCCTCTCCCCACTGCCCCCTCTCCTTCCATGAAATCAGCAGCTCATGGAGGAGGCCTGGCAGGTTCCTGCCTGGGAAGGAGGGGGCGGGAGACCTGGGAGGGGCAGACACTCCTCACCAGTCCCAGTGGCTCATCACAGGTGTCAGGGCCAAACCCCAAGTTCACAAATTCCCAGGAGATCCAGGAGATAAGGGCGATATCTGTGACAGCGCTCCACCATCGGGAGGCATCTGGCAGCAAAGGAACACCTCCCTCTTTCCCTTCTGTCCCTGCTCCTTCCCTGGAGGCTGGCTCCCTGAACAAGGCTTTCAGGGGACTTGAGGCTCGGGCAGCTGGCCGAGAGGGTAAGGGGGCTGCTGCCTCTCATGGGAGAATGTAAGGCCGAGGCATCCAGGCATGTGGGACTGGGTCCGTGACCAGGTCTTGGGTCAAAGCTGCTGCCGCCAAGAAGCCTTCCCTGGAGGTCTCTATTCATGCTCTGGGTTACCTCTCATTGCACTTGTCATCTTTAAAGCACATCTTGGGTCACAGAGCTTTGAGCTCCCTGAGTGTAGAAGCCAAGGCTACTTGTTCCCAGCTGAGTGCCTCATCCTTGGCACAGGCCCTGGCACACAGTAGGCACCCAATAAATACTTGGGCATGTTTGCCTCTTGGAGGAGTTCTTCGTGAAGGCTGCAGTCGGGAGGGGAAACCTGGGGGGCCCTGCAGGAAGCAGTGGGTGGTGAGAAGCATCTCTCCCCGGGGGCCCCTCTGGCTGGGCACAGAGCACGTGCTGGGCAAGTTCACCCCGTGCTGGCCCCTCCCCCTGGCACGCTGCTCTGTCTCCTGGGGCTACACTGGGGCTGGCTGCGGTTGGGTCCCTCTTGTCCCCAAGAAAGCTGCCCTGGACCTCAGGATCTACAGTAGGAGGGGTACCTTTCATGGGCTGACAGCTTTGATAGAGGAAAGCCCTGTAGTGGGACAGTGGGAGGGGAGGGAGAGGAGGAAGGACAGCAGGGATGCCCCTCCCCTGCTCATCCTGGGATCTGTTCTGGGGGCAAAGGGGGAAGCCAAAGCTTGGCCCCCTCAAACAAGAAAAACTGGAATTAGCACTGAACTCAGAGAGGGTTTGCTGGGGCCTAGCAAGCTGTGGCCTGTCCCAGGCCTCTAGGCAGGCGCGGGGCTCTGCCTCGGTTCTCAGGGCGGCGGGCAGGCTGCCGCCTCCACACGGGGCTCGTGGCCTTTCTTCTGCCGAGGGCAGCCATGGGTGAGGAGGCGGCAAGACATGGGGTTGGGGGGGCGGGGGGCGGGAAGGGGGCAAGTCACCCACCGTTTACCGCGCAGGCAGGTAAAGCTAAAACTTTCAGAATTTAAGAAGAAAGTGTAATTTCTCGAAACTGTCCCAGCCCACGTTGGCATATACTGTAAGCTGCTGAAGTGAACACTCTCTGTGTGAAAACAAAAGGTATAGTATTTTCCTTGTACCATCAGAGAGAGTAAACTCCCAAAGCCCCGCAAGCCTCCTGGGCTACTTCCTCCCAGGCCCTGTTCATTGGGGCACAAGGGGTGCACCCTCCCCTGGTTGGCTATTACTGTGGCCAGTGGGGTGCAGTGGCCCAAGTTGGGGGTTTGGTGCAGGGTGGATGCAGTGGGGAGGGCGGATGCTGGGGCTGGCTGCTGGACAGGTAGTGCATGGGGCAGGGCCAGACACCAAGGGAGGCCTGCCTTGGGCCCCCTTCTTGGGGTCGGCTGGGTCAAGGCAGGTGTGCAGGTTGGGTGGAGAGGCGCTCGGCCTCCAGGCTGCCTTTCAGGGGTCTGCTGGGGTGGGCTGCAGCCACATGACCTAGAGCAAGTAACGAGAGGTAGAAGGTCGTGCTGTTTGAGACCTTCTCTGCCCTCCCAGTGTCCTGCTGGAGGCCTGTGGCCAAGACAGGTGTGAGGAAGGCTGCCCCAGAGCTGGAGCTGTTACTTATCTGGAAGAGAGTGTGGCCAAAGGGCCCCTGGAGCCGGGAGCTGCTGGGTCAGGCCTGCCCAAGCCCTGAAGAGGCTGTGGTAACTTCAGGGAGAGGGGGCCCTCTGTTCCTCCCAGGGGCTGGTGAGAGGCCATGCAGCCCCTGTGCCTCCCCCAACCTCTCCCAGCAGACTCTCTCTTCAGGCTTTGGGCTTTCTCGGCTTGGAAGCTTGTTCTCCTTCTGCCATTTATATATTCCTTGGTTGGGAGAAGTCACCCTCTTAATGTAAAGTGGGGTTCGGAATGGAAGGCGCTAATGAAAGGCAGGATCTCAGCCAGAGAATATGCTGTGATTATTTACAAATGTGACCTGGCCCACAGAAAACCTTGGAAGTAGCTTTTCTTGTTTTAAAAAGACACCAAAATTCACTTTGATATGTTTATATTATAGATATAATACATAAAACATCTAGCATGAAACTCTATGTTCTCCCAAAAGAAGAGAACCAAGCTGTCCTTCCCTGCTCCCAGCTCCAGCAATCTGTGCCTGCTGGCTGGAGGCCGCCTCCCTCACAGATGGGAGCCAGGGCCTCTGGAGGGACAGCTGGGGGAAAGGGGAAGCCCATCTCACTTCTTTGGTTCCCCTGGGAGCAAAAGCGATCCCAAAACCCAAAGGAAAGAGAGCCACAGACCCTCCCTGCAGCTGCTGACGAAGAGTCTCATTTTGGCAAGTATCTGAGCAAAACCAAACCAAAACAAAAACCAAATAAAATGGTGGCTTAGCATAGACGTGCACGTTCACATTGCACAAGGCACCACTGGGACACAGAGAGGCCAGATACAAATGTTGATATCGGCTGATAAAGCAAAATATTTGGAAAGCTTCTCATAATTTCAGTCCCTCTGGGATGGACTGATTGTGCTTCATGTTTGTTGGCAATGCTGGCGACATACAGTACAGACAAGGCAGATAGTCCCAGTGTCCCTTCACCCCCAGCCCCCACCCCCAGACCAGATTTCTGGGTTCCCCTCTTCCGGGCCACCACTCCCATGAACACATGTCCTTATGGCTAACCCACAACCTAGCTTTCTGGTCTGACCAGGGGCAGGGGGCTCTTAAAGGTCACCTGGTGACCCCATCTCAGTGAGTTCTGCCTGGGGAAGCCCAGCCTGTTGCAGGCTGGGAGGTTAGAGGAAAGTAACTAGGGACCCTCCACCTACATGTAAAACTAGGGGAACAACCTTAGGTTCAAAGCCCCAAGTCCCTATGTTTCCTTCCCCTCCAAGGACGGGCACTGAGGAGGGGCTGAGGCTGGCTTGTCCGGCTCTCTGCAAGACGAACCTTCCCTCTTGTGGGCCTGAGCCCCTTCTTCTCTCATAGGGACCTGCTGTAGACCCAGGAACGAGGCAGGAACCCTCCAAATAAAATGACAAGGCACGTATTTGCTCCCCCTACTCGGTAGGAATCAGAGCGGTGAGTCTGCATTTCCAAGGCACAAGGTTATTCCTCAATACTAGAGTTGCGGGGCTCCCGACTGAGCCCCAGGGCGCTTCTCCTCTCTTGCAGAGAGAAACCACTGCCTGACCTCATCTTAGATGCACCGGGCCTGGCGCAGAGGAAGGCAAGGGGCACGCGCCGCAGGCCAGGCCTTCAGGCGGCACCAGAATCTCCTAGTCCTCGCTTGCACGGGTCGGGCTGTCGAGATCTGGAGACCCGAAACCACTCCCCGTGTCCCAGCCACGGGCCGGCCCAGGGCGGTCCCGCCGCCGCGCCTCACGCGCAGTTACCCATGGCCTTGACCAGTGAGCTCTCGGGCAGCTGGCGAAAGATGCCCCGCAGCGTGTCCAGTTCGCGGCTCAGTTGTTCCACCCGCTTGCGCAGGCGGTCATTGTCACTGGTCAGCTCCAGCACCTTCTGCTGCGTCTCCACGTTGCGCTGCTTGGCCTTGTCCCGGCTCTTGCGCACGGCGATGTTGTTGCGCTCGCGCCGCACCCGGTACTCGTTGCTGTTCTTGTCCACCGACTTCTTGGCTTTGCCCGCGCCGGCGCTGCCGGCGCCGCCACCGCCGCCCGCTCGGAGGTCTGCGTGCCCGGCGCCCAGCCCCTTGAGCCCGCCGCCAGGGCCTGGCAGGCCAGGGGCGCCAAGCGCGGGCGCTGGGT
Source organism: Phataginus tricuspis (assembly GCA_029783875.1). Classification (NCBI taxonomy): domain Eukaryota; kingdom Metazoa; phylum Chordata; class Mammalia; order Pholidota; family Manidae; genus Phataginus; species Phataginus tricuspis. The sequence continues at coordinate 3,533,370 of JAQQAC010019400.1, forward strand.
GCGGGCTGGGTACGGGCGTGGGCGGCGGCGTGGGGTGGCCAGGTTGCAGGTGCATGGTGGTCTGGCCGCAGTGCGCGATTTGGAACTGGAGGTGCGGGGCGGCCAGGTGAGCGGGCGGCTGGTGCGGGTGCGGTGGCGGCGGCGGCGGCGGCGGCTGGTAGGGGAAGAGGCCGGCCAGCGCCAGCTGCTTCGCCTCGTCCTCCTCGCGCGGCTCCTGCTTGATCACCAGCGGCCGCAGAGCCGGCGCCCCGACGCGCTCGTACAGGGGCTCCAGCCTGCCGTCCAGGTAGCCGGCCGCCGCGCAGCCGTAGCCGGGAGGGGGGCCGTGCGCCCCCCCCGGGCATGACGGCGCCGCCGGGACCCACGGGGGTGCCCGGGTAGTCAAAGTCACCGCCGCCGCCTCCCGCGGGGGCCGCGGCCGCCTTGGCTTTCTCCTGCTGCCTGCTGTGCTGGAACAGGTCGGCCAGGAACTCGTCGTTGAAGGCGGCCGGGTCGATGTAGGCGCTGATGTCGATGGACGTCTCGTGTTCGCAGATGCCGCCCAGCGGCTCCGCGGCGGCAGGTGGGGCCGGGGGCTGCGCGGGGCCCGCGCCCCGGGGAAAGCTGAAGGCGGCGCTGCTGGGCGCGTGCCGGGGGCTCTGGAGGTGGCTGCTCATGGGGGGCCGCGGCTCCGCCTCGTAGAAGTCGGCCGACTCCATGGGGCAGCTACAGTCCTCCCGGCATGGCGAGCCTTGGCGGCCTCCAGCCCGCGCGGGGCGCCGCTGCTGCCGCAGCCCACCCAGAGCCTCAGCCCGCCCGCGCCCGCTCAGCTCCCGGTCGCGAATGGCCAGGCCCGCGCGGGCCCCGTATTTATACTGGGGCAGCCGTCGCCCTCTAGTGTCCAAACCGGCTTCTGACCACGGGCGACGGCGGAGCAGCGCCTCTTGGGTCTTAGCGCCTGCCTGCTGCCGGGGAGATGAGTGGGGCTCGTAAACTGCGCTGGCCGGGGGCCGGGAAAGGCCGCGGCGCCACGCCCACTGCCCCCTGCGCCGCGAGCTGAACCGTGACCCGAGCGCGGGGCCCCACCCTCGGCCGAGTTGTCGTTCCAGCGCACACGTGGTCTGTGGCGGGGCCTCCTCCTCCGGCCTCCCCAAGGCACCCACTTTCAGCCAACGGCCCGGGAGCCCGGGAACACTCAGATGCCGCGCAGGGTTCGGTGGAGAGCAAGCCTTGGTTTCTGAGCCACTGTGGTGCGTACTGTCTTTGAAAACTACAACCAGCTGGACTGGGGTCTCTGGAAGGCGGCGGCGCAGAGAAGGGGCCGGGGTTGAGGCGCAGGTAACAGGTTTAGAAGTCCGGCCCAACGCACACAGCCGTGTGGAGAGACGGACGGAAGAGGCCCGGAGCGCGGTGATTTTGCGTCTTTATCTGCTCCCCGGGTGACCCCACCGATTCCACTCAAAACTACTGTCCCCAGCTGCTCTCGCAGTGCTCCGGGGTCCCGCGGGCTTGTCAGAGCCGGGCGCTAGGACCCCGCGTGTAGCGGAGGGAAGGCGAGGCGGACGCCTTTGGGGAGGCTGGAGGACTCGGCCGGTCTGTCCGCTTGGGCCGGAAAACTTTTTCTTGTTAATTACTTCTCCTAGCCGGAGCGCTAGGGTTGCTAGGCGCGCAGGGCTGGCGCTGCTTGGCCGCCAGTTTTTTCCTGCGGGACCGCCCGAGCTAGATTCCAGGGCTGGGGTACCGGGAGAGGTGGGGCGCACAGAGGGAGGAGACGAGCTTGACTCCGGGGCTGGTATTCCAAAGTCGGGTTGGCTGTCAACTGGGTCCCAATCCACTGCCTTCCGCCCTACTCGCGATTCCAAGGATCTCCAAGGCGGGAGCAGAGGTGTAGAGGGAGGTGGGGCCTCGTATCCGATGTAGTGTCCATGTATCTACGGAGAGAACCCTGCCGGGTGGTTCGCAGGGCGCTGCGTGCCTGGGATTTGGGGGAACAAGGAGCCAAGCACGGGTGCCCGAGCGCTGCACCATTCGGGCACTTACTGCTGCCCCGGGAAGGGGTTTATGGCAGCGCGTCTCCCCAGCCACGTGGCGCCTCGCTCCTACTAAACCGGGATCGCGGGAGCGGGCGGTAGGGGGGTGTTGTGGGGGCAGGTGGGGGCGGGGGAGAGTGGGTGGGGGAGGAGGCAGGCGGGCACCCGTGGGACCTCGTGGGCCTGCAAGTCGCCCCTGTCTCTATCCCCCACGGCTCCTTACGACTTAGTGTATTGCCGCCTGAGTGCTGGCTGGGGGTGTGCCCGCGTGCTAATCGCCACGCTGTGCGGGTCAAGACCCTCTCCCAGACCGCAGCCTTCCAAAGCCTGGCAGGGCGCCACAACCGGCCAGGAGCCCTCGAGGAGGCGCAGCGCCAAAGCACAGGGCCAGGGGAGGCTGAACTTCACTGGGGTCACAGTAAAGAAGCAACCTCGTCTACGGAACGCATACTGTGCTTTAATCAAGTTCCTATTCAACATATTCCCGAAGATTAATGGCCCAAGTGCTTCACTGTTTGGTCTAGAGATCATACACAAGGTATTTTTAGCGTGATGCTTTTGGACAGGGAGTAACAGTCCATACATTAAATAAACAACCTATGTGACTCTCTGGGCCAGATGCAGGACCCATTTATTCACCACGCACTTGTGGAGTCCCGGAGGGAAACCCAAAAGTAGGAGGTGGAATTTCCATTTCTTCGGCAGTGCTAAAAGTAACAGCCCGTCCCAGTGTAGGAACAAAGAAAGGGCTACTGAAATGTCCTGTTCTGAGCATGTACCCCTGGGCTCCTGCCTGGGGTTGCTGTTGCCTGTGCAAGCAGCAGGAATGGCTCCTCTTAGGTTGGGAGGAAACGGCAGAGGTTCCCAGGGCTGGGGAGCATTGGCATAAGGCCTTGTCAGTAAGGGTGTGTGTGTGTGTGTTGTGTGTGTGTGTGTGTGTGTGTGTGTGTGTGTGTGTGTGTGTGTAACAGAGGCACCGAGTGGGGCCCACACCCAGGGGCAGAAGCCTCCCACACCAGGCCCAGAATTTTCCCCAGGAGGCTGTTCTGTGCAGGGAGCTTAGGGTCTAGAGACGAGGGAGAAGCAGCCCCTGCTCTCTCAGGGCCCTGGACACAGTGAGGGAGGGAGACAGGTCATGATGCAAAATCTGCTGGGAGACAAGGGCCTCCTCACAGAGGAGGTTACACCAGAAGAGCAGGGGATAGGACTGGATGGAGGCACTTTGTCCATTAATTCATCAAGCACCTGTCAGGAGACACATGGGCTGAAGGTGTGCTGAGATAAAGGGACCCTCCCTGGTGAATATGGGCTCCGGAGACATAACAACCAACTCTGGGGAGGTGCCATGAACTAAATTGTATACCTCCTCCAGTGTTGAAGCCCTAACCCTGAATGTGACTGTATTTGGAGATGGGTTTTTTAGGAGATAATTAAGATTAAATAGATCCTATCTGACAGTATTGCTGGCTTTATAAGAAGATGCAGAGAGGGAGAGGTCTCTGTCTCCCAACCCCCACGCCCTTTACCCCCATGCAGGGACACAGGGAGGTCAGCCTCTGCAAGCCAGGCAGAGAGCCCTCACCCGAATCCACCCATGCTGGCGCCCTGATCTCAGACTTACAGCCTCCGGAACTGTGAGAAAATAAATTTCTGTTGTTTAAGTCACCTGGTCTCCGGAATTTTCCTGAGCTGATTAAAACAGGAGGTCAGAGAGGGCTTCATGCAGGAGTGGACTTTTGAGCTGCACCTTCAAGGATGAGCAGGAATTTGCTAGAAGGATAGGCAGACAGATCGGAAGGCGGGTGCAAAGGTGGAGAAGCTGTGAGTGCATGGCATATTCTGCTAACAAAGGACAAGATGTTGGATGGCTGGAGTGCAGGGATTGCTGGGGAGGCACCTAGATAAGGCTGGATCCACAGACGGGGCTGGGTTCATGGCCAAGGACACTCTAGGGGAAGGAGAGAGCCTATCTCATAGGCTTTTGCAGTCCAGCTTTTAGCAGGGGAGCTCTGTGATTCAATTTGGGTTCCTGAAAGGCCAGTCTGGTGGGGACTGGAGAGGGGAGGGTCTACCTGATAAAAAACTGTGTAGACCTGAGGCCCCAGGGTGGGGTTAGAGGGCAGGGGTGGATTTGAATGAGATGTCGCGACTTGGAATCTGGGTGGGGGCTGAATGTCTGGCTTCTGGCTGGGATTACCAACCCCCAACATCTGTAATACAAAGAAAATAGAGGATGCCCTCCAAGCTCTGGGGGACCCATGGGGCCTTACCACCTGCAGGACACCTGCCTGCCTGCGTCGTGGTGCTGCAGTCGAGGATCACAGCCCAGGAACAGCTTCCAACAGCCACCTGCCATATTCTAGTTTCTATTTTGAGGTCTAAGGGTACACCTTGGGATGAGGAGGAAGTGGTTTAGAGGGTGGGTAGTGGATCCGTGGGTGGGCTGCCCAGAGGTGAGGCAGCATCTAGGGGGCTGAGGCAGGAGAGTTTTGGAGCGAGAGTTGGCTGTAGAAACTGGGTGAGACCCCAGTTTGGAGGTGCCCATGGCTGGAAGGAGCCTGTGGCCAGATAGGACACTCGGGCAGTCAGCATTTGGCTGGAATCACTCGTGAGGGCACCGGCTCTGTCGCCACAGAGCCGGTGAGAAGAGACATTTGTACATCTTCTCTCCGACCACCTTTACTATGCTTCTTTCTTAATTGATGGTACTGGCAGTCCCTGAGGAAAGACTGGAGGGGGAGCTTTCCAGTATCCCCCTGGCCGCAGAGGGCTTGGCAGCAGGGCCGTGAGGCAGGGCCCCCAGCTCTGACAGGCTGCCAGCTCGCCAGGCCTGACTTCTGCCTCCACAGGTGCCCAGGAGAGAAGAGGCATGCTCTGGCTCTGGCTGTACTTTTTACAAAGGAGAAAATCAGCAACAAGTAGACAATGGGTTTTGTAGGTGTGAATTTGTCTCCGGGTGGCTCAGAGGGGGAGGGCAGGCCGGTCAGGAGAGGGTGAGCAGGAACCTTCCCTCCGCGAAGCGTGGCCCTGAGTTCCGGGGGCTCCAGGATGGAGCCTGGTTCCAGGGTCATTCACATCGCTAACCACTTTGAAAAGACAAACCAAACCCTAGCAAGTTTTTATTTTACTTTGGTTCAACCTTCCTAATTCAACACACCCAAAACAATTAGTACATAAGTTTGAAAATCAAATTCTAGAGCAAAGCCAGAATGAACCTTTCCAATTTAAGTTTCTTAACTTGATCTAAAGCTAAATGGATAGAAGATTGGCCACCCCAAAGCAGGATTTGTGAGGATAATTAATAAGGGCTAATTACGATAAGATAAAAGATAAGAACTACGATTTTCAGGCACAATTTGCACGGATTAGAGGCATGAGTATTTAGTACAGATTATCTCATACAATGATTCCATAAAATACTTTCAAAGACTTTCCTATACTTAGACAAAGCACCAGTTCGTTTTTATTACAAGTGCACTGGTAAATGAGTTTTATACTTACTTATTTTATGCTTTAGATACCCACAGGTCAAGCATATGAACCCAATGGACAGTCAACTTAGAGTGTAGTGTTTTTTGGTTTTTTTTTTTTACCAACAGACCCTGGAAGGCACTTAAAGAAGCCATTCTTATCACTCATTAAGTTACATATCCTATCTCACCAGGAGGAGAGCTGTTAAAACCTCTACTTCATCATTTACTAGCTGGGTGACTTTGGGTAAGTTACCATGTCTCTGAGCCTCTGCTTTCTGTAAATTGGAGACCAAGTAATTCATTGCAGTGCATTCTCAGGGCACTTGTTCTAGGGCAAAGCACCTAAAAGTCAAGCAGAATGTTAAAGGCATAATTCATTGCATCATCACTGGTATAAAATGTAACTATATTATGTGTATACCATATAAAATCACAACCACGAGTACTCAGGTCCATCAGAAATCCAGAGTCATAAGGGTCAGCTGTTTCCAGTTTGCTCTTAATTTTCATCTACTCTAATGTGTTCATGGTTTCTTTTGCTTTTCTTGTTTGGTCATTTTATTTGCTTACAGCTGCTAGCAAAAAAGCCATAGCAGGCACCAGGGATTTTAAAAAAAGAAAATGGAATAAAAACTTAAAATTCTGAAAATTCTATCCATTATCTTAATTTTGTTTATCAAATTGGGAAAAGCCCTTCATTGTATTTTGGTAGAAAACTCCTTTGGTAGGTGATGAACCCCAGAATTCCCCATCCAGCATTTGGGGAACCCAGTGGAAAGCAGGCAGTGGATGTGGGCAGGCCCGCCCTATAGTTCTGTGGGAACTGGGACAAGAATGCAAATGGTAGCCCCCGTATCACCTGTTTATATATTAAGAGTTATCAATCAGATGAAGAAACTGCTAGATAAAATATGTTCTACCTTCCTGCATCGACAAGTATATCTTTGTAATGTCCTAGAAGGACATTTAGAATTTAACGCTGGAACATGGTGATGCCAGGGGAGCTGCCAGCAACCCCCTTCTCTTCCCACCTCTCGCTCCATCCCTCACCAGAAGGGTCCTTAGTCCGGTGGGTGTAGGTTCCTAGCATGGGGGTCCAACAGTGCCCACACCCCCTGGAAACTGCCCCCTTCCTACTTCCCTCAGACTAGGGATATGCATACTGCCAAGGGCCTGGGGAAGGGCCTGTGTGGGCCCAGGCAGCTGGCTGTGGGCTGTTTAAGCAGGAAATGCCTTGGCCTGGTCGTCTCCCCACCCGGGGGAAGGGAGCAGCCCGAGCAGGGCAGGAGTGGGGCGCTGTTACGTGAGGCCCACCCAGCTCAGAGACTCTAGTACCTGAGTCTAAGGGTGGTACCGAGGGTCTGCTGGGCAGAGCCTCAGCGACAACAGTGAGGCCAGCTTCCTTTCAGTGCGAGCAGGAGAGCCATGACACCATCGCTTCCAGGCTTGTCCGGAGGGCCCAGGCGCTGCTTCCGTTGGAGGACACGTCAGTCATCATAATTCCAAACCTGTTTCCCCAATTGCATCCCTTCCCTCTGATTGTCCACACACCTGAGCTACGCTCTGAGCATGCGCTTGGATCATGTCACTCGCCTGCTTCAGCCCCCGGGGCTGCCCCTGCACAGTTTGGTCCTCACCTCTCCTTGTGGTTTCAGACCCTTCCTGGTCCCCACTATGCTCTTTGCCCAGCAGAGCGTCTCCCAGCCTCAGGGCACTGCGCTCCGCTCCGCTGGCTCCCTGGAAGGTTCTTCCCAGATGTTGGCATGACTCCTTCCTTTCTGTCATTTGAGTCTCACCTTCTCCGAGAGGTTCCTCTCTGGTATGAGTTGCACACTAGCCACGCCGCCCCCCTCACCCCTTAGGCCATTGCGCGTTTTATTTCTCTCATAGCACTCTCTGGAAAATGGTCTTGTTTACTTATTTCACTTGTTCCCTGTCTGGCTTCCCCCACTAGAATGCCAGCTCCACAAAGACAGGACCTTGTCTGTCCTGTTCTGCCTATTTCCAGAGCTAGAACACGCCTTGGCATATGGTAGAGCCTCAAATATTTGTTGAATGAACACAGAATGGATTCTATTCAAGAAAACTGCTACCCGGCCACCCTCCCAGAACTCAGTTTGTTTCCAGGCCTAGGAGGGCAGTTCAAGGGTGGCCCCAAAGGATGCTGGGGAAAAGCTGACCCCCTGGGTCAGGGCTCCCTGGGGCAGACCCGTCTGGAGCCTCCTGAAGCTGTGCCAGGCAGGATGGCCAGGGCCTGCAGGGTCTGCACAGTGCCTTTGGGATAACTCAGAAGAAGCCCCCCTTCAGGCAGATGTGACCCCCAGGGGCTTGGCTGAGCAGAAAGTGTGTTTGGCGAGAGGAAAAAGGGCCCCTTTCTCTAGAGAGATACAGCCTTCCTGGGACGCAAGGCAGGGTGAGTAGAAGCCTCCTGAACTGGGCTCCTTTGGGTAAGTGTGCTGTGAACTTCTCAGGCCTGCAAGCCAGCCTAGAAGTGGCCCCTCTACCTTGGCTCCAGAGCACGCCCTACCTGTGGGGCACTGCTGGGAGGGTGCCCCAGCAGAGCAAGACTGAGTCCTTGGGCGTGACTGGACATCAGATCCAGCTGGGAGAATGGGGCTGCCACCCTGCAGTCTCCTGTGGAAGGCGGGGGTCACCGCAGCACGTAAATCTGACCGAGCCCATTGCTCGGGAGAGAGGGTGGGGTCCTAGGCGCTCACAGCTGTGCACCCACCATTTGCCTCCATGTCTTCTCCTTCCTAAATGATTCCAAGGGCTTCTGCTCAAGGTGCATCGTAAACAAAACAAACCAAATTAAAATTAAAGAGCCACTTAAATAAGGTGAGAACCAAATCTTTTCAAAATTAAAACAAGAGTTTTTAGGTGCTGGCTGGTGAAGGCCTCAATTCTAGCGCTCTTTCCTTGGGACTAGACTCAGCCACCCGAAGGGGAGCTCCTGCACCCTGGGTGTAAAACAGACATGGAAGCTGGCAAGAGAGATGAGCTGCCCACGGTGGGCTGCTTGGTGTTTCCAAAGGCCTTATCTGTTCTGGGCCATTAGGTTATCCCCAGAGGAAGCCATTATCAGGCGTGCTGTGGCCCATAGTAATATGCTGTCAGCTTACAGAGTTAAAAAACTGAACTGCAGAGGTTAACATTTTCGACACCCAGGATTAATCCTTAACTAAAAAAAACTGAGTTGCAGAACAGCATGTAGCTTCCACTTTTTCTGGGAAAAAGTCATTTAAATTGGCATTGTTGGTGTATAGAAAGAAGGTGGAAGGAATGCCCACCAAACAGTTAACAATGGTGCCGCCTGGGTAGGACAGGAGATAACTTGTTCTTTTTAATTTATACACTTACATATATTGGGCTTTTTAAACAGATGAGTATGTATTTATTACTTTTATGGTTTTATAAACTATAAAAATACTTTACGTCACCTTAGCTTTACAGTTTTATAATTTTTATAGTTGTATAAACTATAAAATGTTTTGAAGTCACCTTAATTTACTCTACAAATGTATAATACTATAATGATTGCATAGTTTTGTACATAATTTCAAGATGCTTTTTTGTGACCCTGGTTTTCAAATAAAAAATGCTGGAAACATACTCTACAAATGAATTATTTTCTGATTTGTGAATTTGCTCATATGGAGAACCATACCTAGTTATAGAGAATAAATCACATTTAGTTCTGCATTTAATGAGTCATCTTCATTTTAAATGAGAAAAGTTCATGTATTTATATATAAAGAACTTTTCCAAATCAATATGAAAAAGATTCACAATCTAAAAGAAATTGGGCAAACACAGAGAGTTTATAAATTAAAAAAACAGTAAATGCAAATGGATTTTAAACATCTTTAAAAGTACTAATACTCTGAATAAAGATATACAAATTAAAACTACACCAGCTAGACAGGTAAAGATAAAAACATTTAATAATGTGCTGTACTAAATGGATAGAACAGGCAAGATAATATATTGACATAACTTCTTTGGAGGACAATTTAAAAATACCTGTCTAACTTGAAAGTGTCATTTCCTCTCACCTGACAAGTCCATTTATAGAAACTTAATCCCATAAATTCTCATAAATACACAAAGAGGTAGATACGTGGATTTTGATCAAAATATTGTTTATAATTGCAAAACACTGTATACAACTCAATGTCTGTTTTAATAGAAGACTGGTAAAATAACCATGGGATGGCTGGTTAATTATCCTCTGTGTCTCTGTTAAAAAGGCAGAGGAAAATCTGTTTGCACACATATGGAAAGAGCTCTGATATATTCATTTATATATGTAATACACATACGCACTTTTGTATGTGAATATATGTGTAGAAAATGTGTATAGTATGTTTCATTTGTGTAAAAAAAAGGGAGAAGGGCTACATATATGCTTAACTCTGCCTAGAACATCTCAGGAAGTACACATAAGCAGGGAAACTGGAGGACTTGCAAATAGATAGGAAATTTTATTATACATTAAGATATATAAAAGAATTAAATAATAGTTGCATAATAAGGGATTGGCATTGCTCCAAAAAGTCCAAAATATGTACTTGCTGAGTATTTTCTATAAATACTTGTCTTACGATAATAAGGATGGAGTTTAGTTTAGCTTTTATATAACTTAACAGAACTAAATGACCATGAAAGTGCAAGCAGTACTTTATTTTCATTGTTATCCCCAAGAAAATCTATAACCATTCAGTTACAGTAAAACTCTTTCATGCAACATGAGCCCATTTCCCCAAAATATGGAGTCGAGCTTCCTGTCTATATTGCTTGAGCAGTTCAGGGACTGTGAGCAGGGCGGGTTATCCCTTCCCATCTCTCCAACTGGTTCCATGTCTCCCATTTTCAGTCAAAATTCCAAAGGTCACTAGGAAAGCACACAACACACTAAGCTAACCAGACACTCCCTTTTGGCTAGATAACCCCCCATGGCCCAGAACCCAGTGCAGAATCCTGGGGGCCAGGGAAGTGGTTTTATAGAACCTTGTCTACGTGGCCAACAATTGGAGGTAACACTAAGCAAACTGAGTTTCAACAATACAATTTTTATTACAATTGATTAGAAAATCTAGCTTACAGTCCAGATGCAGCCATTTTATCACAGTCGAGGTGCAATAACAGTTAAACAAAAACCAGCATGAGTCATGGTCCTATAAAACTGTCTGCTTACAGAGTTTGGCCTTTCTCTAAATGAGGGAAACTTGAAGTCAGGCAGCATACAAAGGGATTGTTCTGGCCTCTTACTGGGAGAAATTATTATAAGAAAAGCAGGTCACACGGGATCTGCCTGGTGGCTCACTGACATGGAATGTGCACATTGATTGAATTCTTTGGTTGCCCAGCACCATTTGCATGCCTTTCCAATGTCCAGGGATGTCCCACCTCCTCGTACAGAAGCCAGAAATGCTTCTCACAGCCTCCCTCACAGCTGGGATGAGGCATGTGAGAAAGTTCTGACAACATATACACTGGTGAGAGCCCCTGGCACAAGTGAGAGATATGAAAGAGCAGGTGCCACTGGACTTTACTCCAGAGGGTGGCCAAGAGACGACCAGTGCCTGGGAGGCTGTGGGCATTGCAACTGGCGGCACAGCCCCTATTCTGGATCCTCTGGCCTTTCTAGAGATGTGGGTGACTTCCTAACAGCCTCTCGAGCTCTTCATTTTATTCAGCTAGTTAGAGTGGAGTCTGTACTGGTTATGCCCAACTGGGAGAAGCCCCTGACTTGGATGACTAACGAGGACTGGGCCAAGATCCATGTACACATGACTCCTCCCACCTTCGCCATCCAGCTATGGCCTTAGCCCAGATACTTTGTCTTCTTCGTAAGCCATGTCTCATAGCCAGATTAAGAAGGAAAATAGTCTGGAGGGTGAGAGGCTTGTTTGAATGCACTCATGCACAGTGACCTTGACAAGTGGCTTACCCTCTTGCTCAGTTTCCTCATCTGTAAAATGGGGCTAATATAAAGCCATCTTCCCCATAGAGGAGCTTTGAGGATTAAAGAACCATTAATAGTCGTTACATAAATGGTGAGGATTAGCTTTCCCAGGAAGGAAACAAAATAAAACTAATATGAGAAGTTAGAAAATTCCTTACCCTATGGGGTGAAACCCAAAATCCCTTTACCAGTGACATCAGGGATTCCTAGCCTTTCTTTTCTTTTCTTTTTTGGCTATTGACTTCTTTAGAATCAATTACCAAAAGTCCAGTGATATAGCCAACTATAAACTCTGGACAAAATCTAAAAATCAACTACCTGAAGACACTGGAAAATGAAAGCGGGCAGATGATAGAAGGAAGTTGATACTTGGAAGAAAAGGACATTACAGAGAGGGTTTTTTTCTTTTTAAGTAGCATTAAGCCTGAAGGCAGGCCCCAGTCTGTGCATATAGGGCAGCAAAATTCTGATAGAAAAACTTGCAATATTATTGGCTTGATGAACGAGAGGACACAGGTCAGATAAACCACCTCACTGGAAGGTGGGGAGAGGAATCCAAAAAAGAAGACAGGGCGGCCAAATTCTGTGCATGAATTTTGTCTAAATCTCTGATTGACCCCTAAACCATACGTGTGTGGGACAGACACCAAGCAGCTGGCTAAGGCTAAAAGAATTAAACTTAAATTTCAGCTGCTATAGCCCAGTTTGAAAAAGACAGATGCATCCCTATGTTTATTGCCGCACTATTTACAATAGCCAAGAAATGGAAGCAACCTAAGTGTCCATCAGTAGATGAATGGATTAAGAAGATGTGGTACATATACACAATGGAATATTATTCAGCCACAAGAAGAAAACAAATCCTACCATTTGCAACAACATGGATGGAGCTAGAGGGTATTGTGCTCAGTGAAATAAGCCAAGCCGAAAACGACAAATATCAAATGATTTCACTCATCTGTGGAGTATAAGGACAAAGAAAAAACTGAAGGAACAAAACAGCAGCAGACTCACAGAACCCAAGAACGGACTAATAGTTACCAAAGGGAAAGGGACTGGGGAAGATGGGTGGGAAGGGAGGGATAAGAGAGTAAAAGGGGCATTACAATTAGCAGATGTAATGTAGGGGGGGGCACAGGGAGGGCTGTACAACTCAGAGAAGACAAGTAGTGATTCTCATCTCACTATGCTGATGGACAGTGACTGTAATGGGGTTGGTGGGGGGGACCTGATGAAGGGGGTAGTTTAATCACCATAATATTGCACATGTAATTGTAGATTAATGATACCAAAATAAATTATAAAAAAAAAATTTTCAGCTGCTATACTCCACAGAGAGACAAAGTTTATGTTATGAGTTCAGTCAAGTTAACTGCAAGCTAAAATCCACATCAATTTTCTTCAGAGGAACATAAAAGAATCCAGAGATTCTACAATGTATCACTCATAATGTCCAAGATACAATCAAAATTCCCTGACATACCAAAAAACAAGAAAACATCACTCATTTAAGAAAGACAGCTAATGGAGACCAACTCCAACATGATTCAGATACTGGAATAGCAGACAAAGATTTTAGAGTGGCTATTATAACTATGTCAAGGATGTAAAGTAAATATGTTTACCATAAATAAAATAAGAGAAAATCTCAGCAGAATAGAAATTATAAAAAAAAGAACCAAATAGAAATTCTAGATATAAAAAGGCCAATATTAGAAATGAAAAATTCAATATCAGAAAATTTAGAATTTACTGGATGGCCTTAAGAGCAAAAGAGATGACAGGAGAAAGATTCAGTGTAATTAAAGATAGAGCAATTGAAAATATCCATTTTGAAAAACATACACACGTTATAAAAATGATTGAAAAAAAATGAGCAGTGCCTCAAAGGCCTGTGGAACAATACAAGAGGTTTAACATACATGTACTTGGAGTCTGAGAGGGAGAGGAGAGGAAAAATGGAACAGAAAATGTTTGAAGAAATAGGTTGAAGAAATGGCTAAATCTGGAAAAGGCATAAATTTACAGCTTCAGAAAGCCTCAGGAAACTCTGAGGCAGGATTTTGAAAACAATAACAACATACCTTGGGACATTATAGTCAAATTGCTAGGCAATAGATAAAAATAAAATCTTGAAAGTAGTTAGAGAAAATGACATTGCAATACAGGAGAACAAGATCCGAATGACCTGGGACTTCCATCAGAAACAAAGGAGACTAGAAGACAGTGGAACAACATCTTTAAAGTACTAAGGGGAAAAAACCTATCAACCCAGAGTTCTAGCTAGTGAATATGTCCTTCAAGAATAGAGGTGAAATAAAGATATTTTTAAATTAAAGAAAAGCTGAGAGAATTTGTCAGCAGCAGACCTACACTATAAGAAATGTTAAAGGGAATTCTTCAGATTGAATAAAACTGAAATGAAATGGAAACTCAAATCTATAGGATGGATGAAAATCATTGGAAATGGTATATATGTGGATAAATAAAAAGATTATTTTTGTCTTCTTAATTTCTAAAAAATACAAATAATTGTTTAAGGCAAAAAATTATGACATGGTATTATGGAGCTCATAATGTATGTAAATGTAATAATGAAAACAATTATAGCATGAAAGACAGGAGATATAAATGTACCTATATGGTTGCAAGCTTTCTACATTTATGTGAAGGGTACAATCTAAAACTCTCAGCAGACTAAGAAAAATTCAGGATGTGTATTGAAATCCTAGAGCCATACCAAAAAACAAGACAGGGAGATACAGCTACAAAGCCAAGAGAAGTTGAAATGGAATTCTAAAATATATTCAATTAGTCAAACAGAAGAAAGGGAAACCAATGAAAACACAGAAAGGACAAAGAGAAAATAAATAGTAAAATTATAGGTGTAAATCTAACTATATAAATAATTATATTAATTAAAAAGGACAAACATTCCAGGCAAAGGTTGTTAGAATGGATAAAAATGCAAGGCCGAATTATGTTGTCTATAAGCAGCGTATTTTTAACATAAAGACTCAAATAAGTTGAAAATCAATGAATAGGAAAAAATATATCATGTAAATCTTAGGCATAAGAAGGCTAAGGTGGCTATAAAAATATCAATAAAATAGTATTCAAGGCAAAAAGTATTACCAGAAATGGGGATGTTTCAAAATGATAAAAGATCAATACATTATGAAAATATAATTATAAATGTGTATGCATCTGATAAAGCAAAAATTGATAGAACAAAAGGGTGTGACTGGAGGTCGAGGGTGGAAGAAGATTTGTATTTTTATCCAAATTTTATATTCTTCTTATGGTTTAAAATTTAATACCAAATGCCTATTCTATCATCACCGCCAACATGATCAACAAAAATGTAGAAATGATGTTTCGAAACATGAGAGTTTTCCAGAGAGATGAGAAGGGAAAGCACACTAGAGAAATGCCACATGTGCACCAGTGTAGGGAGGTGTAAAAGCGTCCGGTGTGTTCTGGGACTGTAGGTTTTTGGCACGCCTGAAATATAGGGCTGGGTTGGTATTACTAAGGAGGGACGTAAGCAACAGGAGCTGAGTGGAAGTGAGATTTAGAAGAACCTTACAAGTTAAGATATTTGAACTTCATCTTCATGGTCAGTGGATAGTCACTGAAGTGTTTTTCAAAAGGAGACAGGGTCGTGTTTGGGCTTTAGAGAGATGATTCTGACTTCAAGTTGGAGGATGAAGAGGGGGGACCAGAGCAAAGGCAGAGTGACTCCTGGAAGATGCTTCAGTAATGCAGATGAGAGATGCTGGAGGCCTGAACTGGAAGAGAAGAACAGAGATGGAGAAGGAATGCTTTACGGTTTTGAAAGTTTCCCTAGGAAGCAATACAGTGAGAATTTGGCAATTCTTGAACTAGGTGATGACACAGAGAGACATCCATTAACTCTTAAAGTTGAGTTTTATGAAACCACTTGGTGAATGCTATTTGATTCCCCTTTCCCACAAAATAATAGTAACAACATTGTACTATCTGCCAGTTTAAAAGTTCATTTTATTCTATGCATTCCCTATCAGAATCTCAGGGGCTTCTTTGTAGAAATTGACATACTGATCCTAAAATTCATATGAAACTCAAGGAACCCAAAATAGCCAAAACAATATTAAAAAGAACAACAACGTTTAGAGGACTTGTACTTTATGATTTCAAAACTTACTATAAAGCAAAAGTCATTAAGACAGCATGGTACTGGCATAAAGATATACATATAGATCTGTAGAATAGAAGTGAGAGCCCAGAAATAAACACATGTATCTATAATTACTCAATTTTTTGACAAACTTGCCAAGACTATACAATAGGGGGAAAGAATAGATTCTTCACCAAATGGTGCTGGAACAATTAGATATCTATATGCAAAGAATGAAGATGGACCCACATCTCAAACAATATACAAAGATGAACTCAAAATGGATCACATACCTAAATGGAAGAGCAAAAACTATAAAACTATTGGAATAAAACATAGGGGTAAATCTTCATGACCTTGGATTAGCCAGTGATTTCCTAAATATGACACCAAAAGCATATGTAACAAAAGAAAAAATTGATAAATTCAACTTTATCAAAATTAAGCTTTTGTGCTTCAAATGACACTATTAAGAAAGTGAAAAGACAGCCTACACAATGGGAGAAAATATGTGCAAATCATATACCTGAGGAGGGACTTGTATCTACAATATATAAAGAACTCTTACGACTCAACAATAAAATTAATCCAATTTAAAGATGGGATAAGGAACTGAATGAATATTTCCCTAAAGAAGATATACAAATGGTTAACAAGTACCTGAAAAGGAGCCCAACATCATTAATTATCAGAGAAATACAAATCAAAACCTCAATATAGCACAGCATACCCACTTGGATGGCTAGAATAAAAAAGACAGATAATAAGCATTAATGAGGATGTGGAAAAACTGGAACACTCATACACTACTGGTGGGAATGTAAAAGAGTGCAGCTACTTTAGAAAACTGACATTTCTTCAAAAAATTAAGCATAGGCCTATCATTTGACCCCGCAATTCCATTTGGGTCCAATTGGTACATACCTAAGAGAAAGAAAACATATGTTCCCACAAAATCTTGTACATGAATACTTGGCACACAGCACCACTATTTATAATAGCTCAAGTGTGGAACCCACCACCTAAAAAAAATGTGGTATATCCAAAGAATGGAATATTATTTGGCTATAAAAAGGACTGAAGTATTGATACATGCTACAACACAGATGAACATTGAAAACATGCCAGGTGAAGAAGCCAGTTACAAAAGGCTACATATTATATGATTCCATTATATGAAGGGTCCAGAATGAGCAAATCTATGGAGACAGAAAGTAGATTAGTGGTTACCTAGGACTGGGGGGATTAAGAGGATTGGGGAAGGAGAGTGATAGCTAAAGGGTACATGGCTTTCTTTGAGAGCAAAGAAAATGTTCTAAATTTGATTGTGATGATGGTTGTACAACTCTATAAATATACTAAAAATCATTAAATTGTACATTTTACATAGGTGAATTGTATAGTATGGGAACTGTACTCAATAAAGCAGTTACCAATACATTACAAAACAATAAAATTCATTTTATTTTGAATTAAAAAAATTATGCAGCTAATTTATGTATATTTTATGTTTAAGAAATCAAAAATGTAGCAGGGTGTCTTGCCAGTGAGTTTCTCAGCCCTGAGCAAGTTCACTATGGATTCAGGGAGACCAAGGAATGACAATGGGATGTTCTTGGGGTGAAAGGGTTTATTATCCGGCTTGTTCTCCCCGCGGTAGGTCGAGCACTAGAATCACATCTGCATCCAACAGTCTGCAGGTCTGTAATCCTCCTTCGTCTCTGCCTCTGCCCAGAGCACTCTTTATGTAGTGATTCAGTCAATCATAGCTTATTGCCTACGAGTGTGGAAGCAGTAGCTTAGCGGCTGGCCAGTTACATCATCAAGTAGTTTAGGTTCAGGTGAGGATCCCGACCATAGGAACCCCAACTTTCCCCACACAGGGTATAGTGGGAACATTTTTAAATTTACCACCTTACCCCAAACTTCTAATCCCTATTGCAGTCCTGAGAGGAAGTCACCCTTACCAAATCTTTCTTCATATTTTAATTTTGAAAAATGTTTACGTTTTTTCCAATTGCTCGATTTGATTATTGTTCATTTTTCAAATGTTCATATATTTTCATACGTATGAACATAAACAATAGGGAGATACATGATTTAGTTCTGTCATTTAAAAATAAGAGGGTTCCTGCTGCATGCATTTGTTGTGTTGTTTGTTTTTCTCACTTAATATTGTGGTTTGGAGATCCTTTCACATCATTATGTACAGAAACTCAATGTAAAAATACAGCACAGTATTTACCTAGTATTGCATTAGTAAAGATGTGTATAGGCTAAATAGTTACTAGTGGAATTGTTGGGCCAAAGGATATAGGGGTTTCAAATTTAACAGACACAGCAAACTGTCTCCCCTAAAATGCTGCAGTTTCCACACCTACCCATAGTGAACACACACACCCTTCCCTGCACCCATGCAAGCCACGGACGCTGTTAGTATCCATTTTGTTTGATATCTAGTTATTCGAGCTTCTATTTTTTTGATGACTTAAAAGGCTAATGAATATGAAATTCCCTACTATTTTCACCCTGAGTTATTTTTCTTGTGGTATCTGGTATATATTTCTTCATCCCTTAATATTTTTTTTTCTCCTTTTTATATAGCATTTGATTTTGTTTTGTCCATATCTCTTGTAAATAGCAAATAGCTAGATTTTCTTGATCATAGTTCTGGTAGATTTACCTGATCTGAGAGCTGAAAAAAAAGGGAAGTTGCAAAACTTAACAGAGTTTGTTAATGACAAACCACGGAGACGAATGTTGTTTAAGAGCCTGTAGACTTGTATATTATCTTTGCTTATTATATTATCACGCCATGCTTTATTATAGAATTAAAGTTCGTTTATTCAGTACATTTTTAGGTTTATCATTAAGAATTCCACTTGGTTATCATGATGATTTTAAAACACACGTACAACATCCTTTGACCTTTCACAAAAGATGGAGTCTAATTCTCTGCCCCTGGATAGGAGCTGGCCTTAGTGACTCACCACCACTGAACAGAGGGGCGTGATGACGCGTTGCTCCCGGCTTCCAATGGGCTCTTTTTTTGCTGCGTGCTCCCCTTGCTGTGAGAAAGTCCAGGCCACATGGAAAGGCCCACATGCAGAGAAGATGGGGACCCTCAATCCACAGCCAGCACCAACTGCTGGATATGAGAGTGAACCGGCTTTGGAGTCTTCCAACTAAGGCCCCAAACATTGGGAGCAAAGAGACCATACCACTGTACCCTGTCCCAGTTCCTGCTCCGTAAAGTCCATGAACAAAATCCTTGGTTGTTTTATACCACTAAGTTTTGGGGTAATACATTGCTATGCATCTGTAGTAACTAGTATACTTATTACTAAACTAGCGTTAGAGGTATTCCTCAACACCTCCTAATTAGGATGGAAAATAGAAGTCAGCTTTGCTGAGAAATTATATTGTTTTTCTCTTAGCTTACTCTCCCACTTTCCTCAATGAGATAGGTTTAGAACTGTTTATGCCAACTTATTTCAGATTTTCTATTTCTATTTCTGGATAGAAATATTTTTTCTATCTTTTTTTTTTTTAAGTGTCTTTTACTTTCTTTGAGTTAATAGGGTTTTCTTTGTCCTCTGGGAACTAGAATATATAGAATTTATATATCATCTGTTCTTCTAGGATTACGGTTACATTTTTAATACGCACTTTTCTATCAGTATCTAGAGGTAGTCAGCATCTATGCCCTCCTCTAAGAAGGGGAAGGACTTCCTGGGCGTCCACTTCTCTCCTGCTTTTCTCTACCATCTCTCATGTTCACATTAGACTGCCTTAAGAAAAAAATAGTCAGCAATTATTTCTATTTAATTATCAGCTCACCCTCTACTCCTCATTTCTTTGCTTGTCATTGTTTTTAGTATCACGTATCTTTCTCATGGATTCGTTTCCTGACCTGCTGGAATTCATCTTGTAGTGAGTTTTTCAGGGTGTCCGGGAGTGTAAACTTTATGAATCTTTGGATGACCGAAAATATCTTTATTTTGTGCTTCCCATTTGAACGTTAGTTCGCCTTGGCATAGAGTTCTGGGTTGAGAAATCAGATTCTTTCAGAACTATCTATATGGTGCTCCACTGTCATAATAGCATCCAGTGCTGCTAATGAGAGAGAGATGCTAAAATGATCGCCAGTCCTTTGTGGGCACCCCAGGAATCTCTCTCTCCCTCTCTGTTTTGGAGAATTTTCTGTTTCTTTATGGTATTCTGAAGTTTCATGAGATGGGCTTTTTCTTCACTCTTCTTAGCAATTTAAAGGCCTTTTTTTTTTGCCCCTTTTCCCCCCTTGTCCCTCCCCAGTCCCTTTCCCTTTGGTAACTGTTAGTCCATTCTTGGGTTCTGTGAGTCTGCTGCTGTTTTGTTCCTTCAGGTTTTTTCTTTGTTCTTATACTCCACAGATGAGTGACATCATCTGATACTTGTCTTTCTCCACCTGGCTTATTTCACTGAGCATAATACCCTCTAGCTCCATCCATGTTGTTGCAAATGGTAGGATTTGTTTTCTTCTTATGGCTGAATAATATTCCATTGTGTATATGTACCACATCTTCTTTATCCATTCATCTACTGATGGACACTTAGGTTGCTTCCATTTCTTGGCTATTGTAAATAGTGCTGCAATAAACATAGGGGTGCATCTGTCTTTTGGAAACTGGGCTGCTGCAGTCTTAGGGTAAATTCCTAGGAGTGGGATTCCTGGGTCAAATGGTATTTCTATTTTGAGTTTTTTGAGGCACCTCCATACTGCTTTCCACAATGGTTGAACTAATTTGCATTCCCACCAGTTACGGACCATTTTTTAATTCCACTCTAAATATTTCTCTTTGCATTCCTCTCCCACTTCCCTTCCCGCCTCCTAGCTGGTTGTTTCCCAGGTGCATCAGCGCTGACAAGTCTAAGACAGAGTCTGGTTCTCCCTCTGAAGTCCCTTCCCAGTCTGCGCCACCTACCCAGTTATTTAAGCTCGAGTCCTGGAGGCGGTCTCACACCTCCTTCCCTCCCACCAATCCGTGCCCGATCTCCCAGCATAACCTACCGGCCATATTAATTCTTCATCGCCATCAGC
The DNA here is from genome assembly GCA_029783875.1 of Phataginus tricuspis. Lineage (NCBI taxonomy): Eukaryota > Metazoa > Chordata > Mammalia > Pholidota > Manidae > Phataginus > Phataginus tricuspis. Next base: position 3,554,059 of record JAQQAC010019400.1, read on the forward strand.
CCCTCCTTATACGGCTGCCAGTGCCCTGGTCCGGACCAACACAGTCTCTCCCAGTGACGTCCTCCTCACTGGGCTCCTTGCCGCCAGTCCTGCCCCCTTACAGTTCTCCATCCAGCAGCGACAGGCATCCTTTCAAAGACATGATCCAGCTCATCCTTTCCTTTTGTACTTAACACAAATCCCACAAGGCCCTGTGAGGTCCAGCCCCGGCTTCGTCTCTCTGGTCAAGTTTTATGCCATCCCACAGCCCAGCACACACCTTCATTCATTCAGGGACTCTGGCCTTTCACAGCGGCAAAGACACTTAGGCGTCAGTCCAGTTTGCAGGGAATTAGGCAGCTGAGGAGAAGATGGATGACGGGGCAAGGTCCCCAAGGACACAGTAACTTTGATGTGTTCACCTCTGACATGAGGAGGGATATTTAGTTTTCTAACTCGGGGATAAAGGGGGCTGAGAGATCTGTGCGGGGAATGGGCTTGTAATTGGCATGGCTGATGAGAAGTTAAGATCCACTCACCCAAAGATCCTTAATGTGGGAAGAAAAATCATAATCCAGTAGAAAGATGGGCAAGGGATTTAACATGCCATCTCACAGGAAGAGGAATTCAAAAAACGTGAAGAAACTGAGTTAACTTTCTTTTTTAAAAATTCACCAGATAGGCAAAAATGAAAGAGTGGACGGTAAGATACATGAAAGCAGGCACTCTTGAACATTGTTAGTAGACATCTGAGTTGCAGCAAAGCTCCGGGGAAATAATCCAGCAATGTCGATTAAAATTAAAACACATGTTCCCCTTGACTCAGAAATGACACTGTTGGGAATTTACCTTACAGATATAAAATTACCAGATTATAAGTACATTTATGCCAAGATGACCTTTGAGCAACTGTTTGCAATGACAAAAGTCAGAGGGGAGATTAGAAAAAGGTCGTGACAAAATGGAAAATTATTCACCATGGTAAGTATAATAGGAAGATATAAAATCCCATTGATATGACTGCAAATCTGTAACCATGGACTGAGCATATGTCCAAGGACTAGAGGATGACATGAGTGTGTAGAGATTTAAATAGCTGATGGAACTGTGGGGGATTTTTGCCTTGAATTTTTGTTGCTATTTTAATATCATTTTGCCAATAGTGTACCTTAAAAAAAAAACCACATCTGATGAGTCTTAGAAGTGGTGATTATTTATGGGGTGGAGGTCATTTTGTCTTCAAGGACATTTTAAGGTTTGGAGTTACTCTTTGGGAAATCGGGAGTCTGGATGTGTTTGGGGCTTGGGAGTGCCAGAGGTGGAGGGGTGAGGGTGGGCACCAGTGAGTCTCTGTGGGAGAGGAAGTCGCTGCCACGCTCTAGAGAGAAGGCTGGGGCGAAGAGCAGATCTCGGGCAGCAGAGAATGGAGAGCAGAGGCAGATTCACAAAGCAAATCAGAAGACCCCACCCAACCCACTGGATAAGCAGAGAGGAGGGCAAAGGCGATTCCAAAGGGCAGGGAGGGTGGCGGGCCGCTGCTCGCCAGCAGGAAAAGCCGTGGGGCTCAGGGGAATTTTTTAAGGAGGTCGAGTGGGAAGGAAGGAAGAGTGAGTTTGATTTCAGACATGCTGAGTGTGAATTTTGAGAGTGTCCTGAAATCAATTGCGAACAGAGAAATGTTCATTTTGAATGACAAAGTTTTAAAATATATATAGAAAAGAAGCCAGAGACTGAATATTCTTCTGTTATTTGATTGATCTGCGGAAAGGCTGCACTTTCCCTCCAATAAGACAAACTACTTTCAGCAGAGGGATTTCCAAAAATAGTACTTCCTCACTTTCTGGTAAAACTACTACTCATTTTGTATAGCTTTATCTTAATATATTTTGTCTAATTTTAAATCCACATTCTCCTTGGTGTTAAACCTTTGCAATATTGCTAGTATATTTTTCCTGCTTAACGCAGCCCTTTTCTCAAAAAAGGATTCCCTTGATGGTTTTGCCCATCTTACATTTGTAAACAGTGGACACCGATGACCCAAACTACCCCCTGGAGCTTTCGTCTCTGCTCTGGACCTCCATTCTTTTAATAACTTTGGTTCCTCTTTGTACTCTGCCAGCCTTTTCCCTACATACTTGTGGTAGAAAGCAGCCCTAGCGGAGCACAGTTTTCTGGGTGTGGTTCCACTCTACTTCCCTCATCTGGGCAGCCATGGCTCTCACTGGCTCTTTCGGGTTCTCCAGCACTCACTGGCCTGTGACCTTCCCTTGCAGGGACCTCTTCAATTCCTGTCACTACCAAAGGTCATCAATTCACATTTTCCAAATTAGATGTGAGTGTTGAAACATCCAAGCTCACCTATTAGGATGCCTATAATAATTTTAAAAAGCAAAAAACAAATGTCATCGAGGATGTGGAGAAACTGGAACACTCACACATTGCTGGTGGAAATATAAAATGGTGAAGCTGCTGTGAGAAACAGTATGGTGGTTCCTCAAAAAATTAAAAATAGAATTACCAGATGATCCAGCAATTCTACTTTTGGGTATATAACTGAAAGAACTGAAAGCAGGGTCATAAAGAGATACATCTATACCCAGGTTCATGGCAGCGTTGCTCGAATAGCCAAAAGGTGGAAGCAGCCCAAGTACCCATGGATTTGATGAATGGATCAACAAAAATGTGGTATATCCATACAATGGAATATTATTCAGCCTTAAAAAGGAAGGAAATCCTACCTTTGCGTGGCTGATGCCTGCAACAACCTGGATGAATCTTGAGGACATTATGCTAAGTGAAATAAGCCAGTAACAAAAAGATAAATGAGTATATGTATATGAGGTACCTAGAGTAGTCAAATTTATAGAGACAGAAATTTCCCAGGGGCCAGAGGGAGGAGGGAGAGGAGAGCTGTTGCTTAACGGGTATAGTTACCGTTTTGCAAGATGAAAAGCTCTGGAGACTGGTTGCACAAAAATGTGAAGGTACTTAACACTACTGAACTGTCCACCTAAATTTCATGTGTATTTTTACCACAATCAAAATTGTTTTAAAAAATAAATAAAAGTAGTAGAGCTAGGATCCAAATCTAGGTCATCCGATGACAGTGCCTGCTCTTAACACCAGGCCACACAAGCCCTGCCGGTGACGGGACAGGAGCCTCAGAAAAGGGAGCATCTGTCGCCCACTCTTGTTGGAGTGCGCCCCTTGGAGGTCTGATTCCCCAACCCAAGCGGCTCATCGATGGGTTACTTCTATACACATTCAGAGCCCCAACCCTGCCCAGAAGCCTTCTGGTAAACCCATTTCTCCACCTCTACTTGTCTTCTCATGACTGGCGCCCTCACAGCCAGCTGGCTGAGCCACCGTCGGTTAGTCTAACCAAAGTAGCATGTCCTCTAAAACACATTAAATTTGGAGACTTGTAAGTGGCTAACACGCAGCCCTGGTATCTACCCCACGGAGTTCACTTGGCTTTATTATTTATTTGTGTGTTCCTCTGGCTCCGTCATGCCAGGGCAAGTTCCTCCAAGATTTTCATCCGTATCTGAGGGACCCTTGTTCTGGGCCTGTGCTCACAAAAGCTCTTTTGCACAAGCCAAGAATGTTCTGTTAATTTCTTTGCCTTGGGGCTTGGGCCTTATCTTGTGCTTCCCACAATACTGCCACCATGTCACACACGTGACTGGCATTTTAAAAAGCACAACTTAGAAACATTTTCAGAGTTGACAAAATAGAGGAACTATGACAATGTTCTCATGACTCTGCATCAACATGGAGGCATTCTTGTTACCTAATCAACATTTAATAATATGTAATGAGATAACAGCATTAAATGGGTAAAGTCCAAGAGTTGAGAATTTTCAATTAGATGTGAGGAGGGGCTTCTTGATAGGGGTAGTTTCTTAACAGGTGACATTGTGGAATACGCTAAATAGGCCAGCGATTCACATTGCTGAGATCATTTATAACTAATTCTGCCTAAAGATAATCTAGAGATGGGCTAAATTACCTCAATGTATTTTCCCATTGTGTAAGTCCAGAATGCAGCTGGGTCTTTGTTTATAAGCACCAAACCGAGTCTAGTTAACCCATACCAAATAAACTATTAAAAATGTTTCTATTTTCAGATTTGGTGAACCTCATAGAATCCAAAGAACAACAGAACCCTTGTAAAGGACAGCAACCAGGGCATCTCCGGGGCTCCAGAGAGCAGGAACTGACTGACAACCTATTCAGGACGCTGCTGCTGTCGAGATGAGTCAGTTCGACCATCCACCGCCCTTGTACCTCCTGTCGTCGTTCGAATTCTCAGGAGAGAACGTGGGCTGCCCCCGCCTGGGTCATGTGTCTGTGTGCATGTCCAGCCAATGACTGTGACTGATTTGGCCAGGCCGGGCTGCTTTCTCAGAGAAGAATCTCGTACTATTATCCGAAGAATAAATGCGGGATAACAAGGATGAGCAGAGTCTTCCCCAAACGCCCGCTAGCCCTTCTTGGCAACACTGTCCTGATTTAAGTCTTGTCAATGTAATATGTCTTACGTAGCTTCAGATATGGCTTTGATTTTTAAGATATGAGTGATTTTTAACTAACCCTTAAAATACTATGATCCTATGTGGTATTGCCTCTCCGTCCACTTGGACCTTTTGGAGAATGGACAGTGACCAAATTCCACCCCATCCATTTTTACCCCAATTTCAGTTTGCTTTACTTTATGTAATTGATCAACGGTGGGACTCCATATGCAAGTAACTTCCCTTTGGCAAATCAAGTTATGTTTTCCTATTAACTTACTTATAATATCAAAGTTTTGTCATCTTTGTGTTTGTTCTTTGGAGTAAGTGGTGGTCATGACAGTGGGAGTCTCTTATGAGTTAATGGGTGCTTGTCAGACTACTCCATGTGAGATCCTAGAATGAAAACTTAGTAAGGAGCTCTGCGAAATGGAGCGTCCTCCTTACTCATTTTCCAAGAAAAGCATTCGGTTGGGCTTCATACAAGCTTCAAAAAGAAAACACTGACATACAAGCTTCAAAAAGAAAACACTGACAGATAGATATTTGTAGGGAAAGAAGATAGAAGAAACTGAATTAGTAGAATAACTATAAAAATTTTCCCATTTTCCTTTTCTATCATTGCTACATAGAATTTTAGTCCTCAGGTTTCAGACCTTAGATGGCCTTTAAGTCAAAAAATTTGTGGACTGGATTAAATACACATCTCCACTTATGATGGGCGTGCATTTACCCCATTAATTAAAATTGGAGTTGTCCTGAAGAATATTCCAGGCTGCTGATAGAATCTGTTCTTTAGAATCCCCTCCTATTGTTTCTTTTCCTTTTTAGTCCTTTTTTCTTTGCTTATAAGTATTTACTTACAAAGTTGTTTTCAAATCTTCCAGTCATAGACATTCTTAGGAAATATCGGCTGTATTCTCCTGGCTTCAGACAAGGCACTGAAACTCACTTTGCTCTTTCTTCTTTTATTTAACACTCACTATGCTCAGTATGGTCTACAGTCCACCTATGACACAAAGGAGAACACACTGAAATGTCAGCATTACAGTGTTAGTTCCAAGGAGGGTAAGAATACCATGCCATTGGAGAGAAAGATGGACTTTGAGGGGATGAGGTACAGAGTTCCTTATCTACTTGAGATTCTCTAGACAAATAGATAATTTTCATCAACAGATTATTTTATTCTTTACATTTTCCACGAGCTAGCCTCTCCCATTATGTCTCCCACACCTTAGCTGAGAGAACTGGTTCCTTTGGTGGTGAGTGCATTCAGGAACGCAGGCCTAGGTTACTCCAGTCCAGGGCTGTCTTACAGAAATAGAACATGAGCCCTGTATGTAATTGAACATTTTCTGATAGCTACATTTAAAAGGTAAAAAAAAGTAACTGAAATTAATGTTAATTTAATGAAATATATAAAAAGTATTTCAACATGTAACCAACATAAAAAATTATTATTGAGCTATTTTACAGTCTTTTCTCCCCAGTTTTATGGAGGTATAATTGACATGCAACATTGTTTCAGTTTAATAATGATTTGATATATCTGTATGTTGTGAAATATTACTGTCTAATTTTGAATGCACACAATCCAAATCTGGCGTGCATTTTACATTTAGGACACATCTCAACCTGGACACCTAAATTTTTATTGGGAATAATTGAAGTGTATTAAATTTCATAAAATTGAAAGTTGAAAAATGGATTCACAAACCAACATGTTTATGTTTTCTATTCACTGAATCAAGTATTAGTTTAAAATTTTAAATGTATATTAAAATGAGATAAAATTTAAAATGTAGCTTCTTAGTTGCACTTAGCCACATTTGAGGTGCTAGGTGTTTGAACAGTGGGGACCCTTGTCTCTCAAAGTATTGTCCAGGGACAGCAGCAAAGGTGTTATTGGGACTTGCTAGGGATGCATCCTCAACTTTAGACCTTGGAAGCTAGTTTTCTAGGATTCAAATACACATTAAAGCTTAAAAAGGAGGCTGTAGACCAGTAGTCAGTAAACTTTCCCCCTATGGGTCATATAGTAAACATTTAGGCTTTGTGGGCCACAATCTCTTTGCATAGTCTTCTTCGATTTTTTTTTTTACAAACGCTTAACAATGTAAAAATAATTCTTAGCTCATGGGTCATACAAAAATAGGCTGCAGGCCATAGTTTGCTAATCCCAGACCACAACTTCTAAAAGAACAAAAAATCTGCAGCCCCCTTTCAGGTGATCCAATTACCTCTATATTCTCATTATAAAAAACAAGCTAAAGTGATTAAAAAGATATGAATTTTACAGAGAAAATTTACTATACCTATCCAAATGTGAAATATATGCGCTACACTCTGACCCACACATCTCACTTCTAGGCATTTATTCTATAGAAATATACAGTGATACACATATGAAAAAATACACACAGAACATAGAGATTATATAAGTTCAAGGATATTCATTGCAGCATAGTTTGTAAAAGCAAAATATTGGAGATGCTATAAATGCCCATCAATACGTGTTCTAATAAGTGACGTTCTTTACCACAAAACATTGTAAAGCTGTGAAAAGAAATAAACTAGCTCTTTATATAATGACATGGAAGTATGTCCAGTGTATATTGTTAACTGAAAATAAAGGAAGCTGCAGAACACTATGTTCTCATTTTAAAAATTGAAAACACACAATTGCAAACATGCCCACATACAACCCAAAATTATTTCAGTGATTACACCACGAAATAACAGTTGGCATAAAGAGGCAGGAGGGACAGTGAACCTTCATTTTTTGCTCTACACATTTCTGTGTTAGGTTAATATTTCAATAGGCATGTACCATTTTTGTAATAAAAATAACTTAGAAGGTGGTTTTGACTAGTGGCTGTATACCTACCTTACTTTACGCTTTTTGCTGTTCGTATTTATGCATATTGAGCATGTAATTTAAAAATTAGTCACTTAAGTTATTTCCATTTCTGGTAATGTGGGTCGGAATCCCTTAGAGGAGGGAAGTGAATTGAGATGGGACCAATGCAGTTCTTTTGTGCTTGAAGTGTTTCCTGATTTGAAATGGCATGGAGGGGAGATGCCGAACAGAAAGTGGCTAGGAGGCTGGGAAACCAAGCAGAACTTTTGGCAAAACTTATTTTTTCACTTAAAATCCATGAGGGACTACACTCAAAGGAGGGTAAACTGAAAATAGACACCTTTCTCAAAAACCTGAACACAGACTTAGACCCCTTTCAATCCCAGACTAGATTAAGCTAATTAACTCTTACTTTCCTTGCTTGCCAGGAAGCAAAACTAAGTCATCTTTAAGGGAAGATAACATCTGAAGAGTGCCAAATTATCTATAGAATTTGTCATCCATAATAGTTTATATTCAATCTAAAGTTACCAGGATGTCAGAAGACAGTGTGAAATAGCCAAAACCAAGAGAAAATAGATAGTAGATGGAAAAATAAATAATAATAAACAAAATATAAAAATTAAAGAGGGGAAAAGAGATAATAGATAGAAAATTGATAGCAGAAGCAGACCCTCAAGTGATCTGTGTATTGTGATTATGAAAAATGGACTTCAAAATAACTCTTTGGGGTCCCAGCTAGAACAATAAGGCAAGAAAAGGAAATTAAAAGTATAATTACAGGAGATAAAACATAAAACTCTTATTAGTCATTGACAACATAATGGTATATGTAGAAAATCCAAAGGAATCTACAAACTATTGGAATCCACCTGTGAATTTAAAGAAGGTTATTAGATCAAGCTTAATATAAAAATTTAAAAATATTTCTGTATGCCAGCAACAAATCCACTAAAAATTCACACATACTAGTATAAAAACATTAAACTACCTAGAAATAAATCTAATAAAAGATTCTAAGTGCTAGATTTCTAACCTAGAAACATTACTGAGAAAAATTAAGGAAGATCTAAGTATATGGGAAGATGTGAAATGTTCATAGATTGGAAGATTCAACATAACAAATACGTTAATTCAATCCCATTTTCACTTATGGATTCAATGCCATGCCAATTAAAATCCCAAAAGGTTTTCATGTTTTGTTTGCCATATTATGAGTTGTTCAGTGAGGAGGTTTATGTGGCAAGGAATTAAAGGAGACCTCAGTCCAACAACCTGCAAGGATCTGAATCCTGTCAACAATCTTCCACCCAGACATTGATCTTCCCCTAGTGGAGCCTTCTGATGATACCACAGGTACATACAGGTCAATACAGCCTGACAGCCTGACTGCAGGTGCATGAGAGACCTTGAGCCAGAGCTACCCAGCTGAGCCATGTATGGATTCCTGATCCACAGACACTGTGAAATAATAAATGTTTGTGGTTTTAAGCTGTAAAATTTTGAATTAATTCGTTCTTCAGAAATAACTAATATATCCTATGATACCATCTGATTGGCAAACATGAAAGCAAAGTGGCTGGAGGGAAGAATGAGTGGCGCTTCTTGGGTGCTTGTTATATTTTATTTATTGATTTGGGTGCTGGATTCATAGATATGTTCCATTTACAAAACACCAAGATGTGCACTTAAAATATGTATACCTTTCTGTATGTATGTATGTATGATGGTTAATTTTATGTGCCAACTTGACTGGGCCACAGGGTGCCCAGACAGTTGGTTAAACATTATTTCTGAGTGTGTCTGTGAGGACATTTCTGTATGAGATTAAATTTGAATTGGTGGACTGAGTAAAGCAGATTGCCCTCCCTCATGTGCGTGGGCCTCATGCAACCTGTTGAAGGGCCGAATAATAAAAGGCTGAGTAAGAAAAAATTCTTTCTGCCCGATTGTCTTCAAGCTAGAATATCAGTATTATCCTGACTTCAGACTCAGACTTGGATTGGAATTATACCATTGACTCTTCTGGGTCTGGATTTCAGCCTCTATAATCATCTAAGCCAATTCTTTAGGATAATTCTCTTTATATATAAAATCCTATTGGTTATTTTTCCCTGACTAATACAATTTTGGTACCAAGAATGGTTCTAGAACAGAATTTTAGGATGACTTTTCTTAATTGGTTCTGGGGTTTCTGGAATTGGTTCTCTAATTTGATTATAGGTGACCCTCTGGTCAACAACAACATTGGGGTTAGAGGCACTGACCCCCCTGCACAATTGAAAACCTTGTATGTAACTCCTGAATCCATCAAAACTTAAGTACTAATAGCATACTGTTTCCCAGAAGCCTTTCTGATAACATAAACAATCAATGAACACATATTTTGCATGTTATATGATTATATACTGTATTCTTACAATAAAGTAAGCCAGAGGAAAGAAAATGCTTTTTCAAATTGTTGTAAATGTCCAAAAAATTTTCCACTATATTTATTGAAAAAAATCTGTGTGTAAGTGGACCCACATGGTCCAAACCCATATTGTTCAGGTGTCAGATGTAGATTTAAAGATGCTATTGGCTCTATTTCCAGTAACAGAACACTGACAGTCCATGCGTGATCTGGCAATAGAGATGCAAAATGTCTCCACTGGATATTCCTAATTGACCTCTTACAAAAAAGAAGGAGCTGATTGACTGTGTCCATGATACTTGAAAATATTTTTGGAAATCTAATATAATGAGGTTGGCTGGTTGCTCCAAATGTCTCTGGACAAAGTGGTGAAAGAAAAGAAAGAGCTCAGGGACACAAAATCACACTCAAGAGCCACAGAAGTGACCTGAAAGCTTTTATGTCTGCCCTGCAGAAGTCCCTTGACTCCTGTCACTACAGGGCTGAGATTGCTAAAAAAAAAAAAAAAAAAATCAAACACAGAATCTCCTCCCGTGATTGGCTGAATTACAACACAAATTATACTACCAGCCTGCCCCTATGGCCTCATGGGGACTTCCATAAAATCAACTGACTGGGAGAGAATTCTTGGGCCTGGTTTATAGATGGTTCTGCACGATATGCAGGCACCGCTCCAAAGCGGACAGCTGCAGCAATATAGCTCCTTTCTGGGACATCCCGGAAGGACAGAGGTGAAAGGAAATTTTCCCAGTGGGCAGAACTCTCATCCGTGCACCTGTTGTTCAGTTTGCTTGGCAGGAGAAAGGGCCAGTTCATGAGCCGTGGCCCATGGTTCAGCTGGATGGTCTCTGACTTGGAAAGAACATAACTGGGAACTTGGTGACAAGGAAATTTGGGAAAAGGTACATGGATAGAACTCTTTGGGTGAAAAACATGAAGATATTTTTATCCCATGTGAATGTTCGCCCAAGGGTGACCTCAGCAGAAGAGGATTTTAATAATTAAGTGGATAAGATGACCAGTTGTGTGGATACCAGTCAGACTCTTTGCTTAGCCACCCCTGCCATCACCCAATGGGCTTACCAACAAAGAGGCCATGGTGACGGGGATGGAATTATTCGTGGGCTTGGTAACATGGGCTTCTATTTACCAAGGTCAGACTGGCTATGGCCACTGCTGAGTGCCCACTCTGCCAGCAGGCGAGACCAACACTGAGTCCTCAACAGTCCCTGGGGTGACCAGCCAGACTCGTGAAGGCAGGCTGATTCCATGGAACTGCTCCCATCATGGAAAGGGCGGTGCCTTGCTCTCACTGGAGTAGACGCTGACCCCAGATAGGGATTTTTCTCCCCGGCACACACTGCCTTTGCCAGCACTTCCATCTGTGGACTAATAAAATGCTTTAAATTTTCTGTCATGGTGTTCCACAGAGCATCGCTTCTGGTCTAAGAACTCACTTCACAGCAAAACCAATGAGGCAATGAGCCCATGAATGTGGATTTCACTGTCTTACCATATTCCCCACCATCCTGAGGGAGCTGGTTTGATAGAAATGGTGGAATGGCCTTTGAAGACTCAATTACAGCACCAGCTAGGTGGCAATATCTTGCAGTGCTGGGGCAAGGTTCTCAAGAAAGGTGTAAATGCTCTGAATCACCATCCAGTCTGGGACGCTTTGGCCAGCACTCCCGAGTCCAGGAATCCAGGGGTGGAAATGGGAGCGGCACCTCTCACTCCTGCCCCTGGTGACCCACTAGCAAAAGTTTATTTCCTGCTCCTGCAAATACATGCTCTGCTGGCCTAGAGGCCATAGTTCCAAAGGGAAGGAAGAATGCTTCTACCAGGAGACACAACAATGACTCCATTGAAATGGAGTCTAAGACTGCTACCTGGCCACTTTGGACTCTTGTCCCTCTGAATCAACAGACAAAGAAAGGAGTTACTGTGCTGGCGGGGGTGATTGGTCCTGACTGCAAGGGGAAGTCGGACTGCTAGTGCGCCATGGAGGAAGGGAACAGTATGTCTGGAATGCAGGAGCTCCCTGAAGGCATCTCTTAGTATGTCCGTGACTTGTGATTAAAGCGAGTAGAAAACTACCATGGCCAATCCAGGCAGGATGGCTGGTGACCCAGACCTTTCAGAAATGATGGTTTGAGTCACCCCACCAGGTAAAGCTAAGGTGCTTGCAGAAGGCAAAGGGAATAAGAAAAGGGTGGTAGGAATGAGGTATGTAGTGGGGACTTGATAATGGGGGAGCGTAGTAACCACAATGTTGCTCATGTAACTGTACATTAATGATACCAAAAAAAAAAAGGCTAGTAGAAGAAACTAGGTATAAATACCAGCTACAGCCTCATGACCAGTTAGAAACAAGGACTGTAACTGTCATATTTCTTCCTTATCTTCTTACTCATGAATGTTCGTGTGTCTACTGTCAGAAAACATCTTTGTTTTCTTTCTTCTCCTATTTTCCTATCATGTAACGTAAGATGTATTGACTTTATATCGTAGTGTTTAAATATTATTAACTTTAAATGATAGTATTTAAGTTAAAGGCTATCAAGGAGAAGAATAAACTTCACTTAAGGACTTTACCTCATCTTTCAGGGACAGGGGTCGCGTGTTTTCAGTTATTGGCAGAATGGTTGTACCATGTTAAGTGGAATTGTGACCTTATTGTCTTTATGTGGAGATGAAATACGGTTTAAGAAATGCTTATTGGTGCCAAGTTGACAAGGGGTGGACTTAAGATGGTGAATTTTATGTGTATGGACATATGGGAAGAGGGAAAACATAGAAAATACAGACGGTAATGTAAAAGACTTATTAAAACATTGTGTAATTCGGATTCCAGAACAATCAGAAGGAAAGAGTGAATCCCAAGCCAGATACATACAAAGAAAACCAACCTAGGTACGTCAGAATGAAGATGCTAAAAATTTAAGACAAAGAGAAATGTTAGAAGTATCTAGAGAAAAAAGACACACTATCTTCAAAAAGGACAATAGAATCGACAGCTCAGGTTTTGATAGAAAGACTACAAATCAGAAGAAAACACAATAATACCCTTAATGTGCTGAAAGAAAGTAATTGCCAACTAGAATTCCACAGCCAGTGGACATCTGCTTCAGAAATGAAGGTGAAATGAAGCAGCGTTCAGACAAACAAATTATTTGCAGAGAATACTTGTATATTCGCTCTAGAAGAAATGCTAAAACGAGTTCTGCAAGCATAAGAAAAATAATTCCAGAATTAAGGGTGGAAATAATTCCAGGATTAAAGAGTGGCAGAAAGAGAAAATATGTGTGTCAAGTTAAGTAAATAGGGGCTGCAACAAACAAAAATAACAATGACTTATGAGTTTTATATGCACACAGAATAAAAACATATGACAACAATATCACAGAAGGTGGGAAGGGGGGTTTACCAGAGCAGACCCTGAAACAGAGCTCAAATGATTTCTCTGGGAAGTTAACCCAGGTAACAGCAGTATGGGACAGGGGAAGTGAGGTAGAAAAGGGAAGGGGGGAAATGTAGCATGTGTAATCCAGCCAGTTGTCACTGTCAGTAATTAGAACTCAATCCTGCTTGGAAAGTCTGGGACTAGAGAATAGGCATCTCAGGGTTTATCCCACCTGAGGGGTAAAGAAGCAGTTACCCACCTCTGGTTGGTAAATTGGTTGAGGACTACTTCAAGTTTTTAATTTCTGGGCACTTCCAGGCTGTGGCATCCAGGGAAGCCCTCAGGCCAAGTTGAGTCACACATGCTGGGAGCTGTAAATTAAGCCAAAGTGCATGGAAATGTTAAGTGCCAAGGGAATATAGGTGGGGCAGAAAAAGTGTCTACTACAGGAAAAAAGGGAGTTAAAAATTTTAAATCCATTTTTAATCATCCAGGAAGAAACAAAAGTATTAACCTGTATTAGACTCCAATTAATAGATGATGCACACTGTAATCTCCAGATTTTAAAGACTAAAATTATATGTATTGACAAGTTAGTAAAGGGGAAAACTAACTGATAAAAATGACTTGATTAATCAAAAAGATGGTTAAAAAGACTGAAAAAACGAGCATAGGAGAATGGAGAAAAAACCCTAAGAAGGTAGATTTTACTTTTGATGTATCACTAACTGCATAAATGTAAAGGGATTAAATATTCCAATTAAAAGACAAAGATTATCAGACTGAATAATGAAGCACAATATAACTAAATGCTACTTACAAAAGGCATAATCTTTTCAACACAGGATACAGAAAAACTGAAAATAAGAAGACGGTAAATAGACACTGCAAATGTCAACCAAAGCGGGTGCAGTTGTGTTAATATCAGACAAAATATATGTCAAGACAGGAAGCACTACCAGGGCTAACAAGGATAATGGGAAAGGAGTCAATCACCAAGAAAATGCACATTAAAATTGTATGCATCTAATAATGTAGCCTTAATATGTATAAAACAAATGAAGAAAACTAAAATGTGAAACACAAATTTCCATTCACAGTGAGAAATATTTAGCACAACTCTCTCAGTAATTGATACTGAATGCAGAACTAATAAGGAAATATAAGATGTAAACAAGATTAATTAATCTAACTGACATATAAAATATTGCACTGACATCTGCAAAATCACATTCTTTTCAAGAACACTGTAACATTTACCAGAACTGGCCATATCTTGGGCCAGATTTTAAAGAATTGAAATCATTCAGAGTAAGTTTTCTTACTACACTGGAATTAAGCTAAAAATCAAGAATAAAAAAATCCCAAAGAATTCCCAAATGTTGGAAATAAAGAAACACTTTTTAAAATCTAATCAATCAAAGACATTGCAATAAAAATTTAAAAATATCTTGGACTTAATGATAATAAAAAAATGAATAATAAAATTATGGATGTAAATAAAACTGTACTTTCACAGTCTTAAATTAGAAAAGAGGGCTTTATATTATAAAAGAAGGCTGGAAACCAGTGCTATAAGTATCTGTTTCAAATGCTAGGAGAAATGCAGCAAGTATACCCAGAGAAAGAAGAAGAAAGGAAATAATAAAGAGTAGAGTAGAAACCAATGAAATTAAAAACAAATATATATTAAAGAAAGGCAAAAATTAGTTCTTTGAAAAGAATGTTGAAATTTATAAACTCTGGAAAGACTGATCAAGAAAAGAGAGAAAAATCACAAATTAACGGCAAAGAGGATATGAGAGTCAATCTTCAGACATTAAAAAGATAAGATAAACAATGAATTTTTTATGTCAATGAATTTGGAAATTTAGATGAAATTTAGAAGAAACTACAACCCATCAGAAGTGTCAAAAAAGGAAATAGAAATCTCTAAACACTTATATCTATTTAATAAATTGAATCCATGATAAAACCTCTCACAAAGAAAACTCCAAGTCCAGATGGCTTAACTAGTGAATTGTACTAAACATTCAAGGAGAATAAATATTTATTTTCCAGCAACTGCTTAAAGAGAAAGCACTTTCTAACTTGTATTAGGAGGACAGAATAACCTCGATCCCCAAACTGGCAACACATTGGCTTATAAAAAAATTATAAGCCAATCTGTCCCATGAATTTAAGCATAAAATCCTAAAGAAAATGTTATTAAACGAAATCCAACAATATAGAAAAAGGATAATGTATAACGACCAAATTCTAAGTAAGTGTTGGGACACGCCATGTCATGTCCGTGAACTGGAAAGCTCAGTTTTGTAAATGTCAATCCTTCCCAAATTCATTGCAATCCAGTGAAAAATCCCAGTAGGTGTGTAGGGAAATTGGCAAGCTGGTCCCAAATGTATATAATGCAAAGTATTAACATAGCAGAGATGGCCTTGAAGGAGAATGAATTTGGAGGATTTAGACTACTGTATATCAAGACTTATTCAAATGTTACAATAATATGATAGTGTGATATTAGCACAAAGATGGACCAAGGAACACAACAGAGTCTGGAAATCGACACACATGGATACTTAATTTATGAGAAAGGTGACAAATGCAGAGCAGCCAGGAAAGAAAGGCTTTTTCAAAAAAAAAAAAAGGCCAGATCAACTGGATATCTTCATGGGAAAAAAAGGAGTTTTGACAGTACCTCAGATTAGACATAAAAATGAATTCCTGCCTTATCAGTGATCTAAATATGAATGTTAGAACAACAATGCTTCTGGAAGAAGATACAGGAGAAGGTCTACACTGCTGTGAGATAAGGAAAGCTTTCTTAGAACACACAAAAAAAGACAAAGATTGAGAAGTTGGATTATGTTAAATTTAGGAACTTCTGCTCATCAAAAGACACCCTTAAAAGAGTAATAAGACCAGCCACAGAATGGAAGAAGATGTCTGTTGACTTATGTCCGACAAAGGACTTACACACACAAGACAACATGAGCTCCTACGAATGAAAAAAGACATCTCAATAGAAAAAGATTTGGGTTGGCAACTCACCAAAGAGGATCTTCAAATGGCAATAAACATAGAAGAAGTTGCTTTATTTCATTATATGTCAGGGAAATACAAATTAATAAAACAATGGACTGTCATTGCACCTGCCACCACACTGGCGAAAATAAAAAAGACTGATAATACCAAATGTTGGTGAAGAGGTAGAGTGTATTAGTCTGGTAGGGTGGCCACAGCAAAGTACCATAGATTGGGTGGCTTACACAACAGAAGTTTATTTCCTCACAGTTCTGGAGGCTAGAAGTCCATGATCAAGGTGTCCACATGGTTGGTTTCTTCTGAAGCTTCTGTCCTTGGCTTGTAGGTGGCCATCTTCTCCCTCTGTCTTCACATGGTCTTCCCTTTGTGTGTATCCATGTCCTTATTTCCTCTTATTGCAAGGATACCAGTCCTACTGGATTATGGGCCACCCCAGTGACCTTATTAAATTACCTTTTCAGAAGACCCTATCTCCAAATCCAGTCATTCTGAAGTAATGGGGGTGAGGACCTCAGTGTTCGAATTTTAGGAGGATAAAATTCAACCTGGTGCAACTGGACTTTTCATATACAGGGAGTGCAGATTGAGGTAAATGTTTTGGAAAATGGGTGGGCAACATCTACTAAAGTGGAACAGCCATACATTCTGTGGCCCAGCTACGACTCCATTTCTAGGTGTATATGTAGCAGAAATGCAGACATGTGCATATCGAAAGATATGGGCGAGAATGTTTTTGGAGGTATTCAGAATTGCCCCAAAATGGAAACAAGCCACATATCCACAATGCATAAATGGATAGGTACATTTTGGGGTGTTCATACACTAGAATTCTATAGAATAATAAAAATGAACTATCTATTACTACTCCCAACATAGCTGAATCTCATGAACACATGTTGAGTGAAAGGAGCCAGATATGAAGGTGTACATTCTGTGCCTTCTACAGAATTGCATTTACATCAAGTTCAGAAATAGGCAAAGTTCCTTCATGGTGTTCAAGGAAGAAGTGGGATGCTGACTGTGGGTAGAGAACCACGGGGGGGCTTCTGTTCCTCGATCTGGGTCCTCGTCTTGTACAATTTCATTAAGTTGTGCACTTAGCGTTTGTGCAATTTTCCTCAGGATGTCAGTTCATTGAAAAAGGTAAAGCCCTTCAACCAAGCCTGGTTCTAGTCTGCGACTGATTTTAAAAAGCCACCTTTGTCGGGACAATTGCGATGTCCCAGTTGTCTGTCCATGCCAGGTCGGAGGCCAGACCAGCGTTATTCTGTTCAAGCTCCTGACCGTGTTTGTAATTCAGCTCTTCAGCAAGTTTGGAAAATTTCTCCCTAAAGACTGCACTTCCCATGGTCAAAGGAACATTGAGTTGACAATTCTTAGAAAGAGAAGCTTAGACAAGGGACTACTTTTTATTATGGAATTGAGAAGGAGGAATCTAGGAGAGAAAACAGCTTGGGTAAACAAAACAAAAACAAAGCCCAACAAATTTACCCACACACTCTCTTGATCCTGGAGGGATCTAAAAGTAATTATCAGCACGGATCCCTCTTAAAGACTTCGTTTCTTTATTCCCAGCTGACCATTTAGCTGAACTCGGGCATTAGGTGTCTGAGTTTGTGGTTACCACTGCAAACCCTCTCTTCCACTCTCGCTGCCTAGATACCATGGAGACATGTAACCCAAAGCAGGGTTTCCCACCATCCCCTTCCTCATTCCACAGGGGCAGAGCTGAGCTTTGGATTTCTCTAGTTTTGATGTAACAGGAAAAACAAAATTGAGCTAACTGGAGAGTTATCTTTGGAACTCTTAAGATTTGGCATATGTGTACCTCATGTGATTCTGGGAGAATTCTGCGGCAAAACCAGAATTTTGTTCGCGACAGTCTCGGTTTTAGGAGTATCCAAGTAATTGCAGGGGGGGATTTCCTCCTTTCCTGGCACCTCCTTGGCCCAGTGCCATGACACTTTTGCTCTTCCATGTTAAGGAGAGCAAAATCCTGGCAGGTCTCGAGGGAGCTTTTGGAAGTAGGTGCGGTGGTTACTAAACCCATGTACAAGAGAACACACTCTATTCCCAGGTGCATCCCACTCGGTCTTGTTTGGACACGTTTTGGATTAATAGGGCCCCTTTTAAAAACATAATTCACTAAGTATGTAATTTGGGTGGGTTTTACTTAAATTTCAAAAACAAAAAAACAAAAAACCTCTCTGCAGGGACAACTTTATTAAGAGAAAGGAACTTTTTCCTCAGTATAAGTCTGGCTGCCTCTCCGAGCACATAACCTATAAATGATCCTTGAAAGAAGGGGGGAGAAGAGGGGAGGAGATATTTCCCAAAAGAATGGCTCTGATTAGATCTACAATGGCATGTCCTAAGAGAAAAAAAACGAAGCTGGTAGTTTTCAAAGTAATGCAACACCTGTACAGAGCCATTCAAGGTAATTTTGTTCTCATGGCACATTTGGGGGGCTTTGATTCTCTTGATTGGACCCTGCAAGCCTGGTCCCACACCCAGGCCTCCTTGCACTACTGCACTTTTTCCCCCACAATATCCATCACCTTTTGATACCGTGTTCTGTTTATCTCTGTGTTCTGTCTGTTATTGGTGGTTTGTCTCCCCCGGCTAGAACGTGACCCCAGGAAGGCGGGCATGGGACCTGTGGTTTGTTCCCTGGTGCACACGAAATGACCAGGACCAGGCCTGGCACACGGTGAACACTCAATAAACACTTGTGGACAATTTGAAAATTCAGTACCTTAATTAACCAAGTGCCACACCTTTTCATCATCTTGCCTCAAATCAAACAAAACCCTGGATTAAAAAGTCTGCACTGTTATCCAAAAGGACACTGTAACATCGGGATCAGGGTGTACTATCCCTTTTCATAATACAATTTAAGATAAATTATTAAGAAATGTTAATCTTCTAATATCAACGTATAAAAACCCTGGAAATTAAAATAAATTAGGCATGTAATATATGTGTGCTCTGTGATGTAAAGCAAATTTGGGGTTAACCAAAGATTCTCTAAAGACAAACTTAAAGACACAATACATTTGTCTTTAATTATGGCATGAAGTGTCTTTTGGAGGAACACCATTTGAAAAAGTCCGATTATAACTGTTAAAGCTGCGTGCCTGGCGTGTGCTAGACACTTTGCCTATATTACCTCTAATTTTCCCAACAACCCTTCAGGGTAGGTGTCATCATCCACCTGTATAGATGAAGAAACTGAGGCCCAGAAAGGAGAAATAACTGGCCCAAGATCACACAGATCTCAGACGAGAACATGGGTTTGCCCTCTCCAGGGTTTATCCCTAGGCGGCCGCTCCTTCTCCAGGAAAGAGTGCAGTGCGATCTCATGTGATGTTCACATATGTCATTGGTTTCATATTCTGAGCCCACACATATGTTTTGAGTAACTGTTATGTTCATAGCCCTGTGCCGGCTCCCTTGGAGATCACTGCATGCAGCTTGCCATCTCACCGGGAGGTGCTCACGAACCCCTGGCCGACTACATCACGCGAGGAGGGAGTGGGATCCAGACAGACGGCTTGGGAGTTCCGAAGAGGGGGGAGCCCTCCTGGGCCGGCCGCCTCTCTGCCTTCCCGGCCAGGCAGGGGCCATGGGTTGGGTTCGGCTGCCCAGCTTCTACCTCCCCCCTGGGGTGGCACCTCAGTCCTCATGAGAAGTGACCTTTCCCCCACCGTGTGGTCTCGGCCCAGGGGTAACTGCAGGGAGCTGCTTCCCACTGCCCCCCAAACCCTTCCTCTCTTGGATGTTGGCGGGTGGGAAGAGGCGAGGGACCCACACTCAGTCCCGTTGCAGGCCCTCTGCCAGGACCTTGGCTCCTGAGTGGATGACCCAGGATGGCAGGCCATCTCCTGGCAGCGATGACTGTGATGGGTAGAGGCGAAGCTGAAGCAGCCACATCTTGATTTCGTCGCTCCTGAGATGAGGCAGTGACCCAGGTCCCCTGAGAAAAGTGTGTCTTTTCCTTTACGCTTTATCCTGAGTTTAACGCGGATGATTATAGTTCATGAAAAAATATTCTAAGGATGGTCATCATGGAATCAGAAGGGGAAGCCTGCTTTTAGGAGGTTGTTTACCTACTCTAGTACTTTCTCCACAGGCTGAGGAGTGCCTGACTCTTAATAAAGCTGAGAAACTGTAGTTTTTCTTTATTCCTCTGCAGTTAGCTGAAGCTTGGCAATCACATAAGAAGCCACCAGGTGTCATGGACTCATGGGAAACCTCAGGCCCTCCAGGTGGAGCACAGATCTGGCTGGGGTAACAAGGAGGGCCATCCCAGGGTCCTGGGTGTCCTGCTGGTTTTGCTCTGTGGGATGACACAGGAGAGGTTTTTCCTATACTTTGGTCCAGAGCACACGATGTTACCTGCAAAACCACAGCACTGTACCTGGTCCTGAAACCATGGAGGCTTAAGCCTGGGATGACCTGTTTGCCGGGTGTGTGCTGTGCAGCTCCAGTACAGGAATTATCATTACCTTCCACGGTGTGATGTGTACATTCACAGGGCATATTTTTAGAGCACATCTGCCTCTTTCAACTCTCTGCACCCATAGTTACGGTGTGGAACTGTAAGTTGAATTCATCAAAGCCAATTATTCCAGTTCCTTTTTCTTGACTTAGATTTTTTCATTTTAAGTTGTCATGGGAAAATACTCTTAATAAATCCCTTTAAACACAGGGAACTAGGGCGATTACTGACATTTGAAGAATTATTGAAGCATTTTAACATTTTTTGATTTATGTTCTGAAAGACATAAGTAATCCTTTCTTCTTTTTTTTTTTTCTTTTTGGAAGGGCTTCAATAAATTTCAATGACAGACATTGGGCACACAGACTATTCAAACTTAATTAATTATCTGGCTGTGCCCACAACCGTCACACCTTCAAAACACTGAAGTTGTAGCTCACCATCTGAGATTCTCCCACACTGAAATAATCGCACACGCCCTTTTGGGCCATGACAGATATATGTACAGGGTGAATTATAGGAAGGGAAGACGCATCCCCAGAGAGAAATCAAGTTTTGTTTGTTTGTTAGTGACTCATCAATGTAGTCATGCATTAAATATTCAATATCTGATCTAAAACACTTGAAGTCTGAGGTAGTATCTTGAAGCAAAAATACACAAGTTGGGTTAACCAATCACATTAGTATTTTTGCATCATAAATTAGAATAGAAAATTCCATAGCTGGGAAAACAATGATGGAAAGATCCGAAGGATGGTTCAGAGATCCATGCGTGACCAGACCCGACAAGGCTCCCTGGTGGGTTTCTTTCGGTCATGATCAACGAAGCTGAAGGCCGCTAGAGGGATCTACCCACTTGGAGGTGATTTACTGCCTTAGGGGGTGCAACAGAAAATGAACAACAGCGTTAACTACTAACACTTGCATTTAACCTTAAAAAGACTTTATGCTCCCATGCATTGCCAAACTTTAAAAAATAGGATAAGAGAAAAAAAGACTTGACCTTGAAACCTCTCTTGGACAAGCTCCTACTTAGGTTACTTGTAGTAAGACAAGACATAGACTATGACAGCCCGGTGTCAATCATCACTGAGAACCAAACCGTTCCTCCTGACCTCGTAAAAAGACATATTACACAGGTCAACCAAAATGCCGTCAGTCTCATCAGAGTTCGTGGTATGTAGGTCTAGAAGTACATGTACAGAAATAAGTGTTAGGATGGGCCCATGCCCTGCCGCATGCACCTTCAGATGCATCTCTTCTTTGACCACTCCAAGGAAAAACGGCTTGTCCATTCAAACCCTGGACATTGACACTGGTGGACTGCTCAGTGATAATTTTTACGTGTAACTCATTGGTTTCTGAAAGGAAAGAGGGCCAACCTGTGAGGGCAGGTGCACCTTCCAACACTGTTTCCTACAGGTCTCAGGTATAATCAGGAGAAGCTGGTTTCTTCCGAGGTGGACGCCCTGTGTGAGATAAGGGCAGGGTGAGCTACGGAAACGAGGTGCATTAACAGAAAAGCTGGGCCGAACAGGCCAAAAAAATGGACTTCTGTTTGATTATCAATGCTGAGTCAGTAATTCAGTTTGGACTCGGATGTCTGAGAATCAGTGCAGAACTGTCAACAGGGCCTGTGACTGTCTGAGAGCTGATCTTCCATTTCCCAGTGCATGGCAGGCCGGGCAAAACTGAGGTTGACAGTGCGTGACCCCTACTGGGACAGTCCCACCAGCACCCAGCCCTTCTGATGGGGGCCCAGGGCAGCCAGCAGCTCCATCTCTGGGTCACTCCACTAATTCAGAAGTGTCCCTGCCTCTCGCTTTCCCCTCTACAGCAATCAGAAAAAGAAATTCACACTACAGAACCAATCGCTGGTGAGAGACTAATCTGTGGGAGGTAGGTCGTTGTTATCCTAGGATAAGTAGTACTAAAAAAAAAAAAAAGAACTGGAGCAAATCTACTGAGAAACCAAAATTTCATAGTAGAGTGAGAAAAGGTACGGTTGGAGCTTTTCCTTAAAAATTAAACGAACATTACAAAAAGTCAATTTTATTTTATATTTCAGAAAACATGGGTTATAACTGTAATTATGCACAATTCTTAAAATGAAAAAAGAATGAGTCAGGTGCTGATAGGGGAGGCTCCATTTATGATGCATGACTATACTCTACGGATTTCTCTTTAGACAGTTACAGTGTGATGACACAGAGGGTCACCTGTTGATTTTCCCAAGACCCTCCCCTAGCTATTTAACTCTTTCTCTTTCATGTCTGTATCCTTTATCGGTTGATTCCTTCCTCAGTGGTTAACCTGTCTGAATCCTGCCCCATCCACCTCTGTCGATGGCTTTGTTTATGAGACAGACAAGCAACATGACTTTCACAGACTGTGTGAAGTCTGGCCTTTTTTGCCATTTCACTTCATGATAGATCTACGGTATGCGTATCCCACTCCACTGCCAAAGACAGACTGATCCCCCTAATGGTCACATGAAGGCAAGGTGACTCCTTATTGGTGTCAGGAGATGCGTAGTGAGGGTTAATTTTAACTATGGCCAATTTGCTACCATGGCCATTAATATTTTCTTGTTATGATTACCTTGGATTCCCTGAGCAACATTATAAATATTTCTTCAGATAGAGAAATCCTCTTTTACGTCCCAGAACTGAATGACTGTCTATTATTTATTCTTTTCCAATAATACAAGCCTGAACTTGAAGTGAGGCCTAAAACTGAATTGTCTTGAGTAACTAAAGAAATACCATATCCTCACAATTTAATATATACCATTCTCATAATTGTTTTCTAAGCATAATGGAAATTTTATTATATCCAAAAGATTTATTATACCCCAAATATTTTTTCCCAAAAGATTTTTTAAGAGACTATTTTTCTTTGATTTGTAAGTTATTTGCTTGTTTTGTTGATCCTTTTCATTTAACATCCAGCTTTTATTGCATTGTGGACTACAGAAGTTCTACTTTTTTGGAATATATTCACATTTCCTCTATTGCTTAATGTCAAATTTTTAAAGTGAATGTTCATGGACATTTGAAAAGACTTATCTGACCAATATAGCGTTGATATATTTTTGTCTCTTAAATCCCAGTTATATGTTGTTATTCAGATCTTCCTTGTCTTTTAAAAATAACAGATTTACTGAGATACAATCAACATACCATACAATTCACTGATTTAAGGTATACAGCTCAGAGTTTTTTTGTATATTCACAGGGTGGTACATCACCATATTCTAATTTTAGCCTAACTCTATCAAAATTTACTTCAGATTTATAATGACTTAGTTCCCGTGAAATACGGGAATTTTACTCCTAAATAGCGCTATTCCATCCCCTCTTTATGTTATTATTGTTATAAATATTATATCTCCATATGTTAAAATCCCATTAGTACATTGTTATAATTAGTGCATTATGTAATTAATGCTTTATGTGTTATAAAGAAATAGAGAAGAAAGGGAAACACGTATATATTTATAGAATTGTTACTCTTACTCACCCTTTCTGGTTCTTTTCATTTATTACTGTAGATTTGGATTATCATCAGGTATGCATCCCCAATAGAGCTTTGCTCCCACCTTCCTTCTGTGTGATGTTATTGTCAAAAATACAGTACTTCCATATATTACAGACCCAACAATACAATTATATATACACTGTTTTACAGGTCAGCTTAGGGAATACAAGAGAAGAAATACACATTTATGTACTGTCTTTTACAATTACTACATAATTATCTTTATTAAAGTTCTTTGAGTGTGTGCGTTTGGGTTCAAATTACTGTCTGAGGTCACTGGCTTTCTTCCTGAGTATTTATCAGGCAGGTGTGCTATGAACAATGAACAAACTCTCTCAGGTTTTGTTTATCTGGTAATGTCTTTATTTCATCTTCATTTTTAAAAAGATAATTTTATTGGATATAAGATTCTCATTTGACAATATTTGACTTTTAGCACTTTGAATATGTCATCCCACTGCCTTCTGGCCTCCACTGTTTCCAGTGAAAAGTCTTCCGTTAATCTTCCTTATGTTTGGTAAGTTGTTTTCTCTTTCAGTTTAATGATTTTATCTTTGTCTTTGGCTTGCAACATTTTTACTCTGATATGTCTGGATGTGAATCCTTTGTTATCACACGTGGAGTTCATTGAGCTTCTTGGCTATGTAGATTAGTGTTTTTCATCAAATTTGGGGAGTGTGAGTCATTGTTTCATCAAATACTGTTTGCTCCTATCTCTCTCTCCTCTATTTCTGCTAATTCCTTTTTGGGTATTTCGGTGCATGCAGTGGTATGCTTTTTTTTCTAAGGCTTTGTTAATTTTCCCTTTTCTCTTTATTATTGTTTGTTTTACTCTCTGTTTGGATAATCTATATTGATCTGTCCTCATGTTCATTGATTTTACTTCCGGTAGCTCAAATCTTCTGTTGAGCCTCTCTAGTCATGTTTTAATTTTGATTATTGTACTTTTCAATCCCAAGATTTCTGTGTTGCTTGTTAAGTAATTTTTCTTTCTTTATTGATGGGACATTGTTAACAATCCTTAATTCTTTAAGTAGAGTTTCCTTTAGTTCTTTGAAAGGAAATAGCTGTTTTGAAGGTTTTTTTCCTATTTTACCATTTGGGTCCCTTCAAGTCCATGTTTTTTTAAATATTTACCTCTTTGACTTGTCAAAGAATAAGAGGTATATTAAAGTATCTCACTAAAAATGTGGCTTTGTATATTTCTTCCTTATATTCCAACTTTTAGCTTTATACATTTATTTGCTGTTCTAGGCACATAGAAGCTTTTTAATATTACAGTGTTATTAAATATTGAGCAGCTATAAATTAATATTTATAAAACATGAATTAAAAATAATGATTATAACACGTATCAGGATATGTACCCATCAAATTTAGGGAAAAAATGATCACTTGTTTAATTTTTATTTTGAAGGACAAATTTGTAGGCATTATACTACCAGACATTAAGACTTAGTATTATGTTGCCATAATATGTTAGTGTGGAATTAATGCAAAGGTAGACAAACATACCAGTATTACAGAACAGAGTGTGTGGAAATCAATTCCCACATATATAGACAATTTATGATAAAGGTGACAAATGGACAGTCGTAGATTTGACTTGTAGAAGCTCATATATTTATAGTAGCCCTGTATGTGTTATATATGTTACAAATATTTTCTCTCCGTTTGTAGTTTATCTTTAACCCTTTAGCTCAAACATTTTCTTGTTATACAGTTTTTTTGTTCTTTGTTTTGTTTTGTTTTTGTATGTGGTCAAATCTGTTGCTATGTTCCTTTTGGAATTTCATGTCTCATGTATTACTTAGGAGAATCTTCCCCAATCCAAGCTTATAAAACCATTTTACTCTAATCATATAAAAAGTTCCCCAAAAAATATTTAGATCCTTAATTCATCCAGAACTTTTCATGAATAGTGGGTGGTAAGGCCTCTAACAAATAGCCAGCTGTCATTTTCCCAATAATTGACTGATCCTTTCTTTCCCAAGTAATTTAAAGGGCCACATTTTTCATCTTCTAAATTCCCACATATAACTGTCTCTGTATTGGGCTTTCTATACTGTTCCACTGGTCTGTTTGTCTAATCTTGGGCCAATACCACACTGGTTTAATACCTATAACTTAAGAGTCTGTTTTGATAAAAGTATATATACTTTATAATAGTAGGACAAGTGTCTGTTTGGTATTTTTTCCTAAGCCTATAGTGGATTCAGAAAGCACACTTTAAGGTATCTGAGTCTAGATGCAGTGGTCTAGGGATACACAGACTGAGGCCAAGCAGAGCAAATAGATCAGATTCTAGAGAAATATATTTGTTGCCAGACTCCTTGGAAACAACCACAAAAATATACTGGACAGAATTATGATCTCCAGCTTCGCTGGCCCCCACGTGCTCCGAAGTCTCACTTTTCCAGAGTCAAGTCTCTTTCTTATTCTTCTTAGCTCCATTTCAGACTTAAACCTCTCTGTAAACAACCATCACTCCATTTACTCCCCCAGGATGAGTTTTTCTTCTATTTTACAGAGTAAAAACAAACCATAAATGGGAACTTCACAATTTTCTAATGGCAAATCTACAAACGTGCACCTAAATCTGTCCTTTCCTATTTCCTTCCTGTTAAAATGGAAGGAGAGTCCTGCCTTCTCACTCCCAAGCTCTATTTAGCAAGATCTGGTGCTATCGCCTCCCATCC
>JAQQAC010019400.1:3581025-3804605 GCA_029783875.1 Phataginus tricuspis
CACACACACACACAGTTTCACTCTAGGCTTCTCTGCAGCTATCTTGCTATCTCTTGTTCAAAGCCACACTTCTAGAAAAAGTCGTCTGAACTTATCATTTCTTCTCCCACTCATTTCTCAGTCTACTACAAAGGTCACCAGTCACTTCCTTATTGTTAAATCTTGACTAATATTCTTATCTCTTCAATGTGTTTCTCGCTGTAGCAGCCAGAATAATCCTTTTAAAATGCAAATTTGGACACATTATTCCCCTCTTTGAAAAGCTTTCACGATTTCCCATTGATCTCAACATAAGATGCAAACTCCTTGATAAGGCCTCCATCTTCAGTCTATAGAATTTATAATTCTAGTTGTTGGCAAGTTTCTGATCCTACAACATTAAAGTGCAGTATTCCAGGTAGTATGTGCCTTCTAGATATACAAAGGGCTTTATTAAACATAAGCTTTTGTTACTATTGTAATGTTATTCACACTTTTTCTAATAAAAAACTTTTGTCATTAGAATATATGTATTTTAATATATATTTTGCTGTATAAAACCCCATTTAAAAATAAGAAACACTTATGTGAAATTTGGTATCAAGCAGTTTAATTTATGCTGAGGAATCAGTCTAATAAGACCTATCTTTATAAGGTCAATCTTTTAACTTAGAAGTATAAAATAGTTGAGAATCTGTAACTAGAAATATATATATGTAATATGTATATATATAATATTATATCAGCTTTGGAATAAACATTTATATGTGTGTGTTATATATTTTTACGTATTATGTGTATTTACTTATATTCATTATATAAATATATTTGCTATAGTATATGTAAGTATTTATATAAATACATTAATATATGTTTCTTCCAAAGCAAAGTGGATATCTCTTTTTGAAAGAAGGAACATAATTAATCTTGATTTTCTTCAAACAACAGAGAACCCAGAGGAGAATATTTTTAATCAGCACCTGAGATCAGGTGGAAGTGGATAGAGCTCAGTGCACTAATGGCCAAATTACAGTGCAATCCATACAAACAGGCATTCAGTTCCTCAAGGGAAGAGAAGACAAAAGCAAGAAAGGTGACAAAAATAATCCAGTAATAGTCCTAGTCATAATCCTGTTACTTTAAGGCAATTACCCACTGTCAGGCCTATCTTTTCTTCCAAGTATCACCTTCATTTCTTCTTGGTGATTTTGAGAATTTGGTCACCGCTGGTTAGGACTCATGCAAATGAACATTTAGATGAATTCTTTTTCTGCTATTGTAAACAGTGATATAATGTACTTCCTTATTTCTCTGCATGTATGATGATCTCTTTAGAAAAAAATGATCAAATTGGAATTTATTGCAAATTACCAAGTGGCCTTCTAGAAGGGTTTTATAAAATTACTTTCCCACTGACCATGTGTGTAGTGCCAATTTCCTTACATTCTCATTAACATCATTTATTAACATTATTTTTGATGATTTATAATCATGATAAAATGTGGTATCTCATTGATTTAATGTGCATTTGTATAATAATAATAACACATTTTTTCATGCTTCAGACCATTAGTGTTTCTTGTGAAATGTTTGTTCATGTCCCTGACGTTGTGTTGTTCATTTTCGGTTGTTGACTTTTAAGAGTTTCTTGTATAATAAGGATATTCATACTTTGTTACGTTGCAGATATTTCTCCTGTTGCTCATTTGTTACTATTTATGGTATACTTTTATATCCAAAAGTTTTAAATATTTATGTTATCAACTCTCTCAACTGTTTTCTCTGTCCTTTTTTTTTTTTCTTTTGTAAGTCAAGTGTATGTAACC
Organism: Phataginus tricuspis; assembly: GCA_029783875.1. Taxonomy (NCBI): domain Eukaryota; kingdom Metazoa; phylum Chordata; class Mammalia; order Pholidota; family Manidae; genus Phataginus; species Phataginus tricuspis. The sequence goes on from JAQQAC010019400.1 coordinate 3,582,831, forward strand.
TCCTTGCGGCAGGTTCCTGTCCCACAGGGGAGCCCCTTGCTGACCCTCTTTGAGAGCCTTGGGGCAGGGGTTGGGTACTAATCAGGGAAATTCTTCCTACTGTCTTGGGTGCATGGGGCATCTTACCTCCTGCTGGTCATTGGTCCCTCTCTGGCCCTGAGAGCCAGTGGTATCTGCCTAGTAATGCAGTGGGTGGTACAGAGGGGTGTGGGAGGGGTGCCTCTTTCTTCAGCACAATGGCTGCTTCCACCCCGTAACCCCCAGCAACCATCTAACATGATCAAAATTGGGGAATTAACATTGACGTGATACTATTAATAAATCTACAGACCCAGTCTGACATTCTACAGTCACCGCGTTCATGTCCTTGATCCGCGGTCCAGAATCCAATCTGACATCCCCTGTTGCCTTCAATTGTCATGGTCTCTTTAGTCCCCTCTAACCTGGGGTGATTTTCCACTTTTCTTTGTCTTTCATGACCTTAACATTTTGGAAGAGTACTACCAGTTGTTTTATAGAATGCCCCTCAGTTTGAGTTTATATTTCGTCATGACCAGGTTAAGATTATGCATTTCAGCAAGAATGCCACGAGAATCACACGTCTCCCTCAGTGCATTGTAACAGGGGTCCGTGACGTTGATATGCCCTATTCTTGCTGACGTGAGCTTTGATCGCTTGGTTAAGGTGGCATCTTCCAGGTTTCTCCAGTGTAAGGTTATTGTTTTTCCCATTGTAATTAACAAGTATCTTGTGGGGAGCTACTTTGAGAATATGCAATACCCTGTTTCTCATTATACTTTCACCCACTGATTTTAACATTCATTGGTGATTCATGCCTGTGGCTGTTGTTATGGTGGTGTTTATCTAATGGTGAATTGCTATTTCAATCACTCTTTCTACATTTATTAATTGGAATTTGCTGTAAGGAAGAGCTGTTTCTTCCCTACCATCTATTTGTTTATTCAATTATTTATTTATGTCAGAATGAACTCATATTTATTTTATTCTGTGACTTATAATCCATTGCTATTATTTATTTTGTTACCCAGATTGTCCCAGATTTGGCCATTAGGAACTCTTTCAAATGAACTCCTATGTCCTTTGGCTGTGTCTCTATTATATTTGAGCATTTCTTTATTTCCTGACATCACAAGATATGCGATTATTCTTGTCTTTTCCATGCCCAACTCTGGAATCATCTACTTCTCCAATGAGCCCTAGTTCCTCTCATTGAAGAAAGGTATTTAGAAACCATGATTTGGTCTCTAGGTGGGGTCATTGCTACTGGGATGTCATCGCTTTTAGATCCTTTCAGTGGACAAAGCTAGAGAATACCTATCTATCTATTTATCCACCCATCTATTGAGAGAATATATATATACTCACACATCTGTATTTATTTCTAAATCTATAAATCTGTGTGTTTACTACAAATCATGGACTCATTTGGATAACCTCTGATTCTAATCCAACACCCCAGGCTTCTTTCAAGTCTTCCTCTTTCCCTATTTGTAAGTGCTTTCTCCAACGGTGAGAAGTCTGCTCTCATTATCCAAATCTCATTACGCATTTGCTCAGTCCTAGCATACACATAAAATAAGTTCAGAATTGCCACCATCTCTTTTGAAAAATTTAGTCACCAGTGCATATTATTTGTCTACAGTTCTTTTTGTATTTCACCTTATCCAATCAAAATAGTATTTCCCAAAGTTACTCAGGTTAGCTTCTATCTTTGCCACGGCGTGTTTATGTTGTTCATTTGTTGTATAGCTAGGTTCACTGATTACCGTTTGTATTTCCCTTTGGGTTCCTCCCACATCCTGGTTGGTGTTAACTACTTGTGTATTGCTGGGGTGTGTGAAACCGTACCACAGTCCTCAGAGTCAGAGCTATACAACAAGGTATACTCACAGAGGTATCACTTTCCCCCTCATCCTTTCTACCTTCTTCCCTATTCCCATCCACCCTTGTAGGAAACCAGTCTCATAGTTTCTGGCTTATTCGTCCTGTATTTCTTTTGCATGAATGATTCCCTGCCCAATCTTGGTGGTAAATGGACAAACACAGTGGCCAAGGCTTAAAATGACATGGTAATAAAGTACCTTCAGATGGATTTCTCAAGGATGAAGATGTGTGTGTAGGTGTTCGCTACAACAGGTGAGCTACTTAGACGAGGAGAGGTGCTAGCCGAGGGTGAGAAGACTCTAGGATGGGTAATAGGGGAGACCGGTGATGAATGTCATTGTAGCCGTGAGACCAGCTGCAGCAGTAGGGGCTGCGGTTCATCCACTAGCTATCTTCTGACAAATTTCTCCAGGAAAGGAGATCATCCCGAATCTTAGAAATAGTCAGGGCTGAGATTAACTTATTATAAGCGGTAAGTGGATTCAAGCAGTCCAAGAGGTGAACCACGGTGAACGGTATGGTGCATCTCCAAGTCCCGGGCACCCCACTCAAGACGGAGACACCCTTCCTCCAGCCTCACAAGTACCTGACACATCAGCGTGTGTGTAAAAGAGAACCTTACCTTTCCATGAGGTAAGAGCAGAGCGTAACAGACAAAATAATAGCAAAAAGCACACCAAGGTGCATTTTAATGTTCACATACGCCACTGAGGGGCAAGATTAAGTCAGCAAGGGGCTGGGAGTTGAGACCCGGCTTGGAGCTGGCGGAGTGGGAAGGCTTGTGGGACGGCCCACCCGACGGCACGCCAGAACTGGGGGCACGTATAACTTCTCTCCACTATTCACCACTTCTTTCTCCCTTTTTTTTCCTGCCCTGAACACCCTGATCTCACAAGCTATTCTGGCTGCTGAAGTTCAGCCAAGATAAGGCTGGAATTTTTTGAAAATAAATTTACTATTTGGCTGTCAAGTTTGCCTAGGCCTTCCCACTGCGGGTACAGTGCGTCTTTTAACAGTAATAGAACAAATCTCCCACCTCCATCACCAAGTATTTCCTAGCCAGCCCCTGGGGCCCCAACATGATGTCCTGCGCCATTAGTACCTCCTGACATCGAAGTCTCTTGAGGAAGGGCCCCTCAGCACAGCCTCTGCTTCAGCTTCTTTGTAGAGCTGATGCCCGGATGCGGATTCTGATGTTGCCCAAACCACCCATTCTAGAGGCATCAAAGCAGCTCCCCCTGGGCTGGAGAAATGGGGTTGTTCACAGAGGTGGGGGGAAATGTCCCTCTCTTCATGAGGACTATAGAGTAGCCCTTGTCCCTCCACATTTCAGCTTTCCCCCAGAAACCTTTGCCAAGAAAAGCAAAACAACAAACTTTATATTCCTCTTCCAGCCAAATATCCAACATTTATGTCTATGAATGCTGGCGGCTCAACCCACTAAACCCAAGCAAATCTGAATGCCAGTTTAGGCTCCTACAGGGACTGGTGCAAGTACAGGAATCTAAAAGAAAAATCAAATGGAAATGGAAATGGAAGAAGATAGATGCCGTGCCTCTAAGACAGTCCAGCCTGGCTGGGCTTCCTTGGCCGTGTCCTCAGCTGTTGGCACAAGTCTTCCCGCTCCCCCGACCCCAGTGCCTTTCTCTGCAGGACTGCCGGCACTTGGGACAGTGCCTGGCACAGAGTGGGGACTCAAAAAACATTGGTTGATGGAGGCAGATGAAAAAGAACGCGGGGATGAAGAAACGGCACAACCACGTCCCTCTCTCCAGGCAGCATCTGGACCTTAGCGTAAGAACAGGGCTCCCACAATGGCCCAAGGATGGCTCCCAGGTTCCACGTCGCCTCCCAAGCCCGAAGTACTCTCCCTCTAACTCCTCCTCCCTCTGTACCACTCGCCTCCTTTTCTGGAGGAGCTCTGGCTCTGCTTCCCCTCTGGCTCCACGCCTCTGTCAGTCACAGGTTCGCCAGCAGGAGCACAGGCGCCACTGGTGGGCAAGGTGGGGCTCCAGGCCCTTCTGCGGAGCTCAACTTTGTTACCTATTTGGCTAAATTCTGGGCTTAATCTGACTTGTTAATGTTTTAAAGTGTCCTGTTTTAAGTTAATGTTACCACTGCAATGTACCTCAAATGCTTTATTTTCTAAATACACTCTATTAGAATAATTTTAGATTTGCAAAACATTGAGGAGATAGTGCTGAGATTTCCTATTTATTCTGCACCCAGTTTCCCTTATGAATAACATCTTACATTACTGTAGTATATATTTGTATATATTATATACAAATTGGTATATATGTTACATATATTACATATATTCTACTATATATAATATATATGATGTATATGCTATATATAATACCTTTATCAATTATACAAAAATATATATTTTAAATTTGTAAATATATTTAGATAATATATAAAATTATATATAACTTACGTACAAATATATATGTACACTATATATATAATATATATAAGTATATATTTGTTACAATCGATGAGCCAATACTGATACATTATCTGATAAATTAAAGCCTATACTTTGTTCAGATTTCCTCAGTTTTTACCCCATGTCCTTTTTCTGTGCACAGATGCATGCAGCGCTCCTCATGTGCACCGGCGACGTGTACCTATCTTCATGTCCTCACCTGGCACATGCCTATCCTTGTACACACAGATGACACATACTATTCTTAAATGCACAAATTACATGTCTTAACTCACAGGATAATGGGATCTGACGTGGTAAAGTGCTTTATAATGGACATTCACAGTATTTGCTCACTGTTCAAGTTTAAACGGTGCCAGATTTTTCTCTTTCATGCATGGGATCTGCTTATGAAATCTGGAGCCATCCTAAGACAACCATTTAGCATCTAAGCTGCTACGATTCCAAACAGAGCTTCCAAAGGTGAAGTTAGAGGTGTAAATCTTGCTGACAAAGATGGGGATCAAATCACACAGGGCAGAACCCATCAGTTTACCATAGTGATGAAGTCTCCATCAGCGCGACCACAATCTCATCTGCCATTTGAAGTGGATATTGACGGATCTGCTCAGTCTACCTTTTCCTCTAGGAAGTGCCTCTGCCGTCCCCTCCAGGGCTGCCATGTTAGCACATCGTGACCTGCTCTGGGCCATCTGATCACTGCAGTGATGAGCACTTGACCCAGCTGGGTCAGACTGAGTCCTTGACTAGGATTTTGGCACAGGAACTTAAAAAGATAGTTAGCCTTTCTTTGGTGACCAAAGCTGTGAACACTGAGATTGTCAGTGACCATGTGAAGAAAGTATGTGTGCAAGCAGAAAGAGTAATGCAACCAATAGGCACACACAGAATACAGACAGAGAGAGACAGAGACAGACCTGGAGGCATTCGAGCATATGAGTTCTTGGCTCTGATATGGCTGTTGCATTTCATGAAGAATGCGCTAAAATCTTTGACCAAGTCTTTCTTCTTGCCAAGACTAGTCAGGGATTACTTCCAGCCAAAACAGCCTTAACCAGTGCAGAATAATTGATAATCAGTGTCATATTATTTTTAATATACCACAATAGATACCTACTGAGATGCAAACCTGTGACAGACATTATTTCAGTTCTCAGAAGATAGAGCTGCAGCTCAGATCTCCTGTCAAAGCTGGTTAATTTGGCATGTTAACTTTTCAGAAACTTTCCAAAAACGCATTTATGCTAAATACTTAAGTATTATCATAAGTACTTAAGACACTTAAGATAAAGTTAAGTTTGCACAGTAAACTTTTATTGATCTGGCTTTCAAACAAGAGGAGATTTCAAGTTACTAAATTTTTCCTCTACTCGGTTTTATGGAAACAAATGAAGAAGACATTGTAACTAAGGGAACTACCCTAAAAAATACCTTTTGGGATACAATTTAGGGTCAATACCAAACCTTCCAATATTATGCACATTTCAGTGCCTGAATCATCAAAGCAATATTAAAAACAGTTTGACCTTGTTTTGGAGTGTATTTTAGTCCACCATAATTCCATGGATATAATTTGTTTAGAATTCATGTATAAGCATCATGGTAATGATAGCTAACACTTCTGAGTGCTGATCATGTACCAGGCAGGCACTGTTCAAGGCGCCTAACATATATTAACTCCTTTAATCTTCACAGAAATCCTAATAGGCAGATACTGCTGTTATCTCCATTCACAGACGACAGAGGTTAATTCACCCAAGGTTATACAACCCTTAAGAGGTGGAGCTGTGCACAGAACAACCTGAACACTAGAGTCCATACTTAGTTAGGTAACTAAGATAGTTAATCACAGTAGCTTTCACATAAGTAGCATATTCAACTAACAGGACATCCTATTTTTCAAGTACTTTAGAAGGGATTTTAATGTACTATTTATTTACAAAATTCTTTGGATTTGTAGAATACCTATTGGGTATCAGTGAGGCAAAGATCTATGCAGTAAAGTTTTCTTCTATAGTGACCGCTTAGGTCCCTTGCGTATGCGTAGGCCTAAATCCTTTGACTTGCAATAAAGGAACATGGTGGATCTCTTTAAGGCCCAGACAGCCCCTACTAGGCTCTCATTTCCTTATGGTGAGAGCAAATGTGAGGCTTCCCATCACTTTGGGTAAAAACCAGAGCCCTTCTTAGGCCACAAGTCCCTGCCTGCCTCGCCAGTCTCCCCTGGGGCACTGTGCTTCGGCCTTCTATTTCTCCCATCACAAGATCTTCAGGTAAGACATTCCCTCTCACAGACACACCCGCTTCATCAGTGCCACCTAGCCAAAACCTATTCATCTTTTAGGCCTGCCCAGGCCCACGGACCAAGTTTGGTCTCTTCCTACGATTGCTCACAGCATCTTGTACTTCGTTCTTGTAGTATCTATGAAAGTGGTAATAGAAAAATTGTGTTATTACTGAATATCTGTCTCTGTCTCTGGTGTAAGCGCCGTGTGGGCAGGGGCAGAAGTGGTCTTGTTCATTGCTACCTCCCCAGCTCTTAGCCCACCGCTTAGCACGCAGTTAGTGCCAAATAAATATTTGTGAACTGGGTAGAATTACCAGCTGCCAGCCGAAGAAGAAATAAATCGTCTCCTTGGCATTGACTAGGCCTGCCGAGTGGGGGAGAAGGCCTGCCCAGGGAGACACAGAGAGTGGGGAAGCACCTTGGCAGAGGGGTTGGTAAAACCGGAGGATAAATTCATACACCTATACAGTTTTTTTTTCTATACAATTTTAAAGTGATTAGTGAATGCTGAGGGTAAAATTATGACTTTGTGAGTGATAAAATATAGTCCCGTTTTAATAGTGCTAAAATCGAGATCAAGGAAATTTCAATTCACAACACAGAGGGTCAAAACGTTTTGATGATATTGTGCCATTCTACCAAGCGTGCTTCAATTTCAGTTGCATCCCTTTTTCTGTTTTTTCATCTATATTTTGCAAATGTTTGATCATCTGTTTACTGATTCCTCGAAACATTCTCATGCGGAGAGCTGGTGCCGTGGCGATGAAGACACGTTTCCTCTTTCAAAGACTGTATTTTTTGGACGGTAAGGTTGCCAAAGAGGAAGCGATCAAACCTACGGGGCGGCTCTGCTCTGTTCTCGGCTGAGCGCGCTGCGTCCTGGCTTTAAAACGCCCTCGGACCCTCCTGTGAATTGTTGCAGATAAATACACCCGGATTGCCATCACTTTCTGAGGTCACATCTCTCCGTCTGTTTACCTGCCAGACACCACACGGCAATCGGTAGTGGAAATTCAATTCGTTTTCCCGTAACAACGAGCCACAGTTTGCGGTGTTCGCCAATGTGGTATCAGTACGAGCCCACCAGGCTGGAAAATTTTTGCTCCGTTCGTTTTTCAACAAGTCTGCAGTTTGCTCCGCTGCAGGGAGGTCCAGGACTCCGCTCAGGCTCCATCCGATGGGCGCTGCCCGGCGTCGGCCGCGCGCCCCACGGCCCGGGAGGCGAGTCCGGAGGGCGGCCCCGGGAAACAGTACCTGAGAGACGCCCGGGGCTCCCCGAGGGCTCGGTGAGCGACAGCCATCGGTGATTCAAAGAAACACCTCGGGAGGCTGCTTTACAAAGACAGGTGCCGCCTTCGCAAGGCTGCGGGTCTCCAACGCCTCCGACTTTCCCAGAACCCTTCCGAAAGGGGGTCGCTCGCAGCTCCCGCCCCAGCCCCGCGCGCGCGCTTCCCAGAGACCGCGGGCGACCCCCCCCCCGACAGCGGCAGTCGGATCGCCCCGCCCCGCCCACCCCGCCGAGTCGCAGCGCGCGGCGCGGCCAACACCCCCCACGTGCCCGCCTCCCTCAGCCAGGACGCTCGCGATTGGCTGGCGGCGCTGCTCGTCGCGAGGGGAGGGCGCGCCGTCCGCACGCCGGCGCTCCCGTTGGTCCTGGCGGCGGCGGCAGCGTGCGAGGGCCCGGCGAGGAGGGGAAGCCGGCGGCGACGGAACGGGCGGAGGCTGCCGGTTTCGTAACCGTCGCTCCTCCTCGCTGACTCGCGGGCTGCGAGGCCTGGGTCGGCTTGGGCCGCGCCGCGCGGGGCCGCTGGAAGTGGAGGCCGCCTGGGCACAGGCGGGCTGGAGGCGCTGGTAAGGAAGCCGCGGGCGGGCGGGCTGAGGGAGGAAGAGGAGGTGGAGGCCGCGGCGCAGCCGGCCGCTCGCGTGGGCGCGGGCCCGGCGCGAGGAGACCCAGCGCGGCCTGAGGCGGCCGGCTCGCCGAGAAGGCCCAGGGCGGCCCGCGGCGCGGGCGGCGGCCCCGCGCAGCGTCTGATGCAACCTGCCGGCAACACCCGACGGGCCGCTGAGCTCATCCCTGGCCGCGGCCCAGCGACGCCACCCCCGACCCCCGCGCTCCCCCTCGCAGCCGGCCCGGGACGGGGTGGAGGACGAGGTGTGCCCCTCCAGACAGACCCGGGCTCTCTGTTTGGGAAACGGGCGGCTGTGACAGGCTGGGCCCCTGTGGGCCCCCGGGGATCAAGGGTATTCCCAGAATAGCAGAAGGTGGACCGTGTCTTACTCCAGTGCCACATAGGCTATTTCCTGCCCCTCCAGAGCTGCGCAGTGTGGGGGAGTCGAGAATAATGCCTAGAAGTTAATGGAGTGATAATAGGGAAAACAGTTGATTTTCAAATACGTGTCATTAAAGAAATAATAATATGCTTACTTAAGGAGCTATAATTTGAATATGTCCTGCAATTCATTGTTGAACATAGGTTAGATGAACGTACAGCGACCACGAGTTGAACAGAAAAGACAAGAGCGTGAAATGTGGCACTTGGTTAGCACGGTTGGAAGCAGTAAGGAAAATAGCAAGCAGAGGGTGTCTAGATGGAGAGGATGGAAGTGCGTGTTTGAGGGGAAGGCAATCTCTGTTCTTCTAAGTAAGCTTGTATCTTTTTGTTTTTCGGAAGGTTAAATTTGGTTTTCCTCTTGTCTGAGGTTTATGCTTAATCTGGTATTTTAAAAGGTGTCCGTTTCAGAAAGGTTTTGATGTTGATGGGTTACACAGGAACTGGGAGTTCATTTTCTGAGCCAACACTTAGTTGAATCCTTGTTTGAAGAGATTGGCCTTCAGTTCAGGTAGGATCTATGATTCCTAAAGAAATTATCGAAACAAATACTATAAGGGCTTGCCTCACTAAGAGATTCTTTATCTTGAAGTTCTTGATGTTTAAAAGTTAAAATCTGGTGAGCAATTACCACTTGAGTATTATTTGGACTAAGTTCTTAAAGTTGACTCTCTGTTTCTGGAAAGACTTACTGTAAACAAGGATAATTACCAGATGCTAATGAGCTGAGGAATTTTTCAATTTCTTGATTCCTCCTGGTGGGCACACGTGGCTGATGCAGCCGTTTTTAATATTTGCCACAAAACCAGGTAGAAATGAAACATTATCTAAGTTTTCAAGAGCATATGATGACTGTCAGCAAGGCTGTCTGATCTTGGACCAGTGGTTTCATCCCTAGGGTTTTAAACAGCGTGTGGTGAGTTCCTGATAAGAACAAGTAGGACTTTATGGGGCTGAATTTGGTCTTCTGGTCTAAGATCGCCTCACCTGATCACAGTAATGCTTAAATGCAGGCAGCCACAACCCAGACTTATTGTATATTCTTGAGGGGGTGCTTCTGGGGGTTCTTGGAAGTACATTGGCCTCCTACATTTTTGGCCTTCCAGCCCCTAACAGTTAAAAAAAAAATTGTGTATGACCTAATTAGAAGTATAAAAATGGTGTGTGTACGTATGTTTTTTATGTTGTAAATCACATCAAAAATAGGTTTAAAAGGTAACATTAAAACAAGATAAGTGAACATTTTCTTCTCATACTCCAGTGGACCGCTTTTGTGCTCCCTGAAGGGATGCACCCTCCTTCGTGGACTCCTGTTTGGGGTCATGAAGCGAGCAGTGGCAGCTAAATAGAAAGCCTCCTCATCTGGGTGTCGATTGGTTTTGACTGCTTACCTTGACTTCACTTGGCGTTCAGAGTTGTCAGACACTGTTGAACACATGCCTAAGAACTTGAGGCGATTAATTGGAAACCACCTGGACTAAGTAGAAAATTGCCACGGATATAAAGCAAAGACCACAGATAAGAATGATGTTTACTGTATAGCCTGGGGACAAGTAGCAGATAGAACTGTATTTTAATTTCTGTGCACCTTTAAGAAAGACCATGAACTTTAGGTAGTAAGACTGTAATATCTTAGTAACACTCTTTATTAAATTGTACTTGTTTCTTTTAGGAGATTTCAGTGCTAGCGAATCTCGTTTTTTATATAATACTTTTATACAAATAAATGTTTTCTGTTAGCCTTTTGAATTTGTACTCAACATATGTTTCTTGAGCAGTACTGCTATATGCCTTGTCCTGCATCAGATGCATTAGGGCGGGAGGAGGCGAAGACAGAGTCCTGCCTTTAGCTTGGTCTGCAGGGAGACAAACTGGAGCTGGAGCTGACAGAGAAACGGGGGGACGAATTGGATAGAAACAGAAAGAGAGCACGGACCACTGAAGGGACTGATGGTGGGTCAGTGTCGTTGAAGTGTGAAGTGCAAGGGAGCAGGGCCTGGAGCAGGGGTTTCACACTCGGGATTTGATCCTGAACACCAGAGCCGCAGAAGGATTTTTAGCAAGAGGGTGTGGCATACTCTTGAGTGTTAGGTTGCTGTGGAGACAGGGGTAGGAGGGAATACTGCTAAACCCGAGGAGGCCAGTGCCCCTGAGAGATGATGTCAGCCTGAGGTAAGTCTGTCGTGTTGGGATGGAGAAAGCTGGCAGATGTGAGTTCTTTTTTATGTGTGGTGGGGAACTGTCAGGTACTAGTGATAGAACAGATTTTGAACAAGGGAGAATATTTTGGAGTATAGGCCTTCACTGAGGAAGTTTGAGTTTAAAATTTTATTTTATGGGGGCATGGGGAGGAATATCTGGTTGTACATATGTGAAAAAAAAATGACAGGTGGGTTAGGAAAATTCTTGACAGGTTTATTGTCCCAAATGAAACTTGAGAAATTTTTTTTTACTCATTCTTTCATTTGGAGTTCTCATTTTGTTATGAATTTGAATCAATATTAATTGAGTTAAGAAATTTAAATTTTAAAAAATGTTACCTACTTAGTCTTTTTTAAGATCCATTATTAATCTGTAGCAGTGGTTGTCAGATTTCAGTGTCATCAGAATCACTTGGGGGTCCCGTTAAGACAAGATCTTTCAGCCCAGTTCCTAGAGCTCTTGATTCCTGCGGGTGGGGCAGCCTGAGAATTTGCATTTTTAACAAGTTCCCAAATGATAATCGTGCCGGTCCAGGGACCACACTTTGAGAACTGCTGCTCTTTAGTTTTCTACTCTGCTTGAATGATTCACATGCAAGGAAACAAGGGACCACCCTACTTCCTGTGGAATAGTATTTGTCCACATAGGAGCCAGACTTCCATTTAGGGTTGAGTATCCAGATTTGAAACAATATTTTTGCCCATTGTATGTGCTCAGTAAATGTTCCTGGAAGGAACAAAAGCACAAATGAAGTGTAAACTGTAAAACGTGTAGCTTTTGGAGGCTTCTGTTTTGCTCAGTGTAAAAACTGATCATCTGTTCAGCATTCAGTCTTTTAGACCATTTAGCTCTTGACCTCCTTTACTTGTTTCATTTTTCTTAATGGATGTCTCTTCATTTCAAGAGCTATTTTCTTTGGTTGAAGAACTTCAAAAAAATATTTTGGGGGTTCTTTTTATTATCTCCAAGGTTCCCTTTCTTACATTTTAACAGTTTGATGATTGCACCTTGTTTTTCAAGCCAAAGGGCCCATTTTCCAAACCTCGCCTACTTAGTCAGCCTAGTACCTTTGCATGACGAGTCAGCCTGCAGGAAAAGGGCCCTTCCCTATTCCTGTACCTTTAAGTGCAGAAGCAGGGGTGAACATTACTGAATGTAGAGCCTGTAATAAAGAGTTTTTGGCGACTGAAGTTCATGTATTTTGTCAAACTCAGAAGGCATCTTATCATTCTACATCCTTCATTTGGAAGTGGGGAAGTCAAGGTCCGTAGAAGAGAAGGGATAAGTCCAAAGTGAGATGCGGAGCCAGAGCCAAGCCAAGACTTGACCTGGTTCCTGGGCTGTACTTGTTTGGATCATTGGTTATCTCTGAGTTAACTAGAGATTAGCTTTAAAGACTAAAAACATAACTGGCATAGGAAAATAAAAAATAAGGTAAATAAGAGGAATATGATCATGATTGTTAAGACTATCCCAGAAGAGGTGTAAAATGAAACAAGTTCTTAAAAATTGAATAAAATACTTAGTGTTCACTTTGCACCAGATAAGTGAAAGTATAAATGGCTACTGATACTATTAGAAGGGTGGCTCAAATTAACACTGACACCACTTTATAACTGGAAGGAAAAGTGGGCAACATAATAAATTACCAAGGGAAATTGTGCAGTGTCCATTACTGATAATAGACTTGGTAGATACACATCCATCATGGTTTAGAAGCTTTCTGTCTTGCCTTGATACTGGAGTAAGAACAGATGAACCCCTAGCTCAGGGCTGCCTGTGTGGCTTTAAAAACAATAGAAAGTAATGATACACGGACTTCTTTAAAAGCAAAGATTTAATAAAAGCAGATCAACAAAGTGTTTGTACAGAAATACCTGGCTGAAGATTTGGTGAAGCTACTGGTGTTTATACTAACTGAGCATTTCTTAACTGTGAGATGTACTCATTTGAGGCATTTCATAATTCTGACTCCAGGTTTTTTCTAAGATATAGGTCTAGCAATTGTGTGAGAAGAGAACAAGATAGTTTTATGGCTCATAATACTGCTTTCTAAATTTTCAAGAATGCTGTGACTTCTTGGTGGACATGGTTCCCTCAGCTTAGGCAGTTTGTCTTGGGGTGGCCTTGTGATGATAAAATAGGTACTTATGCTTTTGACACATCTGGAGGCAGTTGTAGCGACCTAGTAGGATTCATAGTAATCCACAATATGACTGGTTTCTGAAACTGTGACTTCATTTCTACAGGCAGCACTACATTAATGCTTCAGAATTGGCAGGTCCTCTGAGCCCCTTCAGCAGCGTGGATGGGTGGGTGCAGGTACTGCGGCTGCTCCGGCTCTGCATCTGGCCTGAGTAGCAGTACTTGAACTTCTTTGGATGCATCATTAGAGCTGTTGTTTCTTCCCTTGTGCTTTCAGATTGCCTGTGTTTAGATGTGTTGATTAATTATGTCAAGAAAAAAACACTATTAGAAGAATGGTGGGATAGGGAAACAAATTGGGTGTCTCAGAGCTCCTAAAATCTATGACTCAAGAAACTAACTTAGGAAATCTCTGTAACCAACTATCATTTGAGGTCATTAAAAAAATAAAACAAACAGAAGACACCTTTCTAAAATATTCCATAAAGATATGCTCTGTGAGAACAGTCATGTGCTTCCTTGGTGACTCACTCTCTGCATCTGAGAATAAGGAACAGGCACAGATCTAATACAGTATTCCTGATGAATGCTTGGGGGAGGACTCTGCTCTAGCATTCAGTTTTGACTTGAACAGCAGTTGAAACTTTTTCCCCCTTTCATTGCAAGTATCTCTTCTATAATTGAACTCAACTTCCATATTTAACTCAAGTAGCTCAAATTTCTCTCTGGCAGATTGCCAAATGCCATTAGTTTATATGTGCTATCTAATTAGTTGCATTCTTTTGTTTTCCTCCCATTTTTGATAAGTCACAGATGGGCAGCACCCTCCGGGATTCAGGGGCCGTATGGCACTTCTGTACTAACTTACCTTTCTAAATTCAATGACTTAGACTTCTGAAACATTGGAACAGTTGGCAGTTGCTATAGATTTTTCTCAGCGTAATCAATGTTGGCTTTCTCTCAGGTAAATGCAAGTTTAATCTTACTTGATCTTGTCATTTCAAACATTTTAATGCAATTTATTTTTTTAAGTAGGTGCATGTGAAGATTTCTTGGCAGTTCAGTGTGGAAGCCATCGATCACCTTGCCTCATTTCTGCCTGTTCTGTGTTGGCGAGGGAGAGCGCCCAAATGAGCAAGGTCTCGCAGCAGAGCAGTAGTACTCCGGGAGTGAACGGAATAAGTGTTATTCACACTCAGGCTCATGCCAGCGGCTTGCAGCAGGTTCCTCAGCTGATGCCTGCTGGCCCTGGGGGAGGAGGCAAAGCCGTGCCTCCAAGCAAGCAAAGCAAAAAGAGTTCGCCTATGGATCGGAACAGTGACGAATACCGTCAACGCAGAGAGAGGAACAACATGGCTGTGAAAAAGAGCCGGTTGAAAAGCAAGCAGAAAGCACAGGATACACTGCAGAGAGTGAATCAGCTCAAAGAAGAGAACGAACGGTTGGAAGCAAAGATTAAATTGCTGACTAAGGAGTTAAGTGTACTGAAAGATTTGTTTCTTGAGCATGCACACAACCTTGCAGATAACGTGCAACCTAGTAGCACTGAAAACACAACAAATTCTGATAATGCAGGAAAGTAGACCTCACTCCTCCGAACTTCACAACTTGTGGCTTGAACGTTAAAGGTGTGATTACCTACACCATTCTTAGCAATGGCTGAACAGTGTCTTGTTCCATTATTCAAAGATCCACTGAAGGTTTTCTAGGATCAGCACTGAAGAGTTGATTAGCTAAAAATGTTAGTCATGAATATCTGGTTCTAAATTATATGGATTTTTGTGGGGATAAAAACACAGATTTTTTAGGTATATGGTAAAAAAAATGCCCTGGACCTTGCTGTTCTTAATAAATCCTGATTTCTCAAGAAATGCTTCTTTTTTAGGTTGACAAAAGGAGTGGGGAACTGGCAGATCATTGCAGAAGGTTCTTGGTTTTAATGGATATCGTTAATTGGATTAAGAAAAGTTGAATGCTATCTGTGTTGATCTATTTGTGAATTTTTCTAAATTATGTATGAAAAATCCTTAGGGCCGTAGAAGCCAATCAGTTTTAATTTGGAGTGGTTGTATGTATACCATAAACCTTATTTTAGCAAAATTAGTACTGTTTTCCCCAACAAGTACAAGTTTTTGAATAGTGAAGTCAGGTTAAGTAAAGAAACTCGTGAAGGCAGTATGCAGCCAGTTGGCTTAAAAATATAAATAACGTTTGGGAAGCAAATATATTTAAAAAAAATAAAAGTAAAGCATACTAGAATTATGCTTTTCGGGTACCTTTGGTTTATTAGATTGGCAATATTTTTGTTTCCTAAAAACAACAACAACAAAAAACCCAAACACCTCAATGGTTTAGAGAAACTCATGTTCCAAAATTTTAGTTTCTGCAGATGCTAGTAAAGTTAGCATTTTTGATACCATTTTGACAGTCAAGTTAGTAAAAAAAAAAGTCATAACAGTTTGATCACACAAGCTGATTAGTATTTTGAATATTAATTTCAGTAGGTAGTTTCTCCTGTGTTCAAATATCTGCCATGCAGCCTTGATTTTTAAAGGCAAAAATTTATTGTTAAGGATCGTTTGGCATTTGATCTCAACCAGCTGATTATTAGAAAAATACATCATCAACTCCATGCCATTTCCCAAAATAGTAGTCTAAGAAACTTGAAAGTTTAAGGTTTAACCTTTAATTTATTTCACTTAATACATCTTTTTTTAATTGTTTTTGTTTTATTGTTCTTTTCTAGTTGGTGGGCTGTTCTTCCAGACTTGTACCACTGCTTGTTTATTCGTTTGTATGCCTTTTTTGTCCCATAAATTATTTCAGAAAGAAAATACTGATAAAACTCAGGATATTGACTTTTTGTGAGACTAAAAAATGGCAGTTACTAAAGTCAGGAATCTCTAGAGTCCGGCTTATGTCAGTGTTGGTAGTTTTGATTGTCCTTAGCACAGTTCTAGCTCAGATTTGTTGGCTTTGTGGTGTTTTTGTTTTGTTTTTCTTGTGCCTGGGCTGGTGATGAGACTGAGTCATGTCTACCTAAATAGTTTTGTTACCAGGTATCATTTGAACATGGTCATTTGCTGGCCACATTGTTTCATACTAAGACCTGGGACAGTGTGACCAGGATATAACTCAAGTAGCACACTTGGACTGGTGGAGAGTAATGTTTGTGCCGTTTCCTGGGCAGGAGGAGATACCACAGCACCCTGCAACTCAGCAAAACCGTTATCAAGGCCATGCACGCCTCCCACATGTGGCAGAACCCAGCGTGTCGTGACCTGAGCACTGCCGTGCCAGGAGGGTTAACTCCCAATGGCGCCGGGAAACGGGATAGGGTTCCAGGAGGGCCCGGCACGAGTTTACTTCAGTTGGAGTGCTCATCTGCTTACAGGATAATAGGTGTTTTGAATAACTAGGAGATGCTGCAGATTCCCACTGAATCTTTAATAGCTGTTTGATGTTATATAATTAACCTAACTGGAGATGCAGATAGGTCACTCGAATGGTTAAGCATCTATAAGAGGTATTACGGACATTTAAATTTCTTATTTACTAAAAAAGAAATTCCAGAAATTGATGTGCCCATGAATCCATGGTTACCAAATTGAATTGACTTAACTATCTTGGAAAAGAAGCTTTAGGAAATCATCAGGGATATGTATTCAATATTTCAAGTCATAATGTAAGAAAGACTAGAACTTCTGGAACAATTGATTCGTACTCTCCTATTACCTATGCAAATCTAAACTTTAGCAAAAGTGATCATTTATGTATAGAACAAAAATGTTAAACCATTGTCTTGATCTTACTGAAGAGTTTGGGAATGAAAGTTTTTAGTTTGACAGATTTTACCAGTATAAAATTGAGGGAAACCAAGTAGGGGTAAATTTAGAGCTTTGGAAATTGTAAAAAGACTTTTGTAACTTTTGCTCTGTAGGTTATGTATGAACCATTAGGGTTTGATCTGCCTTGCCGGCAGGTCCAGTGGTTTAGGAATTAGGCTTTAATAAAAATTTCTAGGTGCATCTGAGTCTCCCAGGATGGGTGCTTTCTGACTGGTCTTGGCTGCAGGTAGTGAGACCTAAGCAACTCTTCCTGCTGTCTGGCTCCTTTCAGTGATTTAGATGCAAGCTCAGATACTTTGGACATTCTTACTAAGAAGTAGTAAGATTTTAATAAAATACATGACCAGATTTTCAAAATTCAGGTCATGAATGTGAAATTCTCGAATTCACATAAAAAAGTAGAAGTGTGTAAAATTTAATATTTGGTATTAAGGGAAATGAGCAGCTTTTGATGTCTTTTTTTAAATCTCCATTCGAGGGCTTGAAACTGCACCTGAACAACCCTGTTGGCACTCAGAGTGCTTTTTGATGCCTTAGAAATAGGAAAAAATTTTGGTTTGACAAAAGCTAGGAAGGAGGAAGTCCATTCTACAGCTGTTAGATGTGCCTCTCAGGAAAAACACTTGTTCTCTGTGTTCCTGGCTATCCTCAGTTTGTGAGATTACTCTATTTTTTTAAACATTATTTTATTTCTTTCAGTGAACTTGAAATAAAAACAAACTTTGGAATAATGACTATTTCATTGTGGGTTTCTTTATGTTAGATACCAAGAAAGTAGTCCAAATGTTAGACAGTTCTGAAGAGCAGTGAGATGCTCTGTTTGCTGTCTTTCCTGTTCCCAGACCAGAGCAGGGGTCAAGTGGGGGTGAGGGGACAAGCAGAGGTAGCTTTTATCCAAGTCTAGATTTCCCTTAATGGGGCATCGTTTTCTTTGAATATAGAGGGTCTCTTCATCCCCTGGTCTGATCTAGAAATGTGTACTGAAAGAGAGAGAGCGGTGATCGGCATGCCTGCTTAGATACTTCGTGTCTGTATGGTTTCCACTTACCAGAGTGCTGGGAGGTGAGTTTATGCTTTGAGGTGGAGTGTCTGGAATGTTAAAGTAAGGCCTTTCTCCAAACAATACAGTTTATTGTATGTACCTCCTTAGATGAGGCCATTGAATATCTATAGAAATGCATTAAAAAGTAGTCCGAGGAGCTGATATACTTTCTGCTGTGACCATGTTATTTTCACGTCTTGGGAGATAGATTTCTATTTACTGCACCTTAAGAAAAACAGTTTGTAATTATTTCTATGAGTAGTGTGTCCCATTTCATTTTTGTGAATTTGTTGTCATTTAGAATCCAATAACTTGTCTTGGGGAATTTTATATAGAGATTTGTGAAGGTGCCACCTCTTTTTTTTAATAAAAGCACTTTTAGACCTATTACTTTTTCACTGCCTGTATCTGAAGAGTTGGTATGCATTTTACATATGCCCAGAGAACACCAACCCTTAATGTCCCTTTACTGTGACATCCCCACTCCTCGCAGCTCTTGGCCTGAAAGTTAAGCAGAGGTGTCTAGAGGAGCTGGGGTCGTAAAGCTGGGCTTGTCAGAGAATGGCATTGGTAGTGAGGCAGTCACACGTTGTTACGCTTTTTTTGCAGCCCAAACACCCTGTCTTGCTACTCTGCAAGAGCAATTAAAGCCAGATGCCTTTCCACATCACTACCTTTCAGTTCTGCTTCCTAAATGTGTCTGGATCAGGTACCTTATGCAAAGCCACCACCGTCTCTTGCCTGGACGTGGTCTCTGGAGTACTGCGCACTCTCCAGAATGTTCTGTTCCCCACCGCACGCAGGGTGAAACCCAGGCTTCTGGGATGTGGCTCCATTTGATCTTTCTGGTTTAATTTCCCTCCCTCTCTCCCACATTGCTTTGGCTGCAGGGCTTTTCCAAGTTCTTTTACTCCAGGGCCGCTTTATGTCTGGAATGGCTCATCTCTTTGCACTTTTAACCCTTCCAGCCTCAGCCCCGTGGCTTTCTAGCCAAGTTGGATCATGCCACTTTCCTTCATGGCACTTTTCAATGTTTTGAGATGTTACATTTGCGTATGTTTAAGGTGAAGCCTCTCAGCAGACCAAGGGCTGGGACTGCGTTTTTATATCACATAGGCACACAGCCGCTGCTCAATTACTCTTTGAATGACTACTAGAGCCAGAGTTTTGGAAAGGCTTGTGCTGTATAGCTTTCCGGGGTGTATTTCTGAAGATGTATAAATTTCTGCAGAAGTTGGAGGAGACTTGAGTGTTAGAGAATCCTCCGGAGCATGGGGTGCAGTAGGTAGCTGGCCGCCTGACGCCACCTTCCAAGAACGCCCTTTGCCTCACTGACCTGGGCTACATCGGGGTCCTAGCTATGTTGTCAGTGCCCCTCTTGGACAAAGAGAATGTTCTTAGTTACTGTAATTTCTTGTTCTTTTTCTTTTTTATCTACTTGCTTAGTAATCAGATCAGATGTTTATGTGAAATGGACAATTTTGATACGAAATGAAGGTGATGCAGTCAGCTATATTTTTTAATAGAAATAAACTGCTCATTTAGATTTTCAACCTAACTTTAACTGGTTTTCTCCCGGAGGTGGGAATATTGAAACCCTATACACCACCGTGCCTACCACAAGTATGCTGGCTGGGTCAGAAAAATATTGGCAAGCCCCAGCTCCTGACAAACGGCTCAATGTCATGAATAACTTAGGGAACATACCTGTGTACCAGCAGAAAATCTTAAAAAATGGATGTTATACATCTAAAAAGCAAGTAAGATAGTGATTTGGGACTACGATTGTTTTATTTTCAAGTGGCTACATCGCAAGCGCTTCCATGTCACTGCCACAGGAAGAAACCAATTTGTACTGACCTCTTAAGTGACTGCTTATAATGGCTCTGTCCTGGGCCACGGAGTTTGTCCACCTGCCTCTCATGTCCTTTCTTCTCATGCGCCCTCACCTTGGCTCGGTAACTCCTGGAGGAGCGCCCTGGAGACAGGCCTGGAATGGTGAACAGGAATCTAGAAGCTGGCTCCGGGGCTGGGGCCGTTCCGTGGGGCCGTGGGGGAACTGCGCAAGCAGAGGAAAGGACAGGCAGCCTGCCGCTGGCAAGCTCCTGGCCCGGCTGGCCCGGGTGGCTCACCGCCTCTGAGGGAACACAAGTGGTCTTGGCAAACAGGGAAGGAACGAGAAAGCTCACCTTTGCCGTGCATGGTGTTGCCTTAGGCGGCAGCGCCTCTCAGACCGATGCTGGCTTTGCTACCATGTCCCGCATGGAAAGGAAATCACGGACAAGGAATCTCTGCAAATCTCAAGTTTTAAGTAACTATGCCTTAAGTGCTACCCATTCTGCCCTCTTCAGATCCACCTGTGAGGCAGTAACCATATCAAAAAGGCTTCTTACCCTCCTAGGGGTTCACCTTTTAACGTTTGCAAAGGCGTGCTGAGAGCTGCGCCTACGTGCCTGGCCCCGGGATCTCGGCGGTGACGTGACCGTGCCCGGGCCCCGGGATCTCGGCGGTGACGTGCCTGGGCCCCGGGATCTCGGCGGTGACGTGACCGTGCCCGGGCCCCAGGATCTCGGCGGTGACGTGACCGTGCCCGGGCCCCGGGATCTCGGCAGTGACCATGCCCGGGCCCCGGGATCTCGGAGGTGACGTGACCGTGCCCGGGCCCCGGGATCTCGGCGGTGACGTGACCGTGCCCGGGCCCCGGGATCTCGGCGGTGACGTGACCGTGCCCGGGCCCCGGGATCTCGGCGGTGACGTGACCGTGCCCGGGCCCCAGGATCTCGGCGGCGACAGGTCTAAGCCTGCAGTGCTCATCTGCAGTGGGCTGAAGAATAGAGCGAACTGTGCACAAAGAACCATTTTAGGAAACCTTTTATTGCAAATTCCATTCTGCATATTGATTTCTGTGAGAAAACACTGGAAACGGATCTTTCCTAAGCAGAATACAAAATGAAAGCAAGACACATTTTAGTTGCTACTGAGGAACAGAACTATTCCAGTTAGCATCTTAGAAGGTATTTAAGCAAAGGTAGGAGCAGATTCAGGGTGTGATGGTGCAGAAAGTTGGTAAGAAAGTTTCTCCCTCTAGGAAACAGCACTACCTGGTGTGATCAGAAGTCGATGCGGGCATGGGATTTCCAAGCACCGCTGCTTGGAGCAGGAGGGCCAATCAGCAGGCTGCCCTTCCTGAAAAGAGGTTGCAAGGCTGGGTCCCCAGTTCCACTGGGCACCCCCAGCTGGCCCTACTGTGGGCCAGAGAAGGGAGTAAAGGCCTTGTCGCAGCCGGCCATACACGCTTCAATTTCCTCCACCGTGCGGGGAACGCAGGTCAGCAGCTCCATGCCAGTGTCAGTCACCACCACATCCTCCTCGATCCGGACCTGGGGCAGACAACACCCGCTCCCTCTGAGCTGGCCTAGTGTGCGAGACAGAGGCTAAGGCCCGGCAGCTCCAGGTGGAGCCACGGCTGGGTGGGGGGCTCCCAGGACGGAAGGGACCCGCCTCAAGGCCTCTGGGAGTGACTGCGCAGAGGAAGGCTCCTCCTCCGGGGCCATCTGCTTGTGCCACCTGCCCCCCACCCCCGTCCTTGCCAAGTAGATGGGATGCCCTGGAGTGGACAGGGGTCTTGTAGAATTTACATTTCTTCTGTGGGCACCTGTCCAGTGACAGATCATGTGAAAGGGGCAAGCCAGGACCTCCTCAAGTGAGGACGTCAAGACCGTCCCTCCTACCGGGGCTCCTGTCCTGGGACAAGGAGGGGACATGCGGCAGTAGGCTGCATGTAGGGGCTTGGGCATTCTGGGAGCAGGGACGTGGGGCCGACGGGCACTCACCCCACCAAAACCACGAAAGCGCTGTAGGACTTCGCGGTTAAAGAAGCAGGCGCGGGCCGGGTCCCCCAGGGCCTCATCCAGGAGGTGGTCAATGAAATAAATGCCCGGCTCCACGGTGAGCACCATGCCTGGCTCCAGATGTCGGGTGGTCCGCAGGCTCCGCAGGCCAGGCTCGTCGATGCGCTCCGCGCCCTGTGGGGAGGCAAGGGGAGGAGGACCCAGCTGACGGCTCCCAGGCTGGCCCGGAAGGCAGGCGGGCACGAAGGGCCACGCGGCAAGCCCGGCTCTGCCATGCAGGCACCCGCGGTGGGGGCCGGCCCCAGCCCCATGCGGGGGAGGCTCTCTGACCGTGGCAGTCTCCAGGCCCGACCCACCCTTGCTGTGCTGGGCCGCGGTGCCTCGGAGAAGACCCTCTCTCTCTGTGCCCCACCTCCCGATTCTGAGTGTCCCTGCCGCCTGTGCCCTCAGAACTGTCTGCAGGAGCCCCGGACACCTGGGGCTGGTGCATGGGGCTGGCTGGGCGTCTGGCCCCCTCACCCAGACCCTCTCCCCGGCAGGGGAACAGCAGAAGCCAAGCCTATGGAGGCAAAAAAGCTCCTAAGGAGGCTGCGCCTTTTCCTCCAGGCAGCTCGAGTAGCAACCGACCCAGGAGGGCTAGGCCCGTCTCCCCGAGGCTAAGTCCCCGGTTTCCCAGGTGGCCTGCCAGCATCAGCTCTGGCGTGTATGTGCACACACGCGTGCACACCCCGTGTGCAGGGCCTGGGCTCTGGGGCTCTGCACCTCGCAGGTGCTCTGGGCCCCCAGCTGAGCCCCGGGGAAAGCTCCCAGCCCTTGGGGAGAGGCGAGCGGCGGGCGCAGCTGCTCCCCGCAGGGCATGCCGCACTGCCCTCCCCCGCCCCAAGGGCACACTGAGGCCGGGCCTGTCCATCCACACGGGTCTAACCGACAGGCTGAGTGCGCTGGGAGAGCAAGCGGTGCCTGGGACATGTACAGAAACTGCCCTGCCTTCCCCAGGTCCCTCAGGCACCCATCTGGCCCTGCTCTGAGGCCTCTGAGCAAGAGCTCTGCTCAGGCTCCTGGCTTGCCCTGCCCCGCTCATGGCTCTTCTCTGGAAGCCCCGCAACTGGAGATGGGGCTCTTTTCTGACTGTTTGGGGGCCTAGAACATCAGACTTCAATTAGTGGTTCATGTAAGGTAACCAGAAACAGCCTGGGACCCCTGATGGGTCATGATTTGGGCACAGACACCTGTCTGGGGTGGTACTTGGCCCCATAATACTTTTTGCAGGAGGGTGGGGCCGTGGAAGGGCCCAGTCTGGAATGACAGTCCCCGTGCTCTGGTGAGAGGCACCTGTGAGGAAGGCCTGTCCCCTGCCCAGAAGCTGTTTGTCCGAGCTGGGAATCGGGGGTCTCTGCTCCAGGACTTCGCTGCTCCTGCCATCCGGTCTGTGTCTGTCCTGGCACTCCCTGTCCGTACCTCATGTCGCCATCTAAGTGCCTCTTTCTCTCCACTCCAAGCTTGTCAAAGCCAGGGGCCTGGCAGAGGCAGAGACCTGAAAAAGTCATGCCTCCCAGGTCCCCCTCAGTGGCTGTGACCCCACGCTGCCCAGCTCCATGGCTATGCCTGGGGACGGGGCAGCGTGCTTACCCCTCAGAGCGTTAGCTCTCTGGAGTCTGCCCTATGGGGTCCGCCAAACGGCCAGAGCAGGGCTGAGAAGGGGAGAGGCCTGCCCCGAGGCTCCCTGGCCCAGGGACTTGGGCCTTGTTGGGGGCCTGGGGGCCTGCCCAGGCCATCCACACAGGCTTCCGCCTGGACAGAAGGCTTGACAGGGCCTCAGCTTTACTGGGCTCTGAACAGAGAGACCCAGATGTGTCTGTAGGCCTGAAATAAAACAAATGACTTTTATAGGAAAAGCCATATTTTTTCCACAATGTTTATCTGTCAGAAGAATAGACTCTGTGAGCACAAAGGGCTGCTTACTGGAAAAGATAAAAACAGTTTGCTGCCAATTTTCTCTGGTGGAAAAAAAGTGGTTTGGCGACTAATGAATAACGAACCTCAGTTAACAATGTCTGGAAGGCCCTGCTTCTGGCTCCCTGAGCACAATGTGATGGATAGAAATTAGGAAATTAAAACTGATTTTGTTTCTCCAAATTTAACTGTTTACACTTGAGGAAAAAATAATTGAATAATAATGCTTCTCTTGAGCAATTCCCGCTCCCCGGCCCCCCCCCCCAAATCGTTCTTCATGCTTTCAAAATACCCTGCAGCCGACAGGCCAAGCCTGGTGTCGGCTAACTGGCGGATGGGGGCCCTGGGCAGGCACTGATTGCATCATCAGCCTCCCGCGCCTTGGGCACCAGACACACCCACACCCACCGGGGGCCTGGAGAGGCTGCAGCCACCTGCCCAGCAGGGCCTCCTGAAGGCCACAGCCAGCGCCCTCGGGGTGGCCCTTTCATGGCAGAGTTGGTAAGTGGGGGAGGGGAAAGGCCCCCGCAAGACTCCCTCCCCTGCCGAGGGGGCCTAGAGGGCTTGCGGACGAGGATGCCACAGGGGTGTGCTCGCTCAGGGACCTGGGGGGCAGGGGGCGCCGGGGAGGGGCAGGGCCAGCCGCCAGCTGCGGGCGCCCCGTCACCGCTGCGTGAGTGAAACCAGAGGCAGGAAGGCAGGACAGGTACACAGTGCCAGCCCGAGCTCGGAGACCCAGCTTTGGGGATCCCACGTACTGCCCCCCGACCACTCGCCACCCTCCAGGGCAGGCGGGGTGCCCATGCAAAGCCCGAGCTCACTGCGCAGAGCACACCCACGGGCACCCCTGCATCGCCCAGGGCCCTCGGGGGCGGGCGGCACTGTGGGGCAGCCTGGGGGTGAAGGGGGCCCAGCCACCTCCCCCGGCCCCGTCCCATCTTGGGAGGGTCAGGCTGGGCAGCAGCTCACAGGTAGGCCACGTGGGCTGCCGTGTCCACACTGACCTCGGGGTAGCCTCCCACGTCATGCACGTCAATTCCCAGGAAGTGGCCAAGCCCGTGAGGCATGAACACGGCCCCCAGGTGGGCCTGGACCATGGCATCAAGGTTGCTGCTCAGGACACCGATGCGGGCCAGTTCCTCCAGGTGGATGCGGTCAGCCAGGCGGTGCATGTCAGGCCACCAGACACCTGTGACTCAAGAGAGGGCTACAGTGAGCTGTGGAGACCAGTGGCCTGACCAGGGCTCCCTGGGGCTAGGTTCAGGGGACCCATGAAGCCCTCGCCCTGGCCGAAGCAGGAGGGCCTGAGATGAGGGGCTTTCCCAGCCACAGCTCTGGACCTCGAGACCTTCCTCTCCGTCCGCTGTGCGAGCAGGGCTAAGCTCCTGTCGCCCGTGGCCAGGGCCACCCAAACGCTGCTCCTGTAAGGGCCCAGCCCAGGTATGCTCCCTAGCCCAAGGTGTGTTCCCCCTGGCCGGTGTGTGCTTCTGGGCCAGGGGAGCCCAGCCAGATCCCTGGGCAACAGGAGGAGAAAAGCATGTTCTCAAGAATAGCTGTGGGGCAGCCTCAGTGAGCCCCAGCCAAGGCCCAGGCCCAGGCCCAGAGCCTCAGAGCCTCAGGCTGGGGGCCAGGGGGAGGGGCTGAAGCACCCCTGGAGCCACTGCGGGGAGCAAAGGTTTCTGGGGCAAAGGGGCAGCTGGCACAGCCTGTGGGCTGGCTGAGAGGGTCCGGGGCCCCTCCCGCGGTGAGCGCTGCTGACCACAGCCGTGGTGGCCCAGAGCCGTCCGAGCCCCGGGCTGCTGCCCACTCAGACCACCCCGGGCACCCAGTTTTGGGGCACGCCGGCCGTGGGGCTCAATGGTCAGCCCTGCCGGGCTCCCTGGGAGGCCCCTGGGGGCTGCGGCCTGCGGCTCTTGGACAGCCACCCTTAAAGAGCCTTGGCCACCGCGGGGGCAAACCCACCCGTCTGCTGGGCTCATGGAGTCCCTACCTTCAGTTTGGCTCAAGGGCACTGGGTGCTCAGCCTAAGCACCAGACAAGGCCCTAGGCTGGCAAAGCTCCTGCACCATCCCACGAGGGCTGAGTTTGGGGCAGGCCACATGCAGCTGAGGGCGGTGGCCCCAGGACACATGAGGCCAGGCAGACTGGGTGGGGGCCTAGACCCTGGGCAGCGCTCCGGCCAGACAGGGTGGCCAGTGCTGGTCTCTGCAGCCCCTACATGAGGAGAGCAACCCTGGCTACCAAGGGACCTCCCCAACTGCCAGGCCCTGACCCCACATCCTTCACTGATGGCCACTGTTGCAAGAAGGGGCACAGGGCTCCTGCACTGTGAGGGGCCTCAGTGGGTCCTGCACTGGCAAGGCCTGGGCCACCAGGGTCTGGGCTCAGGCAGAAATAAATGAGAGCCTGGGACACAGGCCATCACCTTTCAGACAGGCTTGCTGGGCACCAGTCCCCCACATGGGGCCCCACAGCTGGGGTCCTTGGCTGGGTGGAGGCCCAGGGCTGATCCACCCTCCAAGCAGATGCATGGGGCTATGCCCTGGACAGCTCACGGGGCAGTGGCCAGCATGGGAACCAAGGCGCAGGGAGGCTGGGGGCGGAAGACGCCCGGATCTATCCTTAGATCTCCACCTTGGAGATGGCCTTCTTGTCCAGCTCCGAGTCCAGCCTTGTGCTGCCCATCAGGGCCCATGAGGGGACAATGTCCTGATATCCACAGCCATGAGGGTCTAGAGTCTGGCTATGACCACAGCAGCAGGGGGGTAGGGCCCAGTCCACACCTCCAAAGGTGGAGCGGGTGGGGGGAGGTTGTTCTAATGGTATGAGATCCTGCCATGGAAACTGGGTACCAGACCACCGCCTGACGGCTCACCTGCTGTGTGACCTGGGCCAGCTTTCACCTCTCGAGCCTCAGATGTCTCTGTCAAACAGGGCCACCACACTGGCCCTAGAGAGCCCCCCAGAGGCTCTGGCACCTACAGGGAGGCCAGGGTGGTCTCCTCCCCCAAACTGCAGGAAGCCCACTGTTCGCCCATCACTTGCAGCCAGACAAACTCTGGTTCAACACTTGATTTCACTGGGTTCCTAGGTCACAAGCCAAGCCTGCCCCAGCCTCAATCCCCTGTTCTTCTCTGAGACCTACCCATCCCACCTCGCCCTCCCCCAAGGCAGGTCACCTCTGTTCCAGAAGCATGCTGAGGTCTCTCTGCTTCAGGCCCTCTGCGGACCTGGCTGGGCTTGGGACTCCTTATCACTGGGGCCTCAGCGTAATCCAGCTCCCTGCAGAGCCCTGTCCGGGCATTCTCCGCTGTCCTGGCTATTTCTCTCCTTGCAGCTTTCACCTCGTGCCCTGGCCCCCCAACAGGTCTGCTCAGTTGCTTCTTGTGTGTCCCCACCAGTAGAGTGGCGGCCTCCCCTGGACACCAGGGCCCGGCTGGGCGGTGCCAATTCAGGGATGAACATGCAGACTGCTTCCCTACAGCCGGCTCCCACTTAAAAATGCCCCCAAGCAACCCTGCAAACTCAGCTGTCTACCTTGGCCTGGCCCCTGAGGAACGGTGTCTGGTGCCCCAACTCCAGCGCAATTCCATTTCCCGCAGGCAGGCCTTTGTCTGGTGGCCAAAGGAGAGCCCCGGGAATCAGCCTGACTTCCAGCCTGGCTAACTTCCACAGTGGGGCCGTGGTCTCAGCCAGCTTCGGCCGAGGATGGGATCAGGTATAAATCATGCTCCACACTGGCAGCTCGGCTCCCCTCCTGTCCTCGGGGGGCCGGACATGCGGGCCCAGGCGGTCTCCACGGCGCCTCCAGTCTTCCTTGCCTGCACGCCCTCGGGCAAGGCCTTGCACACAGCTCTCTTGGCTGGGAGTGGGGGTTTCTGCCTGTGTGTGGTTAGGGTTGTGACAGTGATTAAACCTCCAGCAACTTGGCCCCAGTGTCTGGCCTGGATGGTGGTTACGACACCCACGACCAGGGCTGGGGCCCTGAAGTGTGTGAAGGTTACTGTCCTTGGGCTAGGCTGCAGGGTGGGCACAAACCAGAGGGCCTCCCAGCCACCTAGGCCCAGCTCATGGAGCACAAAGCCTGTCTCCAGACTGCAGGCTCCCCCATCGTAGCCAGAGTGCACCAGCCGTCCTGCTGATACTGGGGACGCCACACTGCAGAGACCGGGCATCGTCTGCCCGGACCTCCCTCGAGCCCCCAGCAAGTGCCACAGCTTGTCATGTCTTCCCCAAAACATCGGAGCCCGGGAACCTTCATGGGCCCCCAACTCTGCCGGACCCCGGCCCAGTTTCCTCCCCAGCCCTGGCAGTCCCTCACCCCCGACTGCGTCCTGCGTGAAGCAGGGTCACTGGGGCCATCTCTTTACAACATGGGTCAGACCAGGCTGGCCCCTGCCCTGAGGAGGGAGCCCTGAGCTCCTCGGGCCAGTCTCACCCCCCACCCGCTCCCAGGCCTACCATCTGCTGTTCCCTAGCTGGGACCACCCCAGGGCCCTCACCTTTGCAGACCCCTTCTCATGTCTCCTGCGGGTCTGTGCTGAGGCTTTCTCCAAGAAGCCCTCCCTGACTGCCCCTTCCTGGGCCATCAGAACTCCTCGCTGCCAGAAGAGCTGCCGGCCCGGCCACAGCTGGTCACAACCTCCAAACCCTGAGAGGGTGGGGCCTGTGTCCTGCTCAGGCCTGGTGAATGGGTGGTCTGAGGGGGAGCCCCAGCCTCCCTCCTGGCTCTCCAGCAGCCAGTGCCGGGACCTCCTGGGCCTATGATTTGGGCAAGTCCCCCATCCCTGTCTGGGCACTCAGATCCTGGATGGCACGGTAGCGTCTGGGTCGGCCCCCCGCACCTGCCTGTTGTCTCAGGGGACTAGAGCCCAGGTGTCCACTCCCAGTGTGTGTCCAGAGCAGACCCAAGTCACCAGCTGCTCTTCTGTGACCACCTGGTCCCCCAGAGGCCTCACCTTCCCCTGATGGGCAGGGGGCCTGCTGGGCCGACAGCCCAGGCTAGCTTCTCAGAGCCTTACCTGCACCCCTCACAGCCTCGAGGCCTTCTGCCCAGAGCATGGCAGCCTTGGGGGCTAGGAGGCCCTGCGCCCAGCCAGGAAGGCAGCAGAGGGCCATGAGCTGCAGCCTCACGCTACTTCCAGACAAAGAACTCACTTTATCAAAGACAAGGGCCCTCAGGGGACAATGTGTGCACCAGGCCCGGGGGAGGCCCAGGGCCGGGGTCCCAGGGCAGGGCCCGTGGACTGCAGGGAGCTGCCTGGCTGGCTGAATTGGCACAGGGCCGAGGGCTTCCAGCCCACCTCACCACAGACCCCTGCATGCTGCCAGGCCCTCCAGGGACCCATTCACCCTGCACGAGGGCAGGGGGCAGCGTGCGCCGGGGCTGCAGGCGCCTCCGGGCTGAGCTGAGCATGGCTGCCTCATCCAGTGCCGGCGTGGTCCCTCCCCCAACACCCTGGCAGGGAGCCCTGAAGGAGCGAGGCCAGGGAGGGTGGGAACTCGCCCACCATCCCACAGCCAGCAGTGGGGCCTCTCGGGCCAGAGGGGGGGCACAGGGCCTTCGCTCAATATAGCCCTCCCTGCTCCTGCTCCCGCCACGGAGGACACCCACGGTCTGGGGAGTGGGCTGGCCTCTACCTCTGTCTGCTGGGGCCCCGCTTTCCTCACCATTTCTAAGGAGAAGCCTGGGGGAGTGCAGTCCAGACACTCCAGGCCCTGCCCTGCCCGGGAGGGAGGTAGAGGCCGCAAAGGCGCCCTGACCAAGGTTCACAGCAGACGCACGGTGGGCGGGTGCAGCCCCAGGTCCCTTTCTCCCACCTGGTCACCTGGCAGCTGTAACAGCGCCTTCCTGACATCTAGACCACTTTGGGGGTAGGGGCACTTTCCAGCGAGAGTCCCTCCTTCTGACTTCACACTGGCTGCTTGCCACCCCCTGTCCCCTGCCAAATGGCTGGGACCCTGACACCAGGGGCAGAGCCAGAAGTGGGGGAAGCGGCACACAACTCCGTGGGTCATGTGTGTGTAGACCCAGACACAGCTGCTTTTTGTGCACCAGGAGTGGTGGGGCCCCTAGAGTTGAATGTGCCGTCTGTACCACCTATGTGGGGGCCCTGCTGGGGTGGGGGCTCAGGAGGGCGGGCCCTGCAGCCTAGGCAGGGGGGGCCAAGGTGGGCAGGCGAGCGAGGAGGAAGAGGGGGGCGCTTGGGTGCTGTTAAGGGACGGCGAGGCTGCAGGAGGCCTCAGTGTGGACGGATGACCTCGGTGCTCCGCGGCGGCTGGAGGCACAGGAGCTGCAGGGGGCCTGCCGCCGCAGCCAGGCTCACCCCAGCCCTCCCCACAGCTCCTCCTTGCAGGAAGGGCTGGGGTCCCACTAGCGTACTCCCTGGTGCCACGGAGACGGGGCGGTCTGCCTGCCTGACACAGCAGCCACGGAGAGCTCTAATTCCAGCCATACAACAGTGCACGGCCTCAGTGCCCAGGGCGCTCCTGTAAGGCCAGCGTAGGGGACATTCTCCCAGGGGAGATGCTCCCCCTCGGACCCCAGGCCTCGGGGCCAAAGCCTGCCTTCCTCAACCCCTCGACCATACATCCGATCACTCGTCCCTGCATCTCCTCTGGCCATCTTGCCGTGACCCCACCATCTTTACCCTTCCCTGGAAGGCCGCAGGAAGCAGTCGAGCAGTCTCAGTGGGTGTTTGTTCTGGCCCAGGAGCCAAACCCACAACCAGGGGCATTTCCGCTAGGGCCGGGCATGGGGTGACTCGGTCATGGCCCCCTTGCTGCTACGGGAGGCGCCTGCCGCCATCGCAGGGCAGCTCTATGGACACAAGGACCCCGCCCGGACAGGCCTGCACTACACGGGAGCCGAGGGAGTTGGGCCCAGCACTCTGGGCGACTGTCAGCATGTCTTAGTCCCGC
This sequence comes from Phataginus tricuspis, assembly GCA_029783875.1. NCBI lineage: Eukaryota > Metazoa > Chordata > Mammalia > Pholidota > Manidae > Phataginus > Phataginus tricuspis. The sequence goes on from JAQQAC010019400.1 coordinate 3,613,770, forward strand.
CGTATGGGTACCAGATAGGAGGGTCCCGGGTGAGCTCTGCTCTGTTGCCCACATAGGGAACCACGAGGCCCCAGCTCAGGCCTAGCCATCACGTGCCGGGCAAGGACTGCCCCACAGTCCGCAGAGACCGGCCCAGCCCGAGGCCTCACGTCTACCCCAAGAGTGGCAGGGCCAGGCAGCCCCAGGGGACTGGGGCGACCAGGTGAGTGTGGGACTGAGCGCAGGCCTTTCGCAGTGCAGTGTGGGGCCCTGGGGACTTGCCTGCGGGCCTGGCCACTTTCTAGGCAGAACTGAGGAGCTGACCGGGCTGCCAGCTGAGCAGGCACCACCCAGGTCGGGTCCTGCCCAGGCCCCCCTGTGGGCAAGTGGGTGACAGGTGGGGTCTGCCAGGGCTTGGCCACCACCTGTCTCAGCGCCAGGGGCTTGGAGCCTGGAGCTGGAGGTGGGTGGAGCTCCTAGAGAGACTTCCTTCCAAAGCCCCACCTACCCAGCATCCCACCAATGATCCCTCCCTCGCCACCAGCCCCAGCCATGCCTTGGCCTTACTCTGTGTGCCCTGACATGTCCAGTGTGAAGTGGGGTAGAAAGCCCCCCATCCTACTGTACTGTGGCCCGACAGCAGGCTGGGGACCAAGCAGGCCCGCTCCCTGCTCCTGGAGACCTGCCCGGGCACGCGTGCATGGAGGCCACGGGGCTCACAGGCGGCACAGCTTGGCTGTCCCTGGCTCTCCCCTTGGAAGGTGGGGCACCAGCCCCTCCAGCCAGGCACCTGGGTCTCTGGGACATCTAATGTCACAACTGCCAAGCACGGGTGAAGAGTCCCCAGGAGGGAAAGGTGACAGTTTGCTCAGCTGATGTGACACCCCCTGGTGCCCCTGCAGAGCACGCAGCGTGGGGAGAGAGCCTGCAGACACTCGGACGGCACCCCACAGCCCACTCACGCCAGCCAAAGCCTTTGCGTGCATCTCAAGTACTTATTGAAATGGCTGGTGCTCAAAACTGAGCACAATTCCCTTGTCTGGTGTAACGGAGGGTGGAAACGGAGGAGGCGGAGTGGCCCTCGCTCAGGGAGATGTATGGCTCCAGAGAGGCTGGGTTTCACATGTGGCCTGTGATGCACTCCATGGCTGAAAGGTCAGAGCAAATCTCCCTGCTCCCAAGGCCCAGCCCCTCCCTTCGGCCGTTTTCTTGGGCCTCCATGTGGGTTTTTTAAAAGCCTGTGGATCCTTTTTCTCGCTACCTTTCCTTTGACACAGAAGGGGGCCGCTGGCCACCCCATTCCCACACTTTTCTGTTCCCATGCAGTTTTTCCATATTAATACTTAGGGGAAGCAGCTGCTTTTAAAACAAGTAATTAACACAAATGTTGTTTTCTTCTGCAGATGCTAAATCAGGCAACACCCGTCACCTTGTCATCCCACCAGATCAACTTTCAGGCTTTCTTTCCTTGTCTTCCTTTCAGGGCATATCCCGGCCCCCGTCCTAGGACTCATCTGATCACCAAGCTGTTCTTGCTGGACAAGGGGCTGGCCGCACCCCCACCCCCGCCCCGGTGCCCTCCATGGGTCCCTAACCTTTAACAGGGGCTCTTGCGGCTGGACAGGGGGCCACCCAGAAAGGCCGGCCCACAGTTTGCCTCGGAAAGCGAGAGCCGCCGAGGGCCTCTCAAAGCATCCGTTCTCCTGGGGACCACGGACGTCACTCATCTCGGCAACTGGCTGTCGGGCCACAGGGCCTGTTATAGCTGGGGAACTCGGGAACTTTTCTTCTTTTTCTTTTCTAAATAAAGGCTCCACAGAGGGGTGCAGGGATTGCCCTGGTCCCCAGTTCCTGTATGAACACAGGGTCTAGCCTTCAGGGCTGTCAGGGCCAGCTCCTCAGATGGTCCTGCCCTCCACTCACCGCTCCCCGGGACACTCAGGCCCTGCCAAACCCAGCTGTACCTGCTGGCCAAACAAGAGGGCATTCATTCCCATGTCCAGCCAGAGGCCAGTGTCCAGAGCTGCTCAAGCCCTCTCTGGAGTGGACTGTGCTTTGGGACAGGGCAGGAGAACATGGTGACATCCCAGTGGCCAATGTGAGCTGCGGACTTACAGGTGGAGATGGTCAGAGGGACTTGGGGTGACCCTGGGCTGAGCTCCCCAATTCCCAGCTCTGTTCCTGCTTGGTGGTCAGCCCCCTTTCCCAGAAGTGGCCCTGGGGACCCGGCACGATACAGAGTGTTACTGGCCAAGCATGGGACAGGGAGAGAGAACAGACTGTACAGTGCACAGCCTACATCTCGGAGACGCCGGCCCCACAGCCAGCCGCATCCCCAACCATGTGGTCCTGCCGCCCGCGCCCTCACCTGGCTTCATGGCACTCATGACGGCGCGGCAGCTCCGCAGCACCGCCTGGTAGATGGCCTTCTGGTCTTCGGTGAACTTGCCGTTGGCAGGAAAGGAGCACGTGATGTCAGAAGAGAAGCAGTAATACTCCCCGCCCATGTCGAACAGGCTGCAGGGACAGGAGGACACAAGGTGTCACCCCCACCCCACGCTTCCCTCCCACTCGATGCATCCGGACGCTGAGCCTGGCCAACCTCGCCGTGTGACCAGTGCAGGTGACAGATCGGGGCCTCATGCCCCGGTGTCTCCTCAGGGTGCATAAGCAACAGAGGACCCCAGGCCATCCTGGGAGACCTCTGTGCCCAGAGTAGGGAAGGCTGGAGGGGGGGCCTGACCCTGCCACACACCCCTGCCCTCCAGGCCTCTGGACTCACCTGGATAACGAGGGAGGGGCAGAGATGTCCCCGGGCCCCCACCCCCCGCCTGCTCTCCATGTGACAAGCACCCAGCAGACCCTGTCAGCCCTTCCCCACCACCACACGGGGCAGGCTGCAGTCCATGAGGCCAGGCGCACAGGGCTGGACAGGGGCCTTGGGACAGACGCACCTGCCTGGAAGAGAAGGCGGGCTGAGCCACACCGCCCAGCTCTCACGGGCCCCGGTGCCTGAGGGGAAACCCAGCCGGGGGCTCTGCTCCAGTTCGGGGGTCCCCGTGTCCCCGTGACCAAAGGAAAGCGTCCCTCTCCCTCCCACGTGGGACAGATGAGCTCCGTGAGGGCCTGAGGGGAGGGCAGGGAGGACAGCCCTCACATCCAGCAAGGCGCCCCGGCATCCCAGGTGGCATGGTGGGGACCAGCGGGGACAGATGGAGGGGTGACGCTGGGGTGCTGAAGGGACCCAGAGCTGGGGCCGTGGCCAGCAGACGCAGCCCAGTCTTGGGACAGCAGGCAGGCCTGAGTCATGAGGACAGGCCTAGCTGGGCCTCCCTCTGGACACCCCGTGACAGGGCCCGGTGCAGAGGGGCCAGGAGGCGACCGGGAAGGGTGCACTCCCGCCCTTGCCGCCTGACTGTGCCCGTGGGGCCAAGGTCCCTGGCTCCTGGCCTCAGGGCCCTCACTGGTCCGCGGCAGGGGAGAATTCCAGCCCTCGCATGGCGGAATGCGACGGGATCGGAGAAGGGCTGCTGGGATCCCAGCGGGTGACTCGCAGCGGGGCCCTGGGTGAGAGGGACAGGGGTGTATGCCCTCCCACCCGAGCACCTCGGCTGCATGCTCCCCAGTGGGCACAAGGAGGGTCCCACCAGCACCCCAGCCCCCTCGCAGGGCAGTGGCCCGGTCACAGCGCTGATGGTGATGAAACCGAGTGAGGGACCTTGGTCCAGCCCCCGGCCTGGGGTCCTGCCGCATCTTCAGGGCCGGGTGGCCACAGAGCCAGGCGGGGATGAGAGGCAAGCCCTCCGTGACTGGGGCCCAGCTGCACCCTCAGCTTCCTGTGGGGGTCAGTCCGGGGGGTCAGTTCTGGCAAATCTGGGCCTGGGCCAGAGCTGTGCCTCTCGGCCCCGCCTGGATGCCCATGGCGAGCACAGCCACCCAACCAGCAGTCCAGAGGCTGCCTGCGCTCCAGCCTCGGGCGCCCCCTTCCCGCACGCCAGAGCAGAGGCCCAGCGGAGAAAGGAGTCAGGCCACACAGCCGCACAGGCAGCCCCAGCCACTCCACAGAAACAGATTTTTAAAGGGAAAACGTGAATGTTTAGGAACCCCGGTCACTTTGCTGGAATCCAAAGTCCCAAGCCGGGCATTTCTGATCCTTTTCTGATTGCGAAACACCATGAACAGTGTCAACAGTGCAAAAAGCACCAGATAACACCTCAGGTGATTCTCAGGGGGTGGGGGAAGAGTCTCCCAGAGCCCCCCCTGCATAGCAGGGGAACCTCGGGCTGGTCAAAGTCATCGACTCTGAGGGACCCTGCTTGGGGCAGGCCAACGGGGGGACCTGGGCCTCACTGGCCTTGACCCACCCGAGCCTACTGGGGGTGCTGAGGACAAGGAAACAGGCCCTGGGCAGACACGCCCAGACATCTCCTCCCCTGGAGGCTCCAGACGCAACAGGGCATTGGGGCCAACAGCTGCCTGCGGGCTCCCTCCTGCCAGGGCACAGCCCCCCCAGAGCTGGCCAGGAGGGTGGGCACATCTCAGCCCCGAAGCCTGGAGCCTAGCAGTGGGCTCTCCTGTCCTGCCTCTGACAGTTGGCCTCAGGTCCTCAGTTTTTCCACCTTTGAAATGGGGCCCCCACCACGGTGCTGGTCTGTGTCCTCTCAGGACCAGTGCAGGTGGGAGCGGATGGGGAGCGTAACTGTGTGGGGCCACGGCCCGGTTTCCCCCGGGGAGCAGAGTGTTTTCATCTGTGCTCCTCAGAGGCAACAAAGGAAAATGGTTTGTGGTTTTCTGATTCAGAACATCCAGGAGTGGGCTGAGCAGACAGGACAGAGCTGGGAGAGTGGGGGACACAGATTCCTGGGGGCCCCACATTAGAGGGCAACCTGGAGGGGCGGGGCGGCAAGTTCTACTGGGCTGTGCTGATCTCAAAGGAAAACAGAAATTGAACTATTTAAAAAACCAGGAAGTCCCTAAGAGCACCCTGAACACCACAGTCATCCATAGCGGTGACGACAAGCCTCTTTCCCGGGGCAGACAAGACTCCTGACCAAGTTCTCCAAATTCTCCCTAGAAACACAGGAAGGACGTGGGATGGTGGGTGCTTGGAGTTCCTCGTCAAGCCTGGCTTCATCGCACAGATTCTAGAAGACTGCAGCCGTACTTTTCTGTTTTAAAATCATGTACTTCTGGAGAAGGAAGTGTACGCCCAGCCGGCCAGCTCCATCCTGCCCAGCGACGCTCGGGCACGGGGCTGATGTCTATTTTCGTGCTCTCAGTTCCTTATCCTTTGCTTTTCTTTTTTTTTTTTTTTAGTCCCCCTCAGAGTTCCTACACGCTTAAGTTACTTAGATTCAAGCCATTCTGGAATCCAGGATGAAAGCCGTCTCTTTTATAAATCATCTCCCTCCAACTCCTTGGTGTCCACTTTGTCCATCCTCTGAATGCAGAACTGACAAGCGGACAATTCAGTCATACTTTGGCTCTACGGAAAATGTAGGACCCCTCCTCCCTGGTTGCCGGGGACGCCCACCAGGGACCCCACCGTCTCTGGCTGAGTGAATGTGTGCTAATCTAAGACATCTGGGGAGACGTCACACATCTCCAAGCAGTATGCTGGCGTCTCACCGCTCACGCGCGCTCTTCTGTTTCTATTTCTGGCTGGGATGAGAGGCTCTGTCTTCCGCTGGCTCCTCCTGGGCAGCCTCGTGCCCGGGCTACCTGCCACTCCTGGCCCACTCAGGCTCTCCCCGGGCCTCCCTCAGCGCCCTGGGCCGCACTGCAGGGACCAGGCAGCCCGCAGGCGGAAGGCCTTTGAGATGGCCGGGCCCGTGGCGCGGAGGCTGGGAAGGGCTTCGGCGAAATGCTACAGCGCTCAGACTGGGCTGCTCTGCCTTCAGCTTGGGCTCCGCTGTGATCTCCCGAATCTCAGCCCAGCTCTCAGCTGCCTCTCACCTAAGACCGACTTTGCCCAGGGACAGAGGCCTCGTCACTATGGCAGAAGTATTTCAGAGCTCAACTTGCAGCCGTCTGTCTGTATTCCAGGCGAGGCTGGGGATTTCTGAGCAGCAGGCACCTCCCGCTTCTTTTCCTACCTCCGTGTGAGACAGTGGGAGGCACACACGGGTCACTTTCCCGTCCACCTGCTGCGGTGGGCAGCCCCTTCGGGCGAGGGGCGCCAGCCGTCCCTCGGAACCCTGGGGCAGGCTCACTGAGAGGGCCTCTCCCCACTGCCTTCTGGTTATCCCTGTGGCCCAGTCCAGGCGCGCGGCGACTACTGCTGGCGGCCCGGCCGACACGACGTTGCCCAAGCAACCCACCCCCAGGGCCAGCAATCCTTGCACACCTGGTACGGAGCAGGCTAGTTTTGGGGCCTCCTGTGTGTCTGGAAAGAACTGTTGTTACCATTTCAGGGATGACATGGGGAGAAGCGCGGCACCAGTGTGGGGCCAAGTCCCCAGAACGGACACTACCCAGCAGCTGGCCCAGTGTGCATGGGGACACGGCAGCTGCCCACCCCAGAGGGCAAGGGCTGGGCGTCGGGGCGGCGGCCCCTGCGGGGGCGGGAGGGAGTCGGCGTCACACGCACAGCACATGCTCCATTTCACTTTTCTGGTAAGCAGTGTCCCGTGATGTGGGCGAGCACCCAGGCTGTCTGGACTGGGGCTTTTCAAGCTGTGGGTTGTGAAGGCAACGAAGCGCAGTGTCGGTGAGAAGCATAAACAAATTGACCAGGATGGTTAGACAACACGTGGGACGGGTGTCCGGTTATAACCCCTGTCTGTGTGCTTGGGGCTGGGCTAGGACGTTAAGGGGCGCCTCTAACAGGGAAGGAACGCTGAAGGTCCCGGCCACTGGTCTGCACAGACAGCTGGCCAGGCCTGTCCCTCCTGAGGCCCAGGCATGTCCTCAAGACCATCACATTCTCAGGACGGGACTGGCTGGGCTTGGCACTGGGGAGCCAGCCCTGGATGTGACACTCATTCTCTCAAGCTGATGGAGGCATCGGGTGGCAGGCCAGGTGGCGCTTGGGGACCGCCTCACCCCAGCCGTCTGCCAGCTGGGCAGGGCCCCGGGGCACCCCAGGGCTGCAGATGCCAGACAGACATCGGACCAGGTGCCCCAGGAGCAGGCAGAATTGTCCTATGGGCTGCCAAGGTGGCTACCGGGGCCCTGGGGGTGCAGTGGGAGGTCTGTGATGGAGACGCAGGCTGCTGCCCATGGCAGTGGCCCAGGATGGAGGGGGTGACCTTCCCCGGCAGTGTGAGCTCATATCTAGCCCACATCGAACCCGCGGAACTGACAGGGAACCACGTGGGGAGAAGGGCAGGAAGGAGCCGCTGGCGAGCGCGCCGGCGGCAGGAACGCAGGGCCCCTCACACCTGTCTCCTCATCTGTGGGAGGCAAGAACCGGGCAGCTCCGCGGCGGCCCTCTCCTCTGATGCCACCTCGGCTCGGGACGTGACACGACAGACACCACGGGCTGGTGACACGACAGACACCACGGGCTGGTGACACGCCAGCAACAGTCCCGGTGACTTTAAGGGCTTCCCGGCGGGACAGCAGCCGCCCTATCTCTCCGGGCAAAGAGAATTAGGGCTCTGGTAGCGTGAGCGGCGTCCCCGCCTCCGCCGTCAGCCGGCGTGCTAGAGCCGGGGCTCAGGCTGCCGGGCCGTGGCCAGGGGACACGATGGGGAAGGAGGCGCCGGTAATGGCACTGAGCACGGTGCTGGGACAGGCTTCTCCCACTGACTGGGCTGGCTGCCCCCTCCCATGGCCCCGGGGCGACACAGGACCCCCGCTGCAGGGACAAGGCCAGGCCCACACATCTGAGACAATGCTGCCCTCTTCTGGCCAGCGCTGGGCGGCCCGGCTCCCCACCCACCAGCCGTCCTGCCCGCCGCCGGGCAGCCCAGGCCTGGGCGCCTCTACCGGGTGCTGCAGAGGGGCTGAGAGGGGCCACAAGGACCCCAGCCCAGGAGCCTCTCCTGCTGCCACCCAGGGCCCTGCCTCACCCCTGCCCCCTGGCGGGCCTGCCGGTGGGCCCAGGGAGCCGGGCAGTGCTCCGAGGCCAGCCCCAGACTCGGGAGTGCGGCACAGGAGTGGGACCGACTTTGGGCGCGCCGCTTCCCAGGGGATTTAAACATGGACAGTGGCGCTCCATGGCGGCCCACGGGTCTCCGCGTCTCCGCCCACCATGGGGACTCTGGTTGCCAAAGCCCGAGCCAGCTCTGGGAGGACGGGCAGCGCAGGGGGCTTGGAAGAGGGTCTGGTCAGGGACAGAGGGTCCCGGCCGCGTCTATGCGCACACTCCCTGGTGAGGAAGGGTCTTCCGGGGCCCCCAACTAGGAAGATTCTCACGGACCTTGGACAACGTCCCTTGTGTAAGCATGGGACAACAGCTAATGGCTTCTCTAGGACAGTGACCTGGTGATGGGGGCTCATGGTGAACCCCAACAAACACAGAGGGAGGGACTCTGAGAGCCAACCAGGCCCTAAAAAGCCTCACGGTCCTGAGCCAGCCCAGTGGCGGCAGGGTGGGGGGGGGCAGCCGAGAGAAATGGGAAGGGGCCCAAGGGGCCGGCAGGGTGTGCGGAGGGGCCCTCAAAATACTCCTCCCAGCACTCGGGGGAGAGTCTGACGTGGAGCAAGAACCAGCGCGTCTAACTTACTGGCCCCAATCTACAGGGTGTCGACGGAGGCCGACAAAGGCCATGGCTTAGCTCCAGGCAAGCTCCTGGTACTGGAAGGACAGAGAAGTGGGAGGTGGGCCTGGCCGGCCGCACGTTCCACCTGGCACACACCCAGAGGACAGTTTGGGGGCTAGAAACACGAGAAAGCAGGCCGTGGACCTCAGGAGCTATCTGCGGCTCTCGCTCCGCTGGTGCATTTGCCTCCAGGCTCTACCACGTCAGCTGCTGGAAATGGGCTCAGGGCCCGCAGCACAGCTGGGAGAGCGCATCCCCTCTTGGCTCTGGGGATGGCCACCGTGCCGTACCCGCAAGGGGCCACGCACTGCCGGGCTCCACACAGCACTGCGCTATCACTTCCCAGAGCTGGGCGTTGTATTGCCTCCAGCGACAGAAAAGCTGAGGCTCTCGGGTGTCCACTCTGCTGGAGAGGGAGGGAGGGCATGTCTGGGCCTGGAGGGACACGGATGGAAAGCGCCGGTGCCCTCAGCACCTACTCCAGTAGGGCCTGACTGCCCTGGCCCCACTCCAGCTCCCAAGGAGCCCCATGACCCGATGTTAAAAGACCTCTGGGGCATTTTCCCGGGACATCAAGGGGTTGAGACCCCGATGGGAGCATGGAATAGTCTCTCCTCAGAGAGACACTCAGTTTCAGGAAAAATTCTGCGCTGTGCTCCTATTTTGGTCTCATATGATGAAGCCTGGTGGCTTTTATGTTGGGACACTAGACTGATTCGTTATTTACTGACCACAGTCCGGCAGATCAATTTCAATAAAACAATGGATTATAAATGCTGCCAGCAATCTGGCGGTAGCAGTAACCAACAGAACATGTTATTCTAAATGCTGCATAATAAATTGACTATAATAAACTCATAATTATTCTACTGGCTACATTTCACAGTTAGCACTAGAAAAGTAAAATCACTAATTTGGGCTTGGCATTCACATCTGTGGGATTTCTCAGATCACTCCTGTTTCTAAAGCTGCAACCAGGAGGCCCAGGTGCCCCGCGCTGCTGAGGGGGGTTGAGGCCACAGCAGCTGGGGCCTGATCTATGCTCTGCCCTCTGTCAGCCAGGCCCCACCCCAGGAACACTGGGACCAGCCTGTGAAACCAGCTGGTCTGCACCCCATGAAAATGGAGTGAACACCCTCTTTGGGGCAGATACAGAGGAGAGTGGGAAATAGCCACTTCCTCCGGGGTGTGCCAAGCTCAAAGAGGAGAAAAACTCATGGCCACATGGCCCGGCCACAGGGCCCTCCAGCAGGTCAGAGCTGCCTCGGGATAGCTGGAACCCCACTGGTACGGCTGGGTCTCTGCCTCTGCCCAGGCACTAGGTCCTCCTGGACCAGCCAGAATGGGCTGCAGAGTCAAAAGCATTAGGAGAGGTTCCAGGAAGTGACGGTCCCTGGAGATGCCAGGTAGCCTCTCTCTGGGGCCACCAGTGGCTCAGCCATGGCCCAGAGGGCAGGGGCCCCTCCTTTCCTTCGTCCACAGCTGAGCCACGTTGGATGCAGCCAGCACCCCCCTAATCCCGCTAGCTCGGCACCTGGACCGCCCCCGCTCACTACCCATGTCCGTACCTCACCCACACGAGGAGGGAGTACGTGGGTGCAGGCTTATGAGGTGCCCACCCCTTGGATCTGCATGAGAAGTTCTATGGAAAAAGATGTGCCTGGTGCCAGGCTCAGGGGAAGCCCCAGAGAAGGACAGTGCATGCGCTCGGCCCCTGTGCCGGGAGGGGCACTAGGCACCCTGGAAAGGTGTCCTACTGGCCTGCCTCTGTGCGCACTTTGGGTGTCCCTTTCTGCAGGCTCTCAACCTGCCCCGGGGGAGGGCACATCACCTTAGCAGCCGTGCTCCTGACATGTTCCCTCTGCTGCCCACGCAGTCCTGAGATGTGTGCTACCTCCACCGACAGAAAAGTGGCTGAGGCTCAGAGAGGGAGCTCAGTGACTCTGTGTCATCCCAGAAGGCTCAGCGAGACTCCTGCCAACAGTGGCCTGAGCCAGAACATCCCAGCCAGCTCCTAACCCTGGGTGAGTGGAGAGATGGGAGCAGGTCACGGTGCGTGGTATGCCCTGCGGCAGGGGGGCCCTGGGATTGGGTGGGTTTCCAAAACCACTTGGCAGTGACAGCTTAGGACATGGCGAATCTCAGCTCACACCCCCTGATGGATGTGGGCTGGGGACCCGCAGGGCCCAGGCAGAGATGGGCTGCACCGGCATGAGGCCAGGCCCTGGCCTGTGTGCAGGCATCACCGGGACTCAGCTTGGATGCTGGGCCTAGGAGGGCAACGTGCACGACCTGACAAGAGGCCACGGCCCTGCTGGAGGCAGGCTTAGGGGAGCCCTGCCCAGGGCCTCAGCGATAGGAGGGGAAGGCACCAAAGAACAGGGTGGGCCAGTGCGACCTTGCCTGCCAGTCCATGACGCCAGCAAATGCCTGAGGGCCAAGGTGGGGCAGGGCTGCAGAGCCTGTGGCCTCGGGGCAGCTCTCAGTAGCCGCAGGGCAGCCTGGACTGGCCATGCCGACATCCAGGCGGTGGAGAGGACAGGTGGGGAGCGCCACGTGCCCACAAGCTGAGGAGGGGCCGGTCCGGGGACACACCTGTGGACCCCTCCCCAGGCGTGGGGCAGCCCCCCAGGGAGGCGAGAGCCCCACACACCAGGGGCCTAGGGACAGGATCCGCGTCCCTGGAGGCTTGCAGGCTGGGGGTGCTGCTCGCATGTGCTCAGTCAGGAGGGCGCATCAAACTGGGCTCAGAAAGGCCCCGCACACAGCCGTGAGGGCCCAGCACTCCCTCTGACCTCATGAACTAACGGCGCTCACGTCAGAGTCCCGAGCCTGAGGCTGGCAAGTTTCAGAGGGTGGAAGTTCCCTGGGGGTCTTCCCTCCGCTGGACTGAGGGGCCCACCCTCTTGGCACTGAGACAGAGGTGTGTGCATGTGTGGTGGGTGCTGAGCAGAGGGTGGGGGACAATTCAGGCCTTCCTCTGAGATTGTGCCTCAACACAGGGGCCCCTGCAGCCCTCTTCTGGGGCCTCCGTGGCCCTGGAGAGGAGGCGACATGCAGGCTGGCAGCCTTGGCCAAGAAAGAGCAGGCCCGGAACCTCACTGTGCTCAGCTCTCTTAGGGCAGAGACGGAGCCCCACGGCGGCCCTGTCGTTCACACGCACAGCCAGGGAGCAGGGCAGCTCGGGGGCCGGCTCCACTCACCACATGTCTCCATCCTGGATGGTCCGGTCGTTGGGGGCCCCGGCGTGCCCGTAGTGCAGCACAGCTGAGTTCTCACCACTGCGGAGAACCGGAGGGAGGTCAACAGCCCATCTTCACCCAACAGGCCGGGGGGCTGGCACCCCATTCCCCTGTGCTGCAGGCAGCAGTCGGGGTGGCTGAACCAGGCCCACTGCCTGAAGTGGGCGTGGGGGCACAGCGGCCCTGGTATCCTGCAGCCACACCGACGGCAGCCAGCCTCTCGGACCACAGAGGCGCCGCCTGCATTCCTCCCTGGGGTGGGGATGTGGGCCTGATGTGGGAGCAAGGGTCTCCAGGGCTGGGGAAGGGACTCTCAGGAAGCCCTCCTTTCCGGGGGGCTGAGGGGGGCCCCGTGCAGAGGCCAGGGCTGGGCCAGGAGCCGCCACGGAGGCCGGCTGGAGCAGGAGACAGGGCACCCGGGGCTCCTTGCTCCTCTGCCCCAGAGTGCTTCCCTAACGAGCGATGCCTTTAAGAAAAAACAGTACTTTTATGTCTGACCAAAGGGGGAAAAAAAACCCCACCTGGTGTAATATTTACGGCCCTGCTCACGAGTCTCGGGAACCATAAAAGTAGAAATAATGATTTTTCTCTCTATCCACCAGAGAAGAACACTTCCAAAGAGTGAGCTGTTCACATGTATTATTCATGTGCCGAGGACGTGCACAACAGCAGAGCTACCGGCTCTGTCCTCGCAGGGCAGAGGCCAGCACCTCTGACCCAAGCACAGAGCATGGGGAGACCGCATGCGGTGACCCAGGAGATGCGGGGGCCACCAAGCCAGGACGTGCCCCTCAAGGACCCGCAGACACGCAGACACACCAGTGAGCACAGAGCTGTGCACACCCCTGTGGACCACATCTGGCCACATTCATGGTCGTTTCTACCCCGGGCCAGGCATACTCAGCCACATGCAGGGGACATGCACAGAGTCCTCCTGCCCCCAGTAGCAATGTGCCACACACAGAGATGCCTATAGTGACGCCCCTCACCACAGAGGCCCAGCCCAGTCCATGCTGGGGTGTTCCCCACACAGCCGCACCGACTGCCATGCACACGCTGTCCTGCCCTGACAGCCCCTTCTACCCCTGCTGCACACAGGAGCTGTCACAGCTTGCTGGGCATGTGCCTGTGGAGAGTGGCTGAGGAGGGCCGGCAGCAGCCCGGGAGGAGAAGCCACCAGGAGATGGGATGGGAAGGCCTGGCGTAGACAGGTCGGCTCCCTCCTTAGCGCTGCCCTGGAGCCTTAGGGGAGAGGATTTCTAAGCCTAGGAGGGCACGGGTGCAGCACCTAAGCTGGCGCACCTCACTTCCCCCAACCTCCCCCCGCGATGACCCTCCTCCACCCGCCCCGGGCAGCCAGAGGCCCGCACTCACCTGCCGCAGATGCAGGTGTACGAGCTGTGGCGCATGCCGCCCCGCGAGTAGCAGTAGTGCTCGAAGAGGCTGCCGAGGAAGGAAGACACGTCAGGCTGGAGTCATGGGCGCGTGCAGGCCCCCGGGCAAATTCTCAGGAGTCTCCGTGCACCTGCAGGGGGGCCTGAGCTTCCCAGCATGGGGCTGTGAGGCTTGTAGCCTGGAGCTGAGCGCCAGCCACAGGCCACAGAAGCACAGAGGTCAGTGTGGGCAGGAGCGAGGGTGGAGCGGCTCACCCCTTCCAGTGCCACGGCCCTGTGGGAAGACAGGCTGGGGCAGGGCCACCCAGCTCTGCAGGGCTGGAGGGAGTATTTCCCTGTGATTCCTACAACCAGTGGCCACAACCCGCCCCACAGTGAGGTGCGAGACGCACAGTCAGGGAGGAAGGCGAGCTCCTCCAGCCACCTGGGACCCTGTGCCTGACCCTGTGGCGGGTGCAGGGAAGGAGGGCAGGGGTCATCGGGCTGGAGGACAGGCCCTCGTGCAGACGGAGCAGGGCAGGGATTTCTCCAGGGAGGCGGAGAGAGGCAGGGTCTGGGGGCGGGCCCCGCTTCTCCTCCCTGGGACAAGCAGCAGATTGGCTGACCTCCTGGAAAAGCTCCCACCCTGAGCAGGGCAGGCCTGGAGCAAGGTCTGGAGGGAAAGATGAGAGGTGGTAGCAGTAGCTGGCGCCCAGGGCGAGCCCAGAGACAGAGCCAAAGGAGGGCGCCAGGAGCACAGGACGTCAGCAGAGACCTGCCAGCCCAGGAGTGCGATGGAGGTCGGAGGGTGAGCCAGCCTTGGGGAAGGCCTGGGCCTCACCCCATTTTCTGTGGGGCTGGTGGACCACATCAGCCACCTCAACACCACATTAGCTGTGCTGAACCCTTGGGAGACCACACTGCCGAGAGTCCTAGAGAGGCCAGACCCTGTGTGCCCCCATCATGTGCCCCAGGACCTGGGTGTGGGGCTTGTCTTGGCATGAGACTCTGTGCTCCAAGGGCCCAGCCCTCTGGTGGCCCTGGCTGAAAAGCAGGTCCAGGTGGACCCCACCCCAGCCACTGGCCACGGGGACAGGAGAGACCAACGACAGGGCTGTGCCTCTACCCCTGTCCTCAGGTCACCCAGGCTGCCATGGGCATGTTAAGTGGCAATCCCGCCCTGCACGTCCTAGGCCTGTGTATAGAGGAGTCTAATCTTCCAGGCACTGTAAACACAAATTATGTCTAATTGTTATGACTGGGTATTAAGCAGTTGCCATGCAGGAACAGTGCTGCTATATCCTGTTGGCTTTCAGACTTGCTTTATAAACCCTGCAGGATAATCGGGCAACTGTGAGTGAAGTATTTCCTCAACATTAAGGATTTCAAGAACTGCCAGGCAAGTGAGGAAAACCGCACGTTCCCCATTCACGCCGTCCCATATTCACAGTGAGAGCACCCAGGTGCTGCCATCAACTTCCACCTCAGCTCGAGGTGGAGGCCATGGGGCAGCAAGCCCACGTCACACCCTGCGTGCGGCCACAGCCCTGCATGTTCTCCAGTGCAGCCAGCCCCCCACGCGGAGCCCCTGCAGGCAGCCCCCAACTCTGCAGCACCTCTGCTCCCTGCCTAGACTGCAGGGCCTTGGACACCAGGACTGCACTGCAGGCCCATGGAGAACGGGAGATGCCCAGCATGCCAAGGCGCCGTGGTGCCCCCTTAGTGTTGGCAGGCACAGCCCTGGCCAGACCGAAGTGGGCCCAGGAAGCCACAGGGCCGTTCTCCAGGGGATGGGGACAGGCACATGATTGCAGGCCACATTGGGAATGGCCAGCTTTCGGGACAGGCGGAGGGACAGCAGGTGAACAAACCAGGATGTTCTACAACAGCTTGAGGACAATGGGTCGGTTGGTTCCCTCCCTGCAGGCAGTCCAGGCAGCAGGCCTTCCCCTCAGTACCGACCGCCTTCAGTGTATGCCCTGGCCTTCGTTTAAGAAAACAAGAAATCTAGAGAAAAGGCGCGGCTTCCAGAAGCACCAAACTGAGGACAGCTGACCCACGTCCACCTGCAAATCACAGGACAGCTCCCCAGACAATCCCACACACCCACAGGAAGGGAAACACCACACCACACGCAGGAAAGTCCCTTTAGAGGGTTTGAATTCCTTCCAATCGGACTTTAGCACCTACTTTTGATTTAAATGGACTCTCTGCATGACACGAGGACAACCCGGTGCTCTAGAGGCAGGTAACAGGTGCAAGCAAGGGGCCCGTGTTCCTGCTCATGTGCCTCCGAGGACCCTCTGTCTGGGACCCGGGGCCCGGGCTGTGGACACGCAAAGGCACCCACGTTCTGGGCGAGCACAGTGGCTCAGGGGGCCTGTGGAAAGATGAAAGTTGGTATCATTTCTGATTTTCATGATGGGGATTGAGCAGTGGATGCTCCAAACCGGGGCCTCGTGCCTGACATGAGGCCCCCACGCTGCTCAGTCAGAGCTCAGCGAGCACAGGCCACCAGACTAGACTGTGGCACCAGAGACGGTGGCTCATGGACCAAGGTGACAACAGAGGGACCCTTGATGAAGACCCTTCTAGACCATGGCAAACATGGCAAACTGTGAACCAGGTGAAGGTGCAGCTGACTCCTGACCCCAGGGGCTAACACGTCTGTGGCCAAATTCATCTCTCAGGCCCAGAGGGGGGCCCCAATGAGATGACGGCAGAGTAGGCGGCTGGAACCCCCAGCCCCCACCTCCAACACCCAGAGTTACTGCAAAAAACACAGCAAGGAGAACCAAGGTCACTGGGCAGGAAGGAGGGCGAGGCCAGAAAGGAAGAGGGGACCATCGGTTGTGGGACCCTGGAGGCCGTGGCTTTCACTATGTGGGGACAGCAAGGCCTCGGGCACACAAGAGGTAGGGGACTAGAACCGAGACCCCACCCCACGTAAAGCTGGGGCCTGGGCAGGGATGCACCCTCAGCATGAGGGGAGCCTGGGGAAAAATTCACCAGCATCCAAAGAGGCAATCAAGCAGTTTGCCCGGGCTCTGCGGAAAAATAACGAACATTCCCTCAGGGTTTATAGCACAGGTCCACCTTCCATGGGGTTCAGGTTCAAGTGTGAACTACCTGCCCAGTTTGGAAACCCCCACGCCAGGAAATTTCCAGAAAACTTGGTCCCTGACTGGCGACATCTAAAGCACCTGGCATCAGCAGTCAGACATGAAGCCAAACTGGGCGGCCAAGATGTGTACAGACACACGCATACACATACGTGTGCATGCACATACATAAAACAGATAGGCACACACAAACACACATGGACATATACACCTCCCGCACATGCTGAAGATGAACTCACAGTCTGAAAAAGACCACAAGAGTCAGACACGGCGTGCAGCAGGCCGAGGCCCCCGGGACTTCCGATAGCAGGATCATCAGAGACCATACACACATACAAAATAACACCAGTATGAAGACACAACAGGCAGATTTTAGAAAGAACGAAAACAAACTCCTAGAAATGAGCAGTCCACCCACCCGAGGACGCAGACAGGAGGTAGGCAGCAGGGCTGATGGTCCCAGTGACATCTCCGCCTGCTCTCCTGGTCGGTCTGTGACTCTCAAGGGCAGCGCAGCGTCGTCC
Source organism: Phataginus tricuspis (assembly GCA_029783875.1). NCBI lineage: Eukaryota > Metazoa > Chordata > Mammalia > Pholidota > Manidae > Phataginus > Phataginus tricuspis. Next base: position 3,630,718 of record JAQQAC010019400.1, read on the forward strand.
TGGGCCTAACTGCTCCTGTGCTCACCTGGACAGAGGATGGGGTGGGGGGCACCCTGGCTGAGCAAGCCTCCCCCCACAACTGTCCCCCACAGCAAGAGGGGCTTCCCGGTGAGCAGGGGTCTGCCCACAGCCCTGCCACCAGCCCATGGACGGCCCACTGCTCTGTGGGCCCTGATGCTCTCCCCCACATGGCCATTCCTCTAACACCCTTGCCTATAAATTTCTCCCAGACGAGACAGGGGTAGAAAATGCTCTGTATTCAGGCATAAATGAGAACCTTTAAGCAACCTGGGAGAGTCTGTGCAGTGAATAACGGGGCGGATGGAGCTACTGCAGCCAGAGAGGGAAGGGCCATTTGTCAGCACCTGGAGATGACTAAGGAGGCAAGGGCAGCAGATTCGGAGGCGGAGAAACGGCCCATGGAGCCTTCCCGGGCACACGGCCCAGCTCCAGCCCTCTGAGGTTTACCATCTGCTGAGGAGACAGTCGCAGCCCTATAAAAATGTATCAGCTGCCCAAGATAATGTCAGAGGGGCTGCCCTGGGCAGCCAGCGCCACCAAGCTGTCAGCGCGACGGCTGAGTGCTGGCAGATGACCAGCTAGGGAGGTCAGCAGGGGCCGTGGGCGGCACTGGCCCCATCCTCCTCCTCCCCAGCCAGGCCTTGGTGCACATCAGGCCCCCAGGAGGCCGAGCCAGGAACCGGAGAATGGAAGGGAAGATGGGCGGGGTGGTCGAGGCCACAGGGCTAAGCAGAGGGTCTAGGAGAGCAGGCGGTCATTGCACGGGGGCCGAGGCATTCTGAGCTCAATGCAGGGCCTTCCTGGGCCAGGGTGGCAGCCGACACCCACGGTCTCTCCTGGAAGAGGCGGTCCTCCTCCCCACCCCCTACTCCCTCACCTGGGGTTCCCCACTCTGTCCCTGTCCCATAGTCCTTGCTCCTGGCCCCGCACCCAGCCTCCTGGGGGCTGCTCAACACTGACGCCAAAGGCAAATCCTGGCTCTGCCACTTGCCAGCGGTATGACCTCTCCATGCCTCAGTTTCCTCATCTGTAAGATGGGATGAAAACAGTACCTCCCAGAGGGCTGTGGTGCCATTTAAGTGATTTAATACATAGGAAGTGTGAAGAACAGTCCGGGCACGTTACTGACACGTGAGACATCGTCACCGTCCCTGTCCAGAGGCCTCAAAGGGGGGGTGCACACAGCAGACACCCTCCCTGCAGGCTGCAGGAAAGGAGGCCTGGATGTGACAAACAGCCTCCTGGCTACTCCTTTAAAACCCGAGAGAACACCACACAGACCCGTGGCCCTAACACCCATGGCCCCACGTGCCAGTGCAGACAGGTTCTCCACGGGTGCCCTGCAGTCCCATGCGGGCTGACACACACACAGCACCGCCAGGAAAAACACATACATGGAGTTTCCCTGGACACAGCACGTTTCAGCCCACAGTCCCTTCCCAGATGCCTCTGCCCTGTTCACAGGCTGACCAGAAGTCTCACATCCTTGGGGTAGCACCAGGCCTCAAGCAGTGGTAAGAGAGAGGCTCGTGGTATTTGGGGACTGTGTTCTGTGCAGTTGTCACAGCCCCGAGTTACTTTTAATGCACATTTATCCTATTGATTATTATTTTATACTGTAAATGACCACGACCATGTAATGAATGTGATATGCCCTTTGAAGATCCATCTACTTACTAAAGGAAAATTCTTGATGGTAAGAAAAACTGGGCCCTGTGGAAAAGAGCCCTGAGATTCACCTGGGGGCCAAGTGGGAGTGTTTTCCTGTCTTCCCAAAGCGGAGGCAGCAGACAGAGGGGATTCAAGCCAAACCCAGAGGAGGGGTTTCTACCAGTGAGTTAGCAGGAGGAAGAGAACACCTCTTGCCTGGAACTGGAAGCTCATGTAATTCCCAGGGGAGGGCTGGGCGCTGCTCCGCTCGCTGACTCTGGGGGAGCCGGGGGGTCATCAGAGCCCACTCAGCAAGAGAGGCCCCTTCTATTCTTGCAATGGCTGCTGCACAGGGGGGTTCCAGCTGCCCGTCCCAGGCTCTGCCCAAATTCCCAGGAGAGTCCCAGCTCCTGTAGCTGAGCTCGGTGTGGGCCTTTGAGCAGGGGTAGTGGGGGGCGGCTCTGCCCCTCTCCTCCAGATGAAGAAAGACCCAGAGCGAGCTAGGGAGTCGCCAGCAAGGCTCTGAGTGTGTTTTAAATGAGCAAGTAGCCTTCAGTTGGTCTATCACTGAGCTCGGTGCAGGGCCTTCTTGGGCCACGGTGGCAGCCAACACCTGGGGGGCTGATTGAAAGCCTTGGACTAAACTCAGAAATGCATCTATAAGCCAGTGTTCAGGGCACAGCCGGCACTGAGGGCACCACCAGGGCCGTAGCCCATCCGCACTGGCTGCAGTGACTGTCTCCGCCACCAGGGGCACTCTTTCTGCTTGCTGCTCCTTGAGTCTCCTCTCTGCTGCCCCCACCTGGTCGGACTTGGAGCAACAACGCCTTTCCACCCAACACCTCCCACGAGCCCAGCCAGCAAGAAACACTGCACAGCCACCCGCAGCCAACATTTACAGCAGTCCTTCAGGGAGGAGTGATTTTCCTACTTCGTAGATGAGAAAACTGTGGCTCACAGTGGTGACATGCTCTGCTCAGGCAGCTGATCAAGTCTGCCCTCAAGCTGGGAGTCCACGCAGGGTTTCTGAGCTGAGGCAGGTTTCCAAAGGCTCAGACTGCCCACGGTGGGGGACTGGACTAGCACCTGCCTCAGCAGGATGCTTTGAGTCCTGCAGATACTGGTGGTGGGTCACACTATGCTACACCTTCTAGGGCCCTGGCCGCACGTCTGTACACGGGGCCCGCAGAGAGCCAAAGACGGGTCACCAGGACAAACAGCCCCGCGGGATGCTGGGCGAGGACGGGCTGTCCTCAGAGAGTGCCCCAGGAGGGCTGGTGGAAAGGAGCTGGTGCTCCGGGACAAGCCCCTGGGATGCAGAGACCCTGGAAGCAGACAAGCCACCAACCACAGGCAAGGAGAGCAGCAGAGAAGGCCGTGGTCAGGGCGGGAGGTGAGGAGAGACGGCACCTACCCTCTTCTCTCCCCAAGAGCGGCGGTACCAAGGGACGAGATAATTAGCATTTTAATTGGGTAATTAGGAGTTCTACATTGCCTATCTTGTATAAGCATAACTGAGGACATAACATGACATTCAATTAACAAATATGTCCCTTTATTCTTGATATGCTTGATTAGGCTGAGTTTCTGAGTTCCTCAGTATCGGTTACGGGATACAGCACTATAATCTCCTTAGCTGTCAAAGCCCTGGCCGCAGCAGGCTGCTAACAAACTGAAATTAATAGATATAGATGAAGCAGATATAAATGGAAGAGACTGTAGAAATTTTCTATACAAAGAACAAAACTGAAATGACCCATAATCTGATCCCCAGTGGTAACCTCTTCAAATATTTTGTTCGACCATCCTTCTAGGCACTTATTTTTAGGCATAAACAGCTTTTTAAAAATAAAAATTGACTGTAAACTTTTTCTTAAGTCACTGAAGTCTGACGTACATACAGAAAAGGGCCAAAATCGTAAGGACCAGCACAATGATGTGCCACGGAGTGAGCATGCCGACGTGCCCAACCCCCAGGAGCCCCCCCACCCCCTAGTGGGCCTGCCCTCCCGTGGGCAGCCTGACCTCCACCACAGGTTAGCTTCACCTGTTTGGAACTTCATGTAAATAGAACCAAACAGTACGGTCTCTTTCTGTCTGGCCTCTTCCGCTGGTCCACATCATGCTGGCGAAACCCACCCCGGGTGGTAGGCAGCTGTCATTTGCTCATTCTCATTGCTGGTACCATTTCCACAGAGTAAGTGTACCCCAGAGGATTTTTCCATTTCTCTGTTGAACATTCCGGTTGCCTCTAGCTTGCACTCTCACGAACAGTGCTGCCATGGACATGCTTGCACATTTTTTAGGGCATGTGTGTGTCTATCTCTGCTGAGCATATTGCCAGCAGTGGAAATGCTGTCACAGGATTTTATGTACGCTCAGCTTTACCAGATAAAGCCAAATAACCTTTCCAGATAGTCGTATCGGTGTATTCATTGGCTTATAACTTCTTCTGCTCCATACCTGTGCATGGGGCCCGACTGAGCTGAGAAGAGGTCTACAAGGACAAACGGCCCCACCCAGTCCTGGACGAGAGCTGGGATGTCTGGGGGAAAGTCCTCGCTAAAGCAAGAATGTTTTTCCCTGTCAACAGATACATGTCTATACTGTTTTTATTTTTAGCACTGTCACTCTGTCCAGAATCTAACTACTGCTCCCCACTAACAACAGCCCTCATCCCTGGTGCAGGCCACCATCTTCTCTTGATGGGTTGATGGTGACCGTGGTGTCGCTGACTCCCGCTAAAGCCCTTGTCCCCTACAGAGTGTGCCTCAGAGGGCTCCTTCTACAGTTTAAGCAGGCTCACGGGACTCCTCTGCCCAGACCCAGCCCGGGCTTCCCATGAGCAGCCTGCCCCCCTCTCATCTCCCACCGCCTCTCACCTTCTCCATCGGTCCCCTTGCTGCTCCCGGGACCAGTGGGCAAGCTGCCAGCTCAGGGCACCAGATGAGCCCCAGGGTCTTTACCCGGAATGTCTGTCCCAGAGGTCCACAGCTCGTTCTCTCTCCTTCAGGGGTTTCGTCCAGCATCTCCGGCCCAGGGACATGTGCTGAGCCCCCTGGACAAACACCACTCCTTCCCCCTTTGCCGTCACCACCACCTGACATACCATCCCTCCCCTCATCCCTCCCCATCCCTGCGGTTTGTTCACTGTAGTATCCCCAGAGCCTAGACGAGTGCCTGGCGCACAGGAGGTTTTCAGTGCACTTGAATGACTGAATAATGAACAGTGTATGGGCAGCACCACAGTCTATAATTTACTTGGCCAATTTCACGCTGTTAGATAGCTAGGTTGCTTCCAGCCCTGCGTTATGACAGGCAGCCATGGGCATGTGCCTTTTCACTGTCCTCAGGCTAAATTCCTAGAAGGAGAATCACTGAGCATGTGCCCATTTTTAAGTCTCAGGGCATGTTCTGCCAAATGGACCCCAGGAAGCTTAAGGATTTTCAGGGTCTTAAGCAGTTCACCATGAGGCCTGTTTATCCACTGGAACCTGGTAGGGCAAACAGAAAGGTGTTTCGTTCTTTCATTGATTAACTGGCAAGCTTGAACTTGTTTATGTATTTGTTTCCTTATATTTCTTCCTTTCTGAATGGCCTATTTCTTTCTTAGAAAATTGAATGTTTGTCTTTTCCTTATTGGTCCTTAGGAGATTTATATATGAAGGACACTAGTGAGCGGTGCTGACCGTCATTCATGTCGCCAGCATCTCTAGTACCTTCTTTGCTGATCCCTGAGAGAAGGGACCCAGCACCTGAGGCAGGAGCTGTGGACGACGGCAGGGTATGAGCAGTGCTTGGCACAGGGACAGCACACAGGACAGAACTGGGAGCCTGCAGCACAGGGCCCACGGGGAAGACTCTAGGTCTGTGAATCCAGACCCCTTTGGGGCTGACACTCTTTCACACGCGACAGGGCCCCCAGCATTGGAAGGCCGGCCACAGAAGAGCCATGCGAACACAGGCACCACTTGCCGACTCTGTCTTGACCTGGGAAGCTGCATCTGCTCACACCTGACCGGCTCACCTGTCCTTGCTGATGTCAGCAGCAACGCCTTTCTTGGCCCCAAACTGTAAGCTCCCTCTTTAAAAGGGCAGCAGGCTGCCATAGGACTCATTCAGGGAGGCTCAAACCGCATGGCCAGGAAGGGGGGCAGGTAGATATTCCTGGTTTAACCTGATCCAAAGGGATTTCCCTCCAAGGGACGCCTGCACCCCCTCCTCACCTCCCCAGAAGGCAGGGAAGCGAAGGTTCTTTCTTTGACCTAGTATTTCCCAAAGGGTCTGTGGTACACTAATAAGCCCAGTTCATGCATTAGTTCTTTATTTTAAAGTGTCACCTTCCATTTGTGGCAAATTATATTGGGTTTCACTTGTGACAGGAATATAAAGCTTTCTTTTAAAATATGTTTAAGGAAAAAGATCTATTAGGTGAACAATACTACAGGTGGGACAAGGATTTGGCAGACGCTGTGAGGGTGTCACATGAGTGACTGATGCTGGAGATTCTGCTCTAAGGTTTCTTTGAGGAAAAGCCCATGTTTTGTTCTGGGCGGCAAGGGACTGATCCAGAAGCTCCCTGTCCCCAGATGGCACCTGCCAGGCTTTGGAAAACAGCTGGTGGGACGGATTCAAACAGAACCCAGCTTCTCTATTGTGCCCCCACCTGGCTCAGCAGCCTCGGACACCAGGCCACTGTGGGCCCCGCGGACAAAGGACAAACGGACCCCTCTGTCCTTAGCACCTTGGAGTGCCAAGGGGTCTTGGGGTACAAAAAGGCACTTTCAGCAAACCTGCCTGCTGAGGGCCTCAGACAAGATGCAAATTCTTAGCACAACACTCTGCCCTGCCAAGTGCGAGTAAGAGCTCCCTTCCGCTCAGAATCCTGGCCAGACCTTGCTCAGCAATGTCTCCACCTTCCTTTATTTATAGCTCATCATAAAGTCGGGTCCTAGACACAGCCGGTTTGGGGTGACGATTCTCGCAGATGCCCAGGCGGGGCTGCGGTTGTACAGCCCCCCTAGCCCACCTGGTGCATCCTTGGAGGCACCACCCCCCATGACCCACCACTCCACAAACTCCCCTCCCACCCCCAGTGGAAGAAACAAAACCTGGAACCCTGCACCAGACAGGTGCTTCCTAAATACCAACGCTGCAGGATTCCGTGTAGCACAGTCAGGCTGGGATACCCTGGTCATCCCTTCTAGATAAAGAAAGGGCTTTGCTTTTTGAATCTCTTTCATATGTCTTGTTTTATTTCTACAGATTCCAGTGCTACTTTATTTCCAAACATCAAATTCCTTTCTCAGCCTTATAATCTTAAAATATTTCACAAATGTGCCTCATACACCTTCCTCTGGAAAGCACTGTTTTATGTCAATGCCTCTCTCACGGTGGTCCTAAGTGCTCCGGCTCTGGGCCAGCTCTCTGTGGCCCTCCGCTTCTGAGATGGGAAGCCGTGGCTGCGCCCCGGCCTTTTCTGACCCATTTTCTGGATCTCAGGTCTACACCTTCCCTCCCGACTGCCCTCTGCTCAAGGCTGTGGAGGGGCTGAGGAGGGAGGAGTAGAGAGCTCTTTACCAGCCAGGCCTACATGCACTCAAATCTCTTGGTACTTTTATTTTTAATTAAGGTATCATTGATATACAATCTTATGAAGATTTCACATAAGCAACACTGTAGTTTCAATATTCACCTATATTATCAAGTTCCCCTCCACCCCATTGAATCACTGTCCATCCACGTAGTAAGATTCTGTAGAGTCATTACTTGTCTTCTCCGTGCTGTACTGCCTTCCCCGTGACCCTCCTACATTATGTGTGCTAATCATAATGCCCCTTAATCCCCTTCTCCCTCCCTCCCCACCCACCTCCCCCACCCCTTCCCTTTGGTAACCACTAGTCCCTTCTTGGGAGTCTGTGAATCAGCTGCTGTTTTGTTCTTATACTCCACAAATGAGTAAAACCATTTGATACTTGTCTTTCTCTGCCTAGCTTATTTCACTGAGCATAATACCCTCTAGCTCCATTCATTGTTGTTGCAAATGGTGGGACTGGTTTTCTTCTTATGGCTGAATAATATTCCATTGTGTATATGTACCACATCTTCTTAATCCTTTCATCTACTGATGGGCACTTAGGTTGCTTCCATTTCTTGGCTATTGTAAATTGTGCTACAATAAACATAGGGGTGCATCTGTCTTTTTGAACCAGGCATCTTGTTTCCTTTGGGTAAATTCCTAGGAGTGGAATTACTAGGTCAAATGGTATTTCTGTTTTTAGTTTTTCGAGGAACCTCCATACTGCTTTCCACAATCAAACCACTCAGGTATTTTCAGCACAGGCACCAAATACATGGAACTGGTCACCTGGGGGTGTCACTGCGCAGCAGGGGGTGGCCTTGCCCTAGGATGACGGGAACAGGGGGGCAGTGTCACTGTAGCCCAGATTCCTGGTCACCTGCAGGAAGCAAGAACCATGGATGCCTCGCCAGGTGAGTGCTGTCCCAAGTACCTATGACACGATGTCTCTTCTTTGAGAAGGTTCACCAAGTGCCCAGGAGCCACAAAGCCCAGGTCAAGGCCCAACTGGCAGTGCGGGGAGACCCAGACACAGTCTGTCAGGGCTGGGCTGGGGGAGCCCCCGGAGGCAACAGCCCTTTGCGCCCTGTGGTTGCATTTCACACGGCCGCAGATTGGCTCTTTAGTGTGAGCTGCAGAAGACCCTCTTCTAACGAGTCCTCCCATCCCCGCTCGCAGCTGGGAATGTTCTCTTAGCCACACTCGGCCGAAGCAACAACGGGAATACCATTTATCACTTTGTAAGTCTCCATCTACTTAAGAGGATGAATGGGGTTTGCACTCACAGTGCTCCCATAGAGAGACCAACCCTGAGAAGAGGAGGGGCTGCCGGCAGACACTCTCCAAGCCTGGGGTACAGGCAGCCATGGAGCAAGGGGCTCGCCTGGCCAGGGGCCTCCAGCAGGTGGGGCCGCAGCCACGCTCCCACAGAAACTTACCTGTAGGGCTCAGCCAAGGTTCTGTGCCATCAGGACACACTCAAGAGGGATGCCGCCTTCCACGGCCTATAAGCACCTGCTCACGCCACAGTGGTCAGAGGTGGGGGGGTGCAGGGGGGCAGACACGGGCTGCCCATCTGTCCTCAAGCTGTTGCAGATGTCCACTGGGCCCACAGAGGATGGGAGAGGTGAGTGAAGAACTAACTCAGGAGCTCAGAACCTTTTTCCTGCTGACATCCTAGAGATGCAGGTCAGGTTCCTAAAAATACTCCTTCCACCCCCATGAATTAGAAATTCTGGCCACTTAAACCTATTTATCAATAGTTAATTAATAAAGTCTAAGTCCTGAAATGACAGGGTGATTAAACTGTTTTTGAAATAATCCATTTTTAATTAAAATGGTATCCTTTCTTGGTTTCTGGAGAGATTCGAAAGAAAGTCTTAACAGATGTCTTATTTTTAAATACACATTATATAAAACCAATAATTAGAAGAATTCATGCTTTTAATTATATTTTAATTACTCTTTGCCTATTGATGCAAAGTTAAATATTCTTTCTTTATATTTCTAACACTGCTCACCAAAGCCAGCAGACAACTAGTAGGGTTTCTTCTGGGTGTGAAATCCCACTTCGGAGAGCTGTACAGCAGAACAGACACTTGGAGGGACTGTCCCTCTGCCCGCGGCCTGACAGACGGTGAACTGCCAGGTCTGGAAGAGCCCTCCTAGCCCCTGGTCTGTAAGTATGCTCCTACGTGGAAGCACTGGTTATGTGCTGAGGGTCTGGGTTTCCCCTTCTCCCAACCAGCCATGAGGTAGAGAAGCCACTCCCCTGCCTGCACATACCGGGAAGCCTCCCGCAGATGGACCCACACAAGCCGAAGCACAATTCAGAAAGGCCCTGGAACAATGATGAGAGCTTGGAGATGAGGAAGTGGGGGCCACGTGGGGAAGGCGTGCTTTCCCATCTGCTGTGCTGGCCCTGGGAGGCTGCCTCCAGCTCGCTCTGAGCTCTCCCTTCCAGGCTCCTTCCTCGACACCGGCACCCCTCTCTGCCAGCCCCCCTCGGGTCCCCTCCCCAGGACCGCTGCAGCCCCTCCTCATGGCTGCCTGCCCCAACCCTGGTGCCCTCCTAGCTTTTAGACAAAGTCCTCATGGACCACCTGCCCACCCAGGCGGTGGAAGCGCATGGGGTTCTGAACGGCTTCCTCTCCCCTCCCCCTCCGCCTCCCCACCTCACACACACCCACGTATGGCTGTCAGTCTTGCATACGGCCGTGCCACAGCGCCTGCCCCTTCTCCTACCAGTCTTGAAAGGAATTCCTAGAGGCAGGCTCAAGTTATTCTGTACCCAAGGTTGGGCTCTGTGATGAGTAACATCTGAGGAAAGGGTAATAGGTGGCAGGCACGACTGGCCTGAACACGCCTAATGATCAAACAGGCCATGTACACATGCACATATGTGTGCACACACACATATGCACAGCCTTGCATCTCATCTGTCTGAGCAGCCCAGGGGGGAGACGTGGCTGTGCGCTCACCACTCCATTTCCTCTTTCTGGGCACATTTCCCAGACTGCCTGCAGGTAGGCTGGAACCACGTGACTGACTCTCACCAATAGGTGTGTGCCTGGAAGTGACACGTGCTGCTTCCAGGCCAGGCTTCGGAGAGAGGAGGTAAGCGCTCTGTGCTTTTTCTTTCCCCTCTCAAAGGGGTCGGAGTCAGACAATGGAAACAGCGCCACCACTGCTGGAGGAGAGCCACGGGGGCCTGCCTCAGGCTGGAACATAAGCCTCAAAGAAACTTCCACTGTGCTAAGCCACGGAGATTTGGGTTCTCTTGTTACCGCTGCATGGGCTGTCTATGCTGGTGACACACATAAGGATTTAGAATACAGTAAAGGTGGAATTTCAAATCTGTTAGGGCAAAGACATTATTCCAAAGACAGTGGGCTGACTAGTCACTCCCGGGGGGCAAAAATGCCAGAATCTCTGCTTACTCATCGCACTTCAATGTATTTAGACAGATTAAAGCATTTAGAACCACATAGATGTGTAGATATGTTTTACTATACACACCAGTGTTGAAATACTTCATAATTATAAATATTTTTAAAAAGAAAATCAAACTCATAAAGATAGAAGAAAACAGATGCAAACAGTTGAAATGTACTGATGTAGTAGAAAAAGTCTTTGTCATTATGGAAAAAGCATAAACTATGCAGGAAAGGATCCACCTTTACTCCTTATACTTACAGTTTCTGCCTGTCCAATGGGGACAGTATTTTGACAAACAGAACAGTAACATGACATGCCCTGGTATAAAGTGTGAATCAGTAAGTCAACCACAACATCCCAACTGCAAATTGTGCCAAGGGCAGATAAGCCACAGAGACAAATGCCCGAGAAATACCTGTGAGAGAAGTTTAACCTTGCCAGTAGTCACAAAAGTGCAAGTAAAGGATATTGCTTTTCCCTTATCAGATTGGTAAAGATGAATTATCATAACAATACAATTAACTCTGAGGCCCAAGTGGGCACAGGGGCTGAGGGCGCAATTTCCTCTAAGACCCATCTGTCCACTGTGGATTTCAGGCCAGTTCCTTAAGGCCCTCCTGGCTCTGTGTCCTATAAAGCACAGGTTTGCCCCTCCTTCCTTCATGGGATTCAGTGAGAGGACCCCCAGGAGGCGCACAGGAGCTGCTTCACCAGACATTAGTACCACCACTGCTGTGAGGAAGACGAACTCCTAGAAGGCAGTTTGGCTTTGAGCATCGAAATTTCCCCCAGCAATTCCCACTGCAGGGATCTGTGAGTGCGGACCTTCAAAGAGGTCATCGGTTAAACACCCACATGGCGGACAGATTAGGTTGACCGTCGCAGTGTCCTCCGCACTGGCAAGTCGGAAAACCCCCAGCTGTCCCCGTGGAGGACTCGAGCGGATCACGGCAGACCCACAGGTGCAGCGTGGCCCAGTGCACCCGGGGGGAGAGATTTCCGCTTCCGAGAGGAGGTGTGAGCTCCACCTGTGGTGATCCCAGCAGATCAAAGTCTGTCTGTGCGTCTGGAGAGATCTGGAAGTTGAACCTCTGTATCGCAGGATTTTTCCGTATCTTGGGACTACATTTCCTGCTGGCATATGCAATATCTTTCCCAGAGAAAGCCGTGTTCACTTTGGAAACGTTTTTTGGAAGGAACGAAAATTGCTTGTTAAAGACTAGCTCCCCTGGCCCCTGCCTAGTCCCCTGGCCGCAGAAAGCCTTTCAGATGTGCTGGGCCCAGCGGACACGACCCACACGGCCACCATCCAGGACGACTCTGAGGAGTGGCCACAAGAGGTCGCAAGCGCACACAACCTGCCTCCCACATGGAGCACCTTGAGAAAACCTTCTGTCTAGGTTGGGAGGACCACAGTTCCAAACTCACTGTAGGCAAGGCTCTTTGGTACGGGGTGAGGGGTATCTGCTCAGCCTTGCTTTAAAAGCCCACTTATCTCTCTTCGCTGGAATCAGATTCTGTGGCAAAACCTCTGTGTGCCCCTGGAGGTGTCCCTCCTGCAGGGTGAGCTGGGTGATGTCAGAGATGGGTGAGCAAACAGCCTCACCTGCTTCCTCTAGCGGCCCACACCAAGCTCACTGCCCTCCGCGGACCACACCCCTTAGGAAAACACGCATGGCTTGGGCTCCCGCTGGAATGAAGGGAGACAGGGACAGGAGGCAGGTGAGGGTGAAGCTCTGAAGGACTGAAGCAGAAAGCACGTTTGCCTCTGGTGCCGTTGCTGGGAAAACCCCCAGCTCTCTGCCTCCCCTGGGAGAAGAAAGCTTCTCTGCCCAGGGGGACTGTGCCGTCAGGGGAAGCAAGCCTGCCACTGAAAACAGATTCAGCAGGTACTGGGTAAATCGCCTAGAACACATAAAACGTGACATTCACCAAAGCTCCTGGAAAGAGAAGTCACGTTCAGCTAATGACTTGCATCTAAGTGGATTTCCATTCCCAGCTGCTAAATCCCCCAATCAAGTGCACTGCTGCTCGGTAAAGGTGGGAAGCTGTGGCTTCCTGCACAAGCCGTCTGAGACTGTGGCCCTGACACTGCCCGAGTCACATGCACCTGTCCTCCAGAGGCACCATGGCCCCTCAGCTGTACCAACCTGCAGCTGTGGCTGGGCGTGTGGCATTAGACCCACCCTCACTGCCTCCCTGCAGCAGGGTTTGCTGGGAGCAAACACTTTAGGGGCATTATTTTTGCCCCATCAGTTCTGGGACAACTGGTGGTCTCCAGGAGCTACACAAACTACCTGTCCCCTGTCTGTGACCCCCAACCAATTCCAACCCATGGGAATCCAGCTATCTTTCCTGGCCGCAGGCAAAGAACAGGCTTGGTGATGCCTCAAAGCACTGGCCTCCCTAGAAATTTGAGTAACTAGGGAAGAGATTTCTTTATGACATTTTTGTAGTCTGGTTGCTAGTTCTCAACTCTTTCAGCATGAGCAGGTGTTTCATCCTTAAAACTACAGAGCCGGAGCTCGCTCCCCTCCTGGCTGCAGGGGCTTTCCCATTCCACAAATACACAGGGCACACCACGGCCCTTGAGACGGCCTTAGAATAATGATGCCCACTCCGCACCTTCAGGGCACTTAACTAATTTATAAGGCAATTTTAATAATAACTATATATTAATTTTACATTCCCCTTTTACCTATTTCAGTGACTATGAACTGTTAGGAATTAGGTAATATATTACGATAGGCTTCTGGGGACTTTTTATTAACTAATGTCCCATATTTAAAACCCTCCTTATCAAATGAGAAACATTAAGGAATGCTATCCCTTTTATAATTGCTTATAATAGACTCAATATTCAGGTCTTGGCCTTAACAGACAGCCCAGGCAGTACATTCATAAATTGCATATAACTTTTCATTTCCTTTGTGTCTCTGGCCAACAGAATTCTGAAAGCACACAGATGGTCATTTTGCCATGTCAGCCTGTAGCTCCTGAGAAGCCTATAAATTTAGAAGGTGCAGGGACCTCTCAGGACAGGAGACATGCTGCAACCCTGCTGTGAAGGGCGTTTTTCTTTTTGGTAAACCTATTCACTGAAAAGCAGCATACATCCAGTAACATGCACACATCTTAGGCGTCCGGGTTGATGAAATTTCACAAAAGCATCTCTTAGGTCAAGATCCAGAACATTTCTGGTCCCTGCCAGGCCCCATCACTGCCCCCTGCCCTGCCCTCTGCTACTCCAGCACCACAGTTTTGCCTGGTGGGGAACTTTTTGTAAGTGGAATGGTAGAGCACATGCCCTTGAGTCTGGCTTCTTCTGTCCACACTGCCCTGAGACACCCGTGTGTGTCCTTGTGTGCAGTAAAGCTTGCTCGCTCTCACTGCCTGATGGTGCTTGCACGAATGCACCAGGCTTTCCATCCCCACAGGTGGGCCCTGGGTCTCCCCCGTTTCAGAGTCCAGGACGTCCTGGCACAGGCCTTCCGGCATGTCCACTGTGTGCCCAGGGCAACGGCAGATGTGGAATGCCCGGCTTCAGGGGCTGCTGCCGGTTGTCCTCCAGTGCTTGGTCTAGTGTCTCTGTTTTTATGTCTGCTATTTTCTCTCTGGCAGGAAAGAAACTTTAAAGGCTATCCCTTTAGGAACTAGGGGCTCGAACCCAGCCTGGGCCCTCCTACCTCCTTGGTCATGTCAGGCAAAGCAGGCAGAAATGGCTTCTGAAAGTCAGACCTATGCTGTGGGACACTGGCACACCTGGCCTTCCCTCGGCCCCAGGAGCTGGAACATGCATTTCTGAGAAGCGGAGAGCTGCAGATGGACTCTGATGCCTCCTCAGGGTAACTGTCTTTCTGCAAGAAGAGACCTCCGCAGAAATGGAAACCTCATCAGGGATGAAGGATGGGGAGAGAAAAACCCAAACCCGTTCAACGGGGAGAGAATGCTGCCAGCTGGGGGCGTCCAGAAGTGGCTGGGAAAGATATGCCGCTTTGAGTGGTCGCTTGGCCTCGCGGAACAGCATCAGGATGAAAGCCAGCAAGCGACACGTGAAGTCTGGCCCTCCTCAGGCCTGCCTTCCCTGCTCTGGGCGAAGGACTGAGACAGGGCAGCCGGGGCCACAGAAACACTGTGGACAGTCACAAACATTGAGGACAGCTTGGAAAGGAGGAGCCGAGAGACACCAGCTTCACGGGGAGGAGCCCCGAGGCCGAGGCCCAGTGCAGCAGAAGGGGTGAGGAAGAGGAGACCATGGGCCACAGCAGGTGCCGAGGGGCGAGGTGGACAGGCAGAGGTGGAGAGCCCCTGCGGGTGGTTGCGGGGACAGCTCTGTCATCCCCCCGCACCGCCAGGCAAAGGAGAGAAGAGGCCCAGCCTCCCAATGCGGCAGAAGGCCACCAAGCTGGGGATCCTTTGTCTTCATTTCCAAATTCAAAGAGCCCTCATCTGAGCCAGCATTTGTCTTATCCTGACTCAAAGCCACAGGGGGATTCCTGGCAGGTCCGATATACAGAAGCCTCAGCTGTGACAGCCCAAGGGGCTTGGAAAATTGAGGCCCCAGAAGCCAGTTGTGGAAGTTTATGAATAATAAATGCAATTATTGTGATGGGAAACAGATTCCAGCAGCCAAGCCGAGGCCCCAGAGTGGGTGACTCACCAGAGAGCCTTCCCTGCCCCTTCAGGCCCGGGCCCCTCTGCCATGCAGTCCCCGGCAGGGCTGGCCCCAGTGGCAGGGTTCCTGGCTCCTGAGCATGCCCTCTGGCCTCGGTTCCCTCAGCTGTGAGATGGGAAAGACAATCATTCTTTTGTTGGACGTTGTCCCCTAAGTGCTGACCCTGTGACCCTCCGCCCTCACTCACATCAGCATCCTGGGGGGTCCGAATCTGAAGGGCTGCCTGGGTCCCTCATGCCACATTCCAACGGTGTCTCCCCGGCCTCTGACACCAGCCCCACGGAGGTGCTCTTGCTAATCTGAGGCTGGTGGGCATGTCGGTGTCCCCTCCGGGCTCTCAACAGTTCCTGCCAGCCTGGTGCCTGGCACTGAATTCCCTCAACAAACGTTGGAAGAGGGTGGAGCAGGAATGGAGGAAGAGGCTGGTCTCCAGGAAGCAGTGAGAAGGAAAAGAGGCGGGTTGGAGCTGGGGGAGGAGAGGAAAGGCCTGAGGTTAACCGGGCAGGAAGCTCCCTCTGACTTCTCAGCCCCCAGCATGGTTTGAGGGCATTGCTTCTGGCCTAGAGGAGCAGGGCCTAGGGAAGCAGGGGTGGGGAGGAGGAGGAGGAGAAGGAGGCAGCTTGGAGGAGAATGAGGGGAAACTCGGGGGAGAAGAAGGAGAAGCTGGGGCTTGGATGGGCAGGCTTCCCCAGGAGCCCTGGTGCCTCGCTTGGGGGCAAGCGTAACCCTCCTTCCGCGTCTCCCACTGGCCCAGGACACGGTGCTCCTGCCTGACCAAGATGGCACAGTCAGGGCTCCGGTCCTCCCAAGGCTCAGGGGACATCTGCCTTTTCACCAGGGCCATGAGCCTAGTGCCCACCAGGGAGGCCTTGGTGGCTGCTGTAGGTTGTCACAGGGAACCCTCTCCACTCTCCCTACAGGGGGCATGAGGCCATCAGTGAAGATGGGTGAGGTACTGCCAGCAAGGTCCTCTCACTTACTACAAATCGCACCTTTATGGGAAAATCAGTGATATGGCCTCCATGATCTTCCACACTTGTTGCTGGTTTAAAGTAATTACTCCGCAGGGCAATGGGCCAGAACTGGACCAGGGTTCTGGGAGCACCCACCCCCACCCCTGCACCCCGGGGGTCTCCCGAGCGGCCAGGGGAGATCCACCACGACCGGAGGTCCCTGGGGCTCTTTCATCAGGTCTGTCAGCAGCACTACTGCACACCTACTGGGCGCCAGCTGTCAAGTGCTGTTATCACAGAATGAGCAAGGCAGACCCGGTCCACAGAGAGCTGGACGTCACCTGATTAACTGGAAGTGTGAAGCTGGACAAAGCAGAAGCCACAGGCTGGGGGGGGGCACAGCCAAAGAGATGGGACTCACGGGAAGACTCCCTGGAGGAGGAGGTCTGCCGCAGAGGGCAGAGTGAGTGGGGAATCCAGAGGCGGAGAGAAGCACAAGGCCCGGGGAGCCGGCCAGAAGGCAGGGAGCGGTGGGCAGAGCGAGACGCGTGGGGAAGCCCAGGGCGCGGTGCTGGGGGCTGGAGAGGGAACATCCTGCACACTCTGGCCCTTGGGACCGCTGGTCCCCTGTTCCTGGGGCAGCCGCTCTGAACATTAACTTCTCAAAAATGTCTGTTTCTTCATTTGAGATTCTTTTAAACGATAGCTTGTTTAACCACCAGCATCGATTGGCCAGGAATTCCATGAACAAATGGTTCTCTGCTCGTCTCTGAGTTCAGCCACTTTTTGTCCCTTAGTATTTGGCAGGAACCAATACATCAATAAAGAAACGTCGATTTTTAACGGCCACATGAGACGCAAAAGCTTCAGACGGATTTTCCGTTGGCGAACAGGGTGCCCAGAGGAGCTGTCATGAGCAGCCACTAGAGGCGCACGGGTAGGCCCAGAAGCCAGGGCTCCCGACTTAGACTGGATTAAGGAGATGCTGTAGCCACTGAACCTCTTGGGGTCATAAATAACACTGAAATGTTACACTGTGGTTGAACTCTGTTGTCACAGTCATTTGGGTCACTGTGTGTTTGATGTTATATAGGGAAATGACAAATATCTCTTTCAACCGCTAAGTGCACAGAGACCATCAGAATAAATCCAACCAAATTGCCCACCACAGGTGAGCAGGGGGTAGCGTGAGGGGGAGAAGCTGAAGGCGGCAGTGGTACCAGAAGCGACTCAGTGATTTCTGGAGGCATGCGGACTATGCAGAGAGTGCCTGCTTTCCCGCTGACCCTCCCACTTCCTGTTGTGTAATCACACTGTGGGAAGAGGCGGGGCTGCAAACCCTCGACAGCACATGGCAGCTGACACCCGGGCCCTCCCCAGCCACAGCCACTCACAGCAGAACTAACGAAGGGGGTGGGAAAACATAACGCAGGAAGAGATGCGAGAGACGTGCACTAAGGCGAGGGCGGTCCTCCAGGACAGCTGGACATGACCCTCTGAGAGCTGCCAGTTGGTCCACTGCCTGGATGCAAGCTCCAAAAATGTCACCGACCAACAAGACTTCGGGGAGCATCTGGGGACCAGGGAGGGTCTCAGAGGGCAGTCCCCGGGGCACTGAATTTCTGGCACACTCAGCTGGACACAGAAGGAACAGACTCCCCTGCTCCCTGGGCCTGGAGAATTGTCCCAGAGGCAGGGGCGTCACCGCCCATCTCTCCCAGGGCCCAAGCTGTGCCTGTTCAGAGCCCCAGCCCAGAGCCACAACTAACATAGCAGGGCTGTTCCCTCTCTTGGGCCAGAATGGCCTGATTCTGTGGTTGCCAGAAAATGGCCCCGCCAGAACTGGATGGCACCTGGGTGACAGGTGGGGCCAGCAGGGTCCTTCCCACACTGAGAGCCGGGCCCAGCAGGGCAGCTGTCCTGGAGGAAAATGTTCTCCTCTCACTGGTTGCTTTCCCTGCAGAACAACTGTGGAGACTCAACTAATGGTGATTTGGGGACTGAGGGATGGTCACTCCCCATTCTTTTACAGGAACACAGGAAACAAGCAGAATGCTTTCTGGCAAAGAGGGACCTGTGCTCCAGGCAAGAAGGTGGCACAGCTCCCCTCCCTGGCAGTGCCAAGTCCTGTGACCAGTGCAAAAGCGGCTGCTCTCCAGGGGGGCTGCTCCCGACTGGTCATGGTCAGAGGAAGGAAAGGCGTGGCCGGTTACCTGGCTTCTCTCACATGTTCCCACAGCCCCTCTGCACCTCCTGGCCCCCTGCCTCCTCTGGACTGGGCACCTAAGCAAGGGGTCCCAGCTGTTGGTGGCCATGACTTCTGCCAGGACTGGGGAGAAGCACTAGACCTTCCAAATCCTCTCCTAAAGGGGCCGAACCTCAGGCAAAGGCGGTCAGCACAGAGGCTTTCTCCCTCTGTGCACAGGGGGATGGGGCTGGGCCTGGGGCAGGCTGGCCCTGGGCCCTGTGAATGCCCGTCGAGCCTCCCTGAGAAGTTGGGTCTACGAGGTGGGCCCTGGCCTTTGGTTTCAGCTTCCTGTGGGCTCTTTGCAAAGAACATTCAAAGGTGACAGGGATCCAGCCAACAGGTGGCCACCACAGCTGGTTCCCCAGATGTCTGAGGTCACCAAGCCCATCCCCTCCTCAGGAAGGGTGGCTGGTGCCCCCGACTGTCGGTCCACCTCCTGATTAAATCAGATGACAGGTCTCAGGTGCTACCACACTCAGACCTGATTAAAGCCTTTCATAACGTGCCGGAGTGAATGCCAAACTTCCTAAAGCCAGCTTCCAAGAACTGCTCATAATGTTTCTACGCTGCTTTACTTCAAGCATAGCAGTGGTCCATTTACAACAATTCTAAATGACATCCAGCGGGGCCTGTTATGAGGCGGGTGACACTGTCTGGAAGTGAACCTTTCCCATACACCCCTCTGCTGCCTCAGTTTCCCTAGACACAGGTGGTGTGGACTCTTCTCCCAGTCTTCCCTGCCTCGTTTAATAGTGATTCCATCCTTCTAGGTGCCAAGTAGGAAACCCTGCAGTCACCCTGGATCTGACAGCAAATCTTGCCTGCTTCTCACCTCGAATGCTCTGGGCTGGGGCCCTGCCACCTTCCACCACTGCACGGGCCTCCTGACTCCACTGCAGCCTCTACTCTCCACTACCATCAGACCAAGTCTCTCCTCTGCCCCACCCTTTGCTTCTGGGACTTCACCCCTTACCCCCGGCGTTCTCCTCTCTGCCACTTGACGCTGTCCGCTGTTCCTCAACTGTGACACCCCAGGGCTACGCCCCTCAGCCCCTCTGGGTCTTAGCTGACTCTCTTCAAAGCCTTCGATGCCACCCTATTCAAAACTGCAAACCACTCCCAAGGCTCTCAATCTTTCCTGTTATGGTTTTAATTTTTCCATAGTATTTGTCACCATCAGATATACTGTATATTTTACTTATTATTATTTTTTTTTATCTTCCCTCTAGAGCTTCATGGACAGGTTTTCCTCTGCTCTGTCTCCCTGCTCCTGGAACGGTACTTGGTCCCTGCAGTTACCCCCCAGATGTCTGTAATCCAATGAGCTGGCACAGGCAGTCTGGGAACGAGCCGATCCTCACCAGCCCCTGGGTGGCCTGCTTGCCAAGGACAGGCAGTGCGTGGGGGTATCTGATAGCCTGCCCAGCCAGGAGCGGCGAGAGAGTCAAGAAGGCTTCTGTTATACTCCAGGGAAACCCTCTGAGTGGTCAAATCAGACTCTCTGAAATGTACAACACCAAATGCAATTCCCAGCCAATTTTGGCCACACCTATTACACCTGGAAATGGTTTGGGAAAACCCTGGTTCTGAAGAGACAATAAGCCTGGTTTCTGCAGGCTCCATCAAGCCCAGAGAGATCAGCTCTGGCTCTCCCGGGTCTCCTGAGATGGCACTGTAAGCCTGCTTTCAGAAGCGCCCTGCCATTTAACCTCCCTCCAGTGAAGCTGGCCTTTGTCTGGCCCTGGGACCACCGGTGAACGATTGCCACATGCACTTCATTGCAACACCAACACTGGCCCCTTATCGGCTGGCCCAGGGGGCAGACTGATTCCTCAGTAACCACTGGGCCATCGAGTCCGCCAGGGCTAGTGACCACATGCACAGGAAGCAAGGCCGCCTGGAAGAGCACACCGCCCTGGGGTGGGGTGGGGTGGGGTGGGGTGGGGGCAACCTTGCTCAGACATGCAAGACTTTGGCCCCAGGCAGCCTAGACACTCCGTAGACCCTGAGACGTCCAAGGGCTGAGCCAGCAGCCGGCTGAATCCTCCTTCCCACCACCAGAGGGGCCAGCGCTGTCCCTTCTCTTCCCTGGGAACATTCACTGAACACCCGCTGTGTGCCAGGCTGCCCAGGACCCCTGTGTAGGCCTCGAACTACTGGGCCTGGGCTCCTGGGACATTGTCATCCTGCCCAGTGACCTCTGCCATCCCTCCCCCTCCCCCGTCTCTACTCCATCTCTCCCCTGCCCAGCCTGCCCCCTTGCTGCAGACTGGTTATCTCTGAAGGGCCACAGAGAACAGTTCCAGAGGCCCAACCTCTGCAGGCCACACACTGCCCCAGGCAAAGGCCCAGGGCTTCCTGGCGGAGGCTGACCTTGACTCAGGTTGGGGTGGGGGAGTTGAGCCTCCTGCCCCTTCTTAGGTGGTCTCGTCCCGTGTCATGAGGCAGAACCTTCTTCCATACCTAGAATGGTCCAGATTCTGCCCTGCTTCTGACAGTAGGTGAGTTGTCACCATAATTCATAATGAGACAAACATTCATCCTTTTTCATTTTCTATAGATATTTAAAAAACCAGAACTCCCCCAAATGACAACTGGGGCGTCTTTGGTATCCTGCACTGTGCAGTGATAACTGCTGGGTTGAAAGAAGCAGCCCTCCATGCACGGCGCGGAGGTCACCCCAGCTAAGGGGCAATGAACGCGGGCTCTGGGGTCAAGAGCCAGGGGTCAAAGCCTGGCTCCTCTGCTTGCCGCTGACACAGCCTGGGGCAGAGCGCTCAGTCACTGTGTTCCGCACTCTCCTTCCTATAAAGGGGTGAACAATAGTCCCTACACTCAGAAGGTTGCCGCCTGGACAGAACGGGTTGTGTCCTCATTGATCTAGACGTGCCCAGGGCCCAGCCTACTGGTTTGCAGGCAGACCTCAGGAAATGCCCACGGGGCTGGTGCTGCTGCTTGGACCATGGCCACTGCCTTCTCCTCGAGAACTACGCTCTATGGGAGCAGGGCTGTTCCTTCACTGTGGCATCCTCAGAGCTCAGAACAGTCTGGCAGACAGCAGGTGCTTAATAAATGCTTGCTGAACAAAGAAATAGGTGGAAAGAGGAAGAGTCTGACTGATGGTGTGTGCCCCGTCTCAGGGGTTTTATGTCTTGCATGCATCTCAGCCCCCCAGCACCCCTTCGCCCATCCTTGAGAACAACCACCTTCCTGTGCGCGCTGTCACTGACGGGTTGTTTCCGCGACGCCAGAACTGCTGCCACTGGCTCTTCCGGCTCCTCCGCCTGGTTGGTGACCCCGCATTTGTGCCCTGTCCCTCTGGAGAGCTGTACAAGTGCTGTCTTTAAGATCCACCCCACTTCCTGCCCGGGGCTAAGGGGACCTGCACGGGCTGGGCCTGTGCGCTCTCCAGCGGGCAGAGCGAGGGGATGTGCTTCATGGACGTGCACGCCACATGCACACATACAGAGAGCACCCCCACCATGCGGCCCAAGGGGGGAAGAGTGAAGCGGCATGCTTACCGGGTCTGCACACATGCACACGTAAGGTAGAGACATGAAATACAGCCGGGCCCTGACTGGGGGTACAGCGCCAGGGCCCTGGGGATCTCCCCTGTCCAAATTCATGAGCATCATAAAAGCACAGCCCCTGGGCACAGCCTTGCAGTTCAGGCAGGAAACACAGTGACTGGGAGGCGGGGGCCAGAGGCCGGAGAGAAAGCAGTGAGTGCTCTGGGAACAGCGCCCAGGGCTGCCCGGACCACAGCTGCCTGTAAGGGGACAGGCGGCGGACGCCGGGCACCTGTGACTGCACAGCACAGCCCACCACCACCAGAAGCCCAGGACTCTCGCCTCTCCTCCTCTCCCCTCACCCCCAACATCCAACCCCTCGGCAAGTCCTCGGCTCCAGCTTTAGCCCCAAACTCACCCTCCAACCCATCCTCTCCTCCCACAGCCGGGCTGCCCAGCCTGGCGCCATGGCAGCCTCCTCACTGCCTTCCCGGTGCTGCCTCTGTCCACTCACCACCCAGAGCCCCAGCCTCAGCCGGTCAAGTCACCCCTCAGCTCACAGAAGCCTCTGAGGACATCTGACGGAGACCCGGCCCCGCCACCTGTTCCTCTCTTGCCTGCCAGGCCCCACCCACCGCACCCTCCCACCGCGCTGCCAGCGCTGGGCCACGACAGCTCCTTGCTCTTGCCCGCACGCCCGCTTGCACTGCTTGATTCTCCTGCTTGTCTGTCTTCCTTTTGGGATGAGCTGGGCACCCGGCCCCTGAGGCCGGCCCAAGCCTTCTGAGCACAGGCACTGCCATGTCACCTGGTGAACCAGTCAGCGGGGACCGCCTGGTCTTTCCAGGGACGGGACACTGTTAGGGGCTCTTGTCTCCTCCCCACATTTCCATGTTGAAGGCCTAACCCCGGGACCTCAGAATGTGCCTGTGTTTGGAGACAGGGCCTTTAAGGAGGGAATTAAATTAAACTGAGGCTGCTAAGGGGGCCTCTCCAATTTGCTGGGCATCCTTAGGATTAGAAGAGATCAGGACACAGAGAGAAACTAGGGGCACACAGGACACAGCGGGACGGTGGCCTTCTGCAGGCGAAGGAGAGGCCTCAACAGGAACCATACCTGCAGACACCTTAACTTGGGTCTTCCAGCTCCAGAACTGTGAGAAAATGAAGGCCTGTCATTGAAGTCCCCCAGTCTGTGGCATTTTGTTATGGCACCTTAGCAAACGGACACAGGCACCTTCAGGCCAGAGGAAGGAGGGGTCCCAGAACTCTCAGGGAGGCTGTGCCCACGAACCACCAGGGCCGGAATCACCCACAACTTGAAAGCTGGACTAGAGTCTCCCTAGGGTCAAAGCCAAGACCGGGGAGGAGGCCGGAGAGAGGATGCAAGGGGCCCCTCCGTCCACCCAGCTCCCGCCACGGCTTTGTTGCCTGCCAGAGGGGCCTGGATCTTCCTCGCAGAAGAGAGAAGCAGCCCTCCAAGCAGCCCTCCCCTGGCGGGGCCTGGCACCCCCTCTGCCCCCCAGTGGAGGAAGGGCTGCCAGTCGGAACTATCCAGACTGCAGTCTTGGAGATTCATTTTTTTCCTCTTCAAAGCGTTACAGATTGATTGCCAAGTCTTGCCGTAAATCAAAAGAAAGTCACTACTCATTACCTACTCAGAATTCCCCGAGTTCTCCCTGGGAAACCATTTCTCAGCTGTTTGATCTCTGGGCCACCGGCACTATCTCCAGGTGCGCCACCCAGCACGGCGGCCACCAGATGCTCCCTCCTTCCTCAACACCTAGATGGATTTTCACCTTCCTCCAGTCTCAAGAAAAGCTGACCAGATCAATGATTCAAAGACTCCAGCTCATGCTGAAAATACATGGACTGCGTAGAGCCTGTTCTGAATAACCCCACCTTGCGGGGAAAGGCATCAACTATAGTCTTGTTGGACAGGCCATGCTGGCAGCTGGGCCCTAGACTGACTCAGGCACCTGGTAACTCTTTCCTATGCCTTTTCACCTGTTGGGTAGTAACACTTTTCAGCTTCAGCCAGAACCCACTGCCCAGGCCTCAGGACAGCTCCTCCTACCCCTCAACAGAACGTCACCCAGGTCCCTAGGGACACATGCCAGTTGGCTGTGGCCAGTGGGAGCAAGGAGGTGCTCCATTTGCAAACTGTGCATCCAGGAGGAACCTCCTTCCCCGGTCCTGCAGCTGGTACCCCTGTCCCAAAGAATCCCCACCCCAAAAGGGCTACTCACCCAAAGGGGCAGGGCCAAGCTGACATCAGTCTCCCCGCCTCAACACGCCATCTCTACAGCCACTGGCCCTGCTCCAGGAACAGCAGTCCAACCCCCACTTCTCTTGCTTGGATACACAGCAAGACAAAGTAAAACAGCAAAAAGCCCAGCCAGGCCCTGACCCTAACAGCCACCAGGTATCCACAGTGCAGGGGGCTGGACAGGCAGGGCCCTCCTCATGCCAACAAGCTGTGGTCCCTCTAGCCTAGAGGGATGGGCACCGTGCTCCTGGCCCTTGGCAGGAACCAGGAGAGCCGCCTGAGCAGGCCACGGTGCTGCTCCTGAAGGTCACGACACGGGAACAACCCCACCCCAGGCCCACAGAAGGTCAGCAACTGCCACTTACAAACAAGGGGACCCAAAGTGCAGTCCATTTGGCTGGAATGCGTGTGGGATACACTCAGGAGGGCAGTCCCAAAGGAAGGCACAGCCACGCAACAGAGAGCAGGAGGGCAGAAGAGGGTGTGGGCTCTGCTGGTCTGCTACCCAGTTCTGGCCTTCCTAGCAAAACAGTGTAAAGAATTAACATCATGCACCTGGCTAGATCTGTGAGCAGCAGCTGCCACACCAGGTTCCTGCAGGTATGAGAGCCTGGACGGTCAGCCTTCATGGCCAGGGCTCTGCCCAAGGGTACGGGTCATGGTCTCACTCTGCTCAGAGAAGCAGGGGACAGGAGACCCTGGGGTGTGGGGCCTGGAAGGAACGCAGGATGCTTTACAGAGCCGACATGCTAGCCCAGACCCTGGTCTGAGGTCTGTCACTGACACCACAGGGCCCACAGCCATCAGCAAGCTGGCCCCCCATACGTCCTCACGTTTTCTGGACCTCAGGCACAGTGAGCAGAGAGGCCTGTCCCTTGAGATCAGCTGCAGGGCAAAGCTGCCAGAGCCCATCTCCTGATTGTGCACCCCAGGCCTGCACTTCCCTCAACCTGTTCTGGGGCAGCTGCGGGAGGAGGCTGTGGCCAGGACATGCCCTTGACAACCGGAGGCAGCTCAGAGGCTCACACTGCCCACCCTCCACCCCGAGGACCGAGGGGAGCCTCAGCGCAAGGCAGTGGCTGGACGGGCCTGGGGTTGGAGGGGCTCAGGCGGGACACAGCACCCAGAGCCCATTGCTGGGACCTCTAAGTGGGAAACTCCTCTCTGTGGCTGCATCATAAATTACCTCCAGGTTTCAAGAGCAGACTTGCCTACTGCCAGATATGGAAACGGGCTTTCAGAGTTCCTGGATTAAACCTTCATGACATCTTCAGAATTCAGAGTTAGCAGAGAAAAACTCCCAGCGCAGAATAATTGCTCCCACAGGGAGCACCTTTCTGCACCAGAATATAAAAGGTCTGGATGAGAATTTTCTAAAAACCAGCACCAAACCTCGCAGCATAATCACAACTATCTTCTTCGGGAGCCAAACCGAAAACATGGCTCCTACAGGATAATTCCTCACTAGATGCTCCTGAGATTGGGAGTCCTACTTTCTCATTGTCAGAAAGAAACCGGACAGACTCCTCTCTGACATGGGCACCTGGCTCACACACCTCATCCCTGCGCCTTCCTATCTGCCACGGGACTCCTTCAGGGGGGTGTGTACAGGAAGGTGTAAAGGCTCTTTCGGGGGGTGGGGGGCTGGGACACCTGGCAGGTAACTTGTAAAGGAGTGAAGCCGACTAGACATTCATACACAAAACACGAGAAAGTTTCTTTCCCCATAGCTCTTCCATTTTTCCTGCAATATGTGACCCCTTGACTACCTTTTATTTTTCCTTCTTTTGATAGAGACACTGATATGAGACATCTTCCTCAACTACGAAAGAGAGTGATGAACAGAATGAGGGAAAGGCTCTGCCTCAGTGCGGGGGGCCTACAGGGTGCACTCCAAAGGCCGCCCCGCTCCCACTGTGTTGCTGCTCTGTGGGAATTCCAGCCCAAGGTGACCACCTATTCCAATCTCCACATGAAGCCAGAAGTCTCCAGTTTTTAACTGTTGACTCAAAACAACCAGAACAAACAAACAACCCCCATTGTTTGGGCCAAACTAAAGCCGTCTGTGCACCAGGTCCAGCCCAAAGGCCACCAAGTTTACAGCCTCTGGCCTTTGTCCTGCCAGAAAATTCCTCCTGTGCAGTGAGATGTGGAGACACCAGGGGTTCCCCACCAACAAGACAGTAACCTGATGTAAGTTTCTGGAAGCCCACAGGGACTGCAGCCCACTCTCTCAGAGGCCCCAGGGAAAGGCAGACTCGACACCCTATTGGCCAAAGCAACTCCAGGCAATGACCCCTTTCAGGAAAGATGCCTCCTACTGCCCCAAAGAGGCGCCTGGTGCTGCTGCGTGGCTCACCCTGCACAGTAGGTCCACAGGCAGCCCAGACTCCCTCCCCTTCCCCTGGGCCTGAGAAGTTTCACAGCACTCCGCATCCCAGGGCCACAGCTTGCAGTCAGCTGTGCCGAAGGAACCTAAGCAAGGCTCCCTGGGGGAGGTGGGAGGAACCTTAGAGCATCTCTGACCCATGTGTTCATCGGGTCTGTGAGGACAGCCCAGCAGGCAGTCCCGGAGGGAGATGGGGCCAAGACAGGAAGGGGCTCTCTAGATGAAAGGTGTGGTGGGCAAGTTATAAAATGGGCATAATTACTGAGCAGCAGAGCTGGTGGCAGGGGGTTACGGAAGTGAGCAGGAAGACAGCTTGACGACATTTCACTGCTGCAGAAGTGGGAATTACGAGAGAAAAGACAGGAGCCTGGAAGAGATGTCCAGGGGACCCGGTACCTGTGGGACAGGAATTTAAAAGAAGGCGGGGAGGTGAAGAAGGTCCCTTGTTCAGACTAAAGAACCGTATCCTAGACCACCACAGGCGCTCATAAGACGGTCCCAGGGCTGTCTGCACAGCTTCTGGTCCCCAACAGGTCGCCACATTAGCTTCTTAACTGAGAAGGAAGACAGGGAGCGAAATCTGTCAGGGTGACATGATAAATGATTACATCACAAGCCTCAGATAACGTGACCCAAGGGGATAAATACTTGCCCTGGGGAGGGACCAGTGGGACAACAGACAGGAAACAGTGTGTGCTGCGACACTCACACTTGGGTGTGCAAGTGGCTACTGCCACTGGCCTGTCCTCTGTGGGTAGACCAGCCTCACTGGTGGCCAAGCTGTTCCTGACCCCACAGAGCTGATGATGACATCACCAGTCCTGCCACCTGGGTCCCAGTCAACAGGCGGGGTGTTCCTCCCACCCCATCTGGTCGGTGTGTTGGGTGTGTCTGCTTCTCCGATCTACCCTTCATGGGCCTAGGTCAGAATCCACCTGACCTGAGTCTCACCACTTGAGTTGTATGGTTCATCCACCTGCAGCACCTAACACCAGGCCCCACTCACACCTCTTCTCAAGGGGCTAACTTCACCTGGGCCTCTAACCCACTTAGTGGGGCTGGCAGGGTTCAGAAGCCCAGCAGACCACCAAGACAGATCCTCAGGAAATACTGCTCCTGTCAAGGGTAAAGAAAGAATCCCACAGATAGTAAATGAAACAGAAATCAGAGAACAGGAAAACAAAGAAGCTGAGGCACAGAGAGAAAAAAAGACCTCTGGGAATGAAAGAATAATAAAAAGAACTATGCGACCAATCCAAACAGAACAATATTCACATTATAGGGGTACCAGAAGAAGAAGAGAGAGAAAAAGGGATAGAAAGTGTCTTTGAGGAAACAATTGCTGACAACTTTCCCAATCTGGGGAAGGAAATAGTCTCTCAGGTCATGCAAGTGCAGAGATCCCCCAAAACAAGGGACCCTAGGAAGATAACACGAAGACATAATAATTAAAGTGGCAAAGATCAAGCCCAAGGAGAGAGTATTAAAAGCAGCCACAGAGAGAAAAAATATCATGTACAAAGGAAAGCCCATTAAGCTATCACCAGACTTCTCAGCAGAAATGTTACAGGCCAGAAGGACCGCCAACCTAGAATACTCTACCTGGAAAGATTATCATTTAAATTTGAAGGACGGATTAAACAATTTCCAGATCAGCAAAAATTGAGAGAATTTAGATCCCACAAACCATCTCTACAGTGTATTTTGGAGGGACTGCTATAGATGGAAGTGTTCCTAAGGCTAAATATCTGTCACCAGAGAAAATAAAAACACAGTAAAGGAAGTAGACCAATTAATTACTAGCAAATGCAAAATCAAATAAACTACCCCCAAAGTCAGTCAAGGGATACACAAAAGTACAGAATATGACACCTAATATATGAAGAATGGAGGAGGAAGAGAAAGAAGGGAGAAAAAAAAAGAACCTTTAGATTGTGTTTGAAATAGTGTAATAAGTGAGTTAAATTAGACTGTTAGATAGTACAGAAGCTACCCTTGAACCTTTGGTAACCACGAGTCTAAAGCCTACAATGGCAGTAAGTACATATCTATTGATAATCACCCTAACTGTAAATGGAATGAATGCACCAGTCAAAAGACACAGAGTCACTGAATGGATAAAGAAACAAGACCCATCTATATGCTGCCTACAAGAGACTCACTTCAAATCCAAAGACATATACAGACTAAAAGTGAAGAGATGGAAAAACATATTTCATGCAATTAATAAGGAGAAAAAAGCAGGAGTTGCAGTACTTGTACCAGACAAAATAGATTTCAAAACAAAGAAAGTAACAAGAGAAAAAGAAGGACATTACATAATGGTAAAGGGGTCAGTCCAACAAGAGGATATAACTATTATAAATATCTATGCACCCAACATAGGAGCACCTACATATGTGAAACAAATACCAACAGAATTCAAAGGGGAAATAGAATGCAATGCATTCATTTTAGGAGACTTCAACACTCCCCTTACTCCAAAGGACAGATCAACCAGACAGAAAGTAAGTAAGGACACAGAGGCACTGAACAACACATTAGAACAGATGGACCTAACAGATACCTACAGAACACTCCACCCAAAAGTAGCAGGACACACATTCTTCTCAAGTGCACATGGAACATTTTCCAGAATAGATTACATACTAGGCCCCCAAAACAGCCTCAGTAAATTCAGAAGGATTGAAATTGTGCCAGCTAGCTTCTCAGACCACAAAGGTATGAAACTAGAATTATGCAAAGAAAACAAAAAAGCCCACAAATACATGGAGGCATAACAACATGCTCCTAACTAATCAGTGGATCAGTAACCAAAAAGAAGACAAATCAAGCAATATATGGAGACAAATGAAAACAACAACTGAACACCCCAAAACCTGTGGGATGCAGTGAAGGCCATGCTAAGAGGGAAGTATATTGCAATACAGGCCTACCTCAAGAAAGAAGAAAAATCCCAAATGAACAGTCTAAACTCACAATTAATGAAACTAGAAAAAGAAAAACAAATGAGGCCCAAAGTCAGTAGAAGGAGGGACATAATAAAGATCAGGGCAGAAATAAATAAAATTGGGAAGAATAAAACAATATAAAGAATCAATGAAACCAGGAGCTGGTTCTTCAAAAAAATTAAGAAAATAGATAACCCCTAGCCAGACTTTTGATCAAGAAAAAAAAAGTGTACACACATAAACAGAATCAGAAATGAGAAAATAAAAATCACTATGGACACCACAAAAATACAAAGAATTACTAGAGAATAATATGAAAAATTATATGCTAATTGGATAACCTAGAAGAAATGGACAACTTTCTAGAAAAATACAATCTTACAAAACTGACTCAGGAAGAAACAGAAAATATGAATAGACCAATTACTAGCAATAAAATTAAACTGGTAGTCAAAAACTACCTAAGAATAAAATTTCTGGACCAGAAAGCTTTACTGCTGAATTTTATCAAACATTTAGAGAAGACCTAATACCCGTCCTCCTTAAAGTTTTCCAAAAAGTAGAGGAGGGAATACTTCCAAACTGATTCTACAAGGCCAGCATCACTCTAATAACAAAACCAGACAGACATAACAAAAAAAAGAAAATTACATGCCAATATCCCTGATGAACATAGATGCAAAAATCCTCAACAAAATATTAGCAAAACAAATTAAAAAATACATCAATGGGAGAATATATTCATAAATGATATATCCAACAAGGGGTTAACATCCAAAATATATAAAGAACTAACATGCCTCAACAGCCAAAAAGCAAATAATCCTATTAAAAAATGGGCGGAGGATATGAACAGACACTTCTCCAAAGAAGAAATTCAGAAGGCCAACAGGCACATGAAGAGATGCTTCACATCGCTAATTATCAGGGAAATGCAAATTAAAACCACAATGAGATATCACCTCACACCAGTTAGGATGTTCAACATAGAAAAGAATAGGAACAACAAATGCTGGCAAGGATGTGGAGAAAGGGGAAAACAAATCCTACCATTTGCAATAACATGGATGGAGCTAGAGGCTATTATGCTCAATGAAATAAGCCAGGCAGAGAAAGACACGTACTAAGTGATTTCACTCATCTGTGAAGTATAAGAAAAAAGCAAAAACTGAAGGAACATAACAGCAGCAGACTCACAGAACCCAAGAATGAACTAACAGTTACCAAAGGGAAAGGGACTGGGGAGGGTGGGTAGGAAGGGAGGGAAAGGGGAATAAGGGGCATTGTGATTAGCACACATAACATAGCATGGGGGGGGGCATGGGGAGGCAGTATAGCACTGAGAAGACAAGTAGTGACTCTATAGCATCTTACTATGGTGATGGACAGTGACTGTAATGGGGTATGTGGTGGGGACTTGATAATGGGGGAATCTAGTAACCACAATGTTGCCCATGTGATTTTATATTAATGATACCAAAATAAAAAAATACATCAAAAAGATCATCCTTCATGATCAAGTGGGATTTATTCCAGAGATGCAAGGATGCTACAATATTTGAAAATCCATCAACATCATCCACCACATCAACAAAAAGGACAAAAATCACATGATCATCTCCATAGATGCTGAAAAGCATTTGACAAAATTCAACATCCATTCATGATAAAAACTCTCAGCAAAATGGGTACAGAGGGCAAGTACCTCAACATAATAAAGGCCATGTATGACAAACCCAAAACCCACAGCCAACATCATACTTAAAAGTGAAAAGCTGAAAGCTTTTCCTTTAAGACTGGAAACAAGACAAGGATGCCCACTCTCCCCACCTTTATTTAACATAGTACTGGAGGTCCTAGCCACAGCAACCAGACAACACAAAAAATTAAAGGCATCCAGACTGGTAAGGAAGAAATTAAACTGTCACTCTTTGCAGATGACATGATACTGTACATAAAAAAACCCTAAAGAATTCACCCAAAACTATTAGAATAACTGAATTCAGCAAAGTTGCAGGATACAAAATGAATACACAGAAATCTGTTGCATTCCTATACAGTAACGATGAACTAGCAGAAAGAGAAATCATGAAAACAGTTCCATTTACAGTTTCATCAAAAATAATAAAATATCTAGGAATAAACTTAACCAAGGAGGTGAAAGACCTATACCCTGAAAACTACAAGACCCTCCTAAGAGAAATTAAAGAAGACACCAATAAATGGAAATAACATCCCATGTTCATGGATAGGAAGAATTAATATTGTCAAAATGGCCATCCTGCCTAAAGCAATCTATAGATTCAATACAATCCCTAACAAAATACCAACAGCATTCTTCAACAAACTAGAACAAATAATTCTAAAATTCAAATGGAACCACAAGAGACCCCAAATAGTCACAGCAATCCTGAGAAGGAAGAATAAAGCTGGGGGATTATGCTCCCCAACTTCAAGCTCTACTACAAAGCCACAGTGGTCAAAACAATTTGGTACTGGCATAAGAAATAGACCCATAGATCAATGGAACAGAACAGAGAGCCCAGATGCAAACCCAAGCATATACGTCTAATTAATACATGATAAAGGAGCCATGGATATATAATGAGGAAATGACAGCCTCTCAACAACTGGTGTTGGCACAACTGGACAGCTACATGTAAGAATAAAACTAGATTACTGTCTAACTCCATACACAAAAGTAAATGAAATGTATCAAAGACATGAATGTAAGTCATGAAACCATAAGACTTTTAGAAGAAAACAAGAAAAATCTCTTGAATATAAACATGAGCAACTTCTTCCTGAACTCATCTTCTCAGGCAAGGGAAAAAGCAAAAATGAACAAGTGAGACTACAAATTAACAAGCTTCTGTACAGCAAAGGACAACATTAGCAAAACAAAAAGGCATCCTACAGTATGGGAGAATATATTCATAAATGATATATCTGATAAGGGGTTAACATCCAAAATATACAAAGAGCTCACATGCCTCAACACCCCAAAAGCAAATAACCCAATTAAAAAAATGGGCAGAGGATATGAATAGACACTTCTCCAAAGAAGAAATTCAGATGGCCAATAGGCACATGAAAAGATGCTCCACATTGCTAATTATCAGAGAAATGCAAATTAAAACCACAATGAGATATCACATCACGCCAGTTAGGATGGCCAACATCTAAAAGACAAGGAAACAACAAATGCTAGTGAAGATGCAGAAAAAGGGAACCCTCCTGCACTATTGGAGGGAATGTAAATTAGTTCAACCATTGTGGAAAGCAATATGGAGGTTCCTCAAAAAACTGAAAAGAGAAATACCATTTGACCCAGTAATTCCATTTCTAGGAATTTACCTGAAGAAAACAAGAAGCCTGATTTTAAAAGACATATGTACCCCTATGTTTACCATAGCCAAGATATTGAAGCAACCTAAGTGTCCATCAGCAGATGAATGGATAAAGAAGATGTGGTACATATACACAATGGAATATTATTCAGCCAAAAGAAGAAAACAAATCCTACCATTTGCAACAGCATGGATGGAGCTAGAGGGTATTATGCTCAGTGAAATAAGCCAGGCAGGGAAAGACAAGTACCAAGTGATTTCACTCCTCTGTGGAGCATAAGAACAAAGAAAAAACTGAAGGAACAAAACAGCAGCAGACTCACAGACTCCAAGAAGGGACTAGCGGTTACCAAAGGGAAGGGGTTGGGGAGGGTAAGTGGGAAGGGAGGGAGAAGGGGATTGGGGCATTATGATTAGCACACATAATGTAGGGGGTCCCAGAGAAGGGAGAACAGCATGGAGAGGACAAGTAATGACTCTACAGCATCTTATGCAGATGGACAGTGACTGCAATGGGGTGTGGAGGGGGACTTGATAATATGGGTAAATGTGGTAACCACAATGTTGCTCATGTGAAACCTTCATAAGATTGTATATCAATGATACCTGAATAAAAATAAAAAATAAAAAAAGAAAGAATCCCATAAGCATCAAGGCAAGAAAATAAAAAGTTCCCTAGAAAGGATGAAGGAGAGGATTTGCCTAAGATCTCAGGCAACAATGGAGGGAATGGTTTCATGGCACAAAGATTAACCCAGGTAAACCGTCCTTTATATAGGAGGCAGCAGAAGGGCTCCCCCGTATACAAGGTCACGGTGAAAAGCACTCAGGGAAAGGGAAAACATGGTCCAAGACAGGGGTCCACCTTAGATTTGGTAAGAGTGCTAAGTCTAAATAACTGTAACTAAAATGATTATTAAATAACACAAGTGTCGGAAATAACTGATGGAAAGATAAGTTATATAATAAGAAATTGGATGGTGAGGGAAAGGAGATACAGAGTAAAACCGTGCTAAATTTCTTATTTTTCCAAGGGAGGAATCGGTATTCCTTAACTTTAACAGAGGTAGAGAGCATACAGAAATACCGATCATTTTTTTCTTAACATAAAAGTAACTCTGCAACAAAGTGGAATGCGCATAAAAGAGAACAAAGGACACTTCACCAGCTTTCCGACAGCAAAAAAAAAAAAAAAAAAATTAGAAGCCAGAAAGGCAGAACAGAAACCAGAGCATCGAATGAGACTCTGGATGAGAGAGGGAACATACTGTCCTCCGAACACCGGCAGGCCCTCTGTTTGGAAGGAGCAAACTGCAACGATAACAAAGTTAGAAGTAAAGGAGAAAGTGAAAAGACACCAAGAAAATGCAACAAAGGAAACATTTAACAGCAAAATCAGTATCAGATAAAGTTAGATTCAAGACAGAAAAAGATTAAGTCAAAAGACATTTTATGTAAGCTGTACAAAGGTAAAATAATGCATAATAAAGACATGGCAATCATCAGCCTGTGTGCTTCAAACAACTTGGCATGGAAATGCATAAAACAAAAACCGATCAAGAATTACAAAAATGAATTCATGAAACCACCTGTCTTAATCCTACAGTAAATGTACGAACATAAGGAAGGAGGCAGAAGACTGGAGTAAGATAAGAAACCTGATTCAAGGTACACCGAGGAATGTACTCTTAACAAAAAAAAGCTTTCCAATAAATGTTTAATTTTAATCCCATAAAATATTGACAGAAATATTTTCTGACTAGGCCACAAATAAAAAATTCAAGATTAAGAAAAAATTACATCTACAGAGACTACATTCCTAACTATAATGGTGACAAAACCAGAAACCAGTAACGAAAAGTTAACCAAGCAATTTAGCCAACTCCACCTATCTGGAAATTGGAAGAAATGCTCTTAGTTTATTTCTTAGGTCAAAAATCAAATCAATCAAAACTTCTCAGGATATGGTGACGGCAACATTCAAAAATGTCTTAGACAGAATTCATTTATCACTAAAGAAGAAAGAATGAATAAGTTTTAAACTAAAATTCAACTAAGCAAGTTAAAAGACAGATGTTCAAAACAAGGTCCGGAGGGAAGGGAAAGTGCTCCAGAAGCGAAACGATGGTGGAGGAGGGCGGAGACGTCAGAGGAGCACCGAAGTCGACTTAAAGAGCCGCCCAGGGCCAAAGACGGAATGATCTTAGCAACACAGTAAATGACATAATACTAGATGACAACGACCCAACGTATAAAATAAACACCCACGAGTCCACACAGATACAAGTAAATAATTGGCTGAATAAATAAATGGGGAAGAAGAGACAAATTTCTTGTATAGAAAATGAACAAAGAGTGTGTGTAGATAACGCCCTAGGGGAAACAGAGCTCGACTCCCCCGTTCCTTTTGTGTGAGCTGGGCGCAGTCTTCCTTCCAAAGGGTACAGCGTGGGAAAGGGGGAGAAAGGGTAACTGAGGCAGGGCGGGGAAGCGGGACTAGGTCACGCCACTGTAAAGTCTACTTAGTCTGTGAAAAGGCCTAGTTCCTTCTTTAACTTCAGCTATGTGCCGGTCCTCCTCTTCTTCCAGCCCCTTCATCAATTAGCTAACTTTGGGACCAGGAGGAGAGACAGACCGCTGGAGAGTAAAGGATCCGAGGTGGATAAAGAAGGCTGAGATCTGGATCGGCACGGTCACCGGAGTCACCCTATTGTTAAGACAGAACTTCAAAGGAATTATGAATCACCTGTATGCATCATGCCTTATGATAACCTTCTCCCAACAAGCCCTGTAAAACCCCAAACCTAAACCCTTAAGGGCACCTCGTCTTGGGATGCCTGCATGTACCCCCATCTGAGTGGGTACTTTCTTATATCAAATAAACTTCCTTGTTGCATAAGCCAGCTGCACTTATCTCCAAACTATTTTCCATGATAAAGACAAGAACTCTCCAACCTCCACCTCTGATGGTAAATGTTTTTGTCACTTGCTCTTTCATTCAGTTTTCCGGTCTTAATACAATCCTTTTCTCTCTCCTTGTTTTATTTCAGATCGGTAGGGAAGTGGAAGGTCTCAGAACATAAACTCTCAATCCAGTGCTCTGTGGCTCCGCCAAATCCTGGGGTGGCAGGGACGTAGTTCCCATGCCATGCAGATTAAGCAGACACTGGACACCAGGTGACCCTGGTTTTAGGAGTTGGCCAGGGACCGGCCCTACACCGAGCCGGAGTACCATGAGCTTCCCTTCCCTCCCTCGGCTTTTCCTGCTCACCTGCCTGCACACCTGCTGCCATTTGCGTCTACTGTTGCTTTAATGAATTCCTGCCTTATCTACACTCCACCCACCTGGTCGTGAATTTTTTCTCGATCAGAGTCAAGAACCCTCTCCCAGGTTGAGGTCTCACCAGGTGTGCTGGGGGGGGGCTCCCCTGACTGGACTGCCTGACAACTTTGCAGTGGAGAAACTTGACAAACACAACTTCAGCCAGGTGACCAAGGTCAACAGCAGTCTAACCATGAGAAAAACATCAGAAAAAATAAAACTGAAACACATTCTATGAAATACCTGACCAGGACTCCTCAAAACCATCAAGGTCATCAAAAGAAAGAAAGGTACAGTTACCAAAGGGAAAGGGACTGGGGAGATGGGTGGGAAGGGAGGGATAAGAGGGTAAAAGGGGCATTACGATTGGCAGACATAGGGTGGGGGGGACCTGATGAAGGGGGTAGTTTAATCATCACAATATTGCTCATGTAATTGTAGGTTAATGATACTAAAATAAAATAAATTGTAAAAAAAAAGAAAGAAAGGTCTGAGAAACTGTCACAGCCGAGAGAAGTCAAAGGAGACAGGACAACAAAATGTGACGTGGGATTCTGGATGGGATTCTGGAACAGAAAGAGAGTATTAGGTAAAAGCTAAAGAAACTGGAATAAAGTGTGGGCTTTAGATAATAAGAGTGTGTCAGTACCATTCATGAGATGTGACATATGTACCATAATCGTGTTAACAATGGTGGAATGTGGGTGTGGAGTATAAGGAACTGTCAGATATTCCTGTAATTTTCCTGTGATCTACAACTATTCTAAAATAAAAAGACTAATTGCTTAAAACACACACACACACACACGTGCGCGCGCGCGCGCGCGCGCGCCGCCAAGGGAGATGCCAAAAAGGCAGCAGATAAAATTCAACACCCTTTCCTGATAAAATCTCTTAGTAAGCCAGAAAGAAAATGCTACTTCCTTGAACTGATGAAAATTATCGGAAATCCACAGAATCAAGTTCAATGGTGAAACACTAGAGTTAAATCCATAAACATGCCTGAGGCAACACTGTTACTTAATGGAATTCTTGAGGGGCAATTCCCCTGGCATTTGAAAAGAAATTGCCTATTTTTACTGGCTTTGTCCCTCAAAGCTCTAATTAGGGCTGCACCAACAGGGCTGCCTCTGTGCAGGAAGCCTTTCCCTCTGGTTCGTTGTCTAACTTTCTGGCTGGATACCAGCCAGGTGGGTTTACACCCTGAATGTGCCCAATTCTCAGTCACTCTTAGAGGCAAATGAGCTATCCTTGCTTTAATCCACAAGAGTTCCACAGCTGCTCTACCACCAAGACCCCAGTCACATTCTCAGACCCTGGGCGCTGTGGAACCTCCTAGAGGGAGCTATACCTCCTTCACGTCGGGTGATGTGGACGGAGCAGGCTGGTCAGGCACACGGGACCTGCCCTGCTCAGTGAGAGGCAGAGCCTGCCCTGAACTCCGAGGGATTCTCCTAAGAGGGCCTGGCTCTTGGAAAGGGCTCAGTTCGTTGAGGTGTGGCTGGCTGGGTGCAGGACTCACAGGCTGCTATCCTGAGGGGTACACCAAACAAATGGGGGTTTCCTGGGCTCTCTTGTGGTAGGCTGTGTGTGCCCTGCCTCCAACAGCCAAGGAGGTGCTGGCAGGAGACCTGCATCAGACTCACAATACAAAGCAAAGAGTGGGTTTCCCCGCCCCCAGCCCCAGGGTCTCAGTGGGCCCTCTTTGGGTGAGCCACGCCACAGCCTCACCCTCAAGGCGGCCAAGAGAGAGGATGTGTGCAGGGTACTGCCCATGGGCAGTGAACAAGCCCCTGCAGAGGGTCCATCACACCCACTCTTACCCGAGGGCTCAGATCTCTGCCTGAACCCAGACCTGTCCCAAAGGCCTCAGGCAAGACTCCAGCGGCTTCATGGAAGGAGGTAAACTGAGGACAGCCTCACTGAGACCCAGATTAGATCAGATCACTCTCAGGTGACTGGAAGCTGTACATCTCCAAAACTTCCGAGAAGCAGGGAAATAAGGACTTTTTGGTGACATCCATCACCAGTGAAACCTGGATCCTCTGCATGACCCAAGGGAGGGGTGGCCAGGGCCATACAGGGCCATGTCTGCCTACCACACCCAGCAAGACCCAGGTGCCTGAGAAGGTCCTTTAGGGGCTACGGTACCCCAGGAGGACAGATAGATGACAGACAGGGATGCTAATGTGAGAAGGCCCTGGAGCCTCCAGACAGCTGGAAATGCAGCCCTGCTGAGGTGACAGGGAAGCCACCTGGAGAGGGCTGGGGGATGGTTAGGGACAAGCTCGGGGGTCAGCTGTGCAAGGCAAGGCTTGCAGGAGGAGCCAGAAAGAGGCAGCTTGTCTGCCTCGCCTGCCTGTGCTGTCAGCAGCCACAGTCACCACAGCTCAGTAGGGCTGGGTGGGGGGTTTCCTATAAACTCTCCCACCTACTCTTTCTCACTGGAGTTCAACTTTCCAGTCCTAAGAGTGGGGGGACCGGCCTTGTTTAACAAGAAAGTAGCAAGGGTTTTGCAATCAGCTCCCTGGGGTGAATAAATTGAAAGATCAACCACCTGACCTAGCATCCCCGTGGCCTGGAATCTATGTGTGCGGTATGTGTGAGTGTGAGTGTGTGTGTGGTATGTATGTATGTGGTGTGTGGTGCATGTGTGGTATGTTTGCGTGGTGCATGTGTGACATATGATCATGCATGCATGTGGTGTAGCATGTGTAATAGGTATGTGTGTCATGTGTGTGTGCAGGGTTGGGGGAGGAGACCCCCTACCTCTGGCCCTGGGGAGAAGCCCCTCAGGCTGGGTCCCCAGGCCCAGTCTGGACTCAGTGCACAGAATCAAGACACTTTTCTGGCCAAAGGGCAGGAAGAAGCCACAAGACTTCAGCAGAGAGGAACGCTCCTGGGCACGTTCTTCATTAACAAAGGACTGTAAGAAAACAGTAGGCTATTATTATGGGCTGTTGCCTGTGACAGAGCACAGAAAACTCATCAAGGGTCTCCAGGTGGGGTGGGGGATGCCATGTCCAGGTGCCATGGGCCCCAGCCCAGGGAGGAGAACAACCATGCTGCCCCCAGCATAGCCCACAGACCCTGCCTTTTAAATGACTCCCACAACCCCCAAGGAAGCTGTCATGGAAGGGCCCAAAATGCTCCATTCATGGCTTGGAGTGAAAGAGGGCATAATTTCAATTAAGGTCCCAGGCTGTCAAAAACATTGTTACTAATCTCCTCGTGGCAATGTGAACAGGGACCTGCTAACACAGCCAATTGAGCATGCTCTAAATTAGTGTTTGCAGGTAACTGATTCAGCTGCCAGCCCCATGCCAGCCGGCTACAAGCCGGTTACGCCACTAACATGAAATAATATGAGGCAGTAAAATGGACTGCCTGATTGGGCCTGCCGTCAGATGCTGTTAGCGCCTGATTTACCCAAACATTAACATCTTATTGGTTTAACACAATTTACTACACCTCAATTGCAGAAAATGATTTTCATTTCCTCTGAAACGCTGCTCACACGCACAGCACAAAGGAGGTGGTGTCTTAATAAATGCCACTGGCTCACTTCCTTTTTTTTTTAAGATGCCCTCAAGATTTTATAATAAACCTTTGACAATAAGATGAAAAAAAAATGAGGCTCAGATCTGGGTCTCCTGGCCAGCACAGCATCTTCTGAGTCTGAGTACCACCGCCCTCCTCCTCCAAGAAAATCTGCCCACCTCCTCTGCCCCCATCCTATCCTTGCCCTGCCTCCAGTCCCGTTTCACTCCAGCCCCTGCCCGTCTTGCCTCACATCTCTCTGCAGGGCAGGCGCTGGCCATGCTCCCTGCAGAATGCCAAGTAGGTTCCAGGGACACTCTTCTAGCCCTGTGGGTCAGCAGCGGGCATGGGAGTCCAGCTGCCCTAAACCTTCCTGAGAATAGGTCCAGCCAGTGGAACTAAGCCAGGGAACCAACACCTGCTTTAGAGATTTCATATTCCTCATCTAGTTAAGAAGAGAATTCAAAAGGTCACAGTGGCACAGAGGACAGCAGACAAATAGCTCAGTTCCCATCCATCCCCGCAACCAACCCACACATACCTCCTGCCACTGTGGGGCAGACACTGCGGACCAATGAGATGGGGCCTCCAAGAAGCCTCCAGACTCAAGACACAGACCACAAAACTGTGCTGCAGAGCGACCTGGGCAGTGACAGGGGAGGCGCCCCGGGGAGGGAGCTCAAGGCGGAGAGAAGCGTGCCACCTCACCACTGCAGAAGCCCCAGGGGCTTGGGCTCCCACTCGCCCTCCTCAGATCTGGCCAGGGACACCCCAAGATGTGACAACATCCTGGGGCAACCATCTGCCTACCGTCTTAGTGGGTGACACCCTCTGCCCCCAGAAGGCCAACCCACCCACCGGTCCTTCCGGAACAGCCTCCATCCCTTGTTCTCAGCATCTCTGCCTCAGCTCTTCCCTCCCTGCTTCCACCCCAGGAGGGCCAGCATGGCTTGCTTCCCTCTGCATCCTCTCGGCCAGCAGCAGGGCGGGCACGGTGCACAACAGGGACACACAGCGTACACGCCTGCACATGGAGCTCAGTCAGTACCACTCGGCAACCTCAGGGCGGCTGCTTCTGGGCTCGAGCTTCAGGCTCACTTCTCTGAGAGCCACCCTGATGGACAGAGGACGCAGCGGTGGGCCAACCCGGGGAGTGGGGAGGTGGAGGAGCAGGCGGCGGGGCAGGGGGTGGCCCAGCAGTCTGAAGACCAAGGTAAGCTCTCCCCAGAGCTCAGCTAACAAGAGACCCTACTTCAAACAACAGCCAAACTCGACATGCAGACTTGAGGACCCCAACTCAAATAAACCAACTCTAAAAAGAGCTCTGGGCCAGTATGAACTACATAGCAACCTGGTTAGATATAATAATTATATGATAGTCACAGAAAGGAAAAAAATCACCTTCATTGTAGCCTACCAATATATTTACAGTGAAACGACATGATGCCTAAGATTTGGTTACTACAATAAAACAGAACTAAATGTAAAACCCTGATGGGGACCTCAGGGTTCATTTTACCCTTTTTTTTTTTAATATTTGAAATTTCCCATTAATAGAAGAAAAAGACCTCCATTATCCGGTGGTGAGGCAGGGGGTAGTAAGGAGGTGGGAGAAGTATTCTTGGGCCAGGCTGCTGACCCAAAGCCTACACACAGGCCTGTGCAGGCTGTGGTAGGGCTGGACTCTGGGACACTAGGAACCTCCCAGGAGCCACCTTTGAAGCTGGACTCCCTGCAGCTTAGGGTACACGGCTGCCAGCATGCAGTGGAGGGAGGCAGGGCAGGGCCCCACACTGGGGCAAGCTAGTCCTGCTCTAATTTTCTTGGTTATTTTTATTTGAGGCATCAGCTGTGGGTCACTGTGGGCCAGTTCGGTGGGGAACAGGTTTCTGGGACGGTGCCAGTCTGAGGGAGCACTGCCTGGCTCACCTCCCTGGAGGCCCTGGAGAACTCCTGCTGTTCTGGATCGGGGCAGGGGTGGGGCCCCTGGGGCTCCCAGAGCAGATGCCGCACTGCAGCATGAGACCGCGTGGAGGCAAAGCTAGGAGGGCTCCGCATGCCCCGGGGTGTGACATCGCTGGTTCCCTGATGAAGCACTTGTCCCGTGCCCCCTCCTGGATGTCACAGCAACAAGGGCCTTCAAGGCCCTGCTAACCTCCTAGCATCCAGGGTATGAGGAGAGAACTACGGGGGCTCCTTTCAGGGTTAGATTTGAAAAAGACACCCAACCCTGCAGCGTGAGGGTGAAAACAAACGCCCACAATGCCCACTACTGGCTCTGGCTGCACCTTCCCTTCCCCGCACTGACAAGGTGGGCAGACCAGAAAGACTGGCATGGAAGCAGGGATGTTGAGGCAGGACAGGCCCCGAGGGCACCCAGTGGGGACTGGGACCCTGTAAGGCGGGTTAGGGAAGGCAGCACCGAGTCCTTACAAGGCTGCTAGAAAGGGCAGCCCCAGACTGTGGGTGGCGGTGGTATAAGGTAAAACTCTTTTTATCTATACTCACAAGGCCTTTGACACCCAAAATGTGTGGGTTTTCTACACCAAGCAATTTTCCAATTCTCTCTGGACACCAACTGGGTGTCCTACAACTTAATTCTAACACAAACCCCACAAGTCAAGGGCTCAGACCCCCAGATGGCCCCCGCCTCAGGCACCAATCGCAAGTCTGGGCCTTCTGTCCTTCTGACTGGCTATATATCGGGGCTCCCACAGCCCCCTCCCTGGGCTTGATGCTTTGCTGAAATGGCTTGCAGGACTCAGGAAAATGCTGTACTTAATTTCACCACTTTATGATAAGGAAACCAGTCAGGAAGGGCCAGCTGGAAGAGAGGCACAGGGCAAGGTGTGGGGGAGGGTGTGCAGCGCCCATGCCCTCTGAGCGTGCCACCCTCCCAGAACCTCCACAGGGGTGCCAATCCAGAAGCCTCCCCAACCCTGTTGTTTAAGGTTTTCATGGAGGTTCCATGACGCAGGCATGACTAAGTCACTGGTCAGCAGCCAATCTCTAGCCCTGCTCCTCTCCCTGGAGGCTGGGGGCCATGGGTGGGAAGTCCCAACCCTCTGATCACCTGTTGCCTCCTCTGGCAACCAGCACCCCCCTCCAAGAACCTGGCAGCAGCAGAAACTCAGGTGTGGCTGAAAGGGGCTCATTATGAATAACAGACACACCTCTCGCCTCCATCATTCAGGGAATTCCAAGAAGCTCTGTACCAAGAAATGGGGGCAGAAACCAAAT
Source organism: Phataginus tricuspis (assembly GCA_029783875.1). Taxonomy (NCBI): domain Eukaryota; kingdom Metazoa; phylum Chordata; class Mammalia; order Pholidota; family Manidae; genus Phataginus; species Phataginus tricuspis. The sequence goes on from JAQQAC010019400.1 coordinate 3,673,851, forward strand.
ACATATTTCTCATTATGTCACAGTGGGAGAAATGACCACCTCTTCATTATCCTGTCCCTAGGGAAGCTTCCAGGTGGTGCGGTCACTGGTAGGAGACCCTGGAATAGGAGTCTCCTGCCCCAGGACATGGGTGGGAGGGGAGCGACTGGGGCAGTTTGGGGCTGACCCAAGGGCGTTCTCTTGCCATGGGCAGTAGCCTGTTGACCCCTGGATCCCAGAACAGGGCTGACGGGCAGGGCAGGCGACACCCTTTGTGGCTGGGCAGCCCCAGGAAGCACCCCAGCTGGCACGGGCTCGCTGCAGGCCTAATTGGAGCCAAAGGCCAATGGAGTTCTCCAGAACGCTTTATGAGCCACTTAACCATCCTGCGGCCCAGTCGTCCATGCACAGCAGACATAATGGCACTGTTTACACATAAAAATGGCAAGCTGTTTTACTAGCAGCTTTCAGAGTCACAATAGCAGCTATTTGGTAAAGTTTCCCGCAAACTGCAGAAACGAAGTCCAAGAGTGGAATGATGGGCACTGAAGCACCCTGAAAAGTAATCAAAACCATTACCAGCAATCACTCTGCCAAGAGCCAGGGAGGTGGCCGCAGCCAGAAGAGAAATCCTCTTTGCCCACTGTGCCGAAGCCCCGCTTATGATCCCCACTCAATCTGTGCGTGGCCGTGGTGCCTCATCTGTTACTTGCTCAGAGAACATAAATTACTGTTTTCTGCATTTTAATCTTTACCCAGAGAAACACAGCAGCTTACCTTTCCATCTCATATTCTTTCATTCCCACTTTTACAGCCTTCATTACCTGGAGGATGGATATTAAGCAAAGACATTTGTATTAAGGAGATAAGTAACACTGCCTTATAAATAATGTATAGCACTTTTTCAAGGGAATCTCTTCTTTAAAAAAATAAAAGAGTGATATGTGCACACAGTGGTACAGAACTGTGACAAATCAGAATTTTTTTTAAAGCTCCAAAGGCCATATAGTTTATTTAAGGCACTCTGGAGCGCTTCCATTCAGAGGCCAGTAGACACCAACCCAGGTCCTCACCAAGCTACAGCTCCGGCAGTGAGGATTTACCCAAGATGTTTGCTGAACACTCAGTGCTAAGGAAGCCATGACAGCTATCCCAAAAGGTTTCCTTTGTTTAACTTGTAGAATACACAGAGAAAATGAACTCATGCAAGAGATTCTATTGCCCACAAATGACCACATAGCTGTGACAGTCACTAAGCAGGCACCCAGCTATCCCAGTCACCCTGAATGTCTTTTGAGAATACACTTCCTTATTTGTTCCCACTCCCCAGGGAAAGTGGGAAGTTTGGGAAGGAACCACATGAGGACGTTTTTAGGAAATGGAGGACAGTAATAAATGTGCTCGAATCATGGGTAAGGACAGAAGATTCTTTAAAAGGCACTGGAATGGCCCGAATGCCAGGGGGGAGAGCCCTGCCCTCCTGGAAATGGGAGAAACTTCTTGCTGGAAATTTCCGGAGGGTGGGTGCCTTACAGTGAGGAACTGAGGCAAAGCCTCTGCTGTCCTTCCCCTGTCCCCACGGGGGAACAGAATAGAGCCACTCCCGTGTCTCTGGCCTGAAGCGACTCGTGCCGCCTGCGTGCACGGCAGCTCACTCCCGGAGACCTCCCATCTGGTGCTGCCCTCTTGGCCCACACAGAGCAAGGCTGCCTGCCCAGCCCAGACAGATCACCATTCCAGCATGCCGGGGCCCAGCTTACCTCCCGGTGGGCCTCGCTGGAGATTCTATTGGTGTATCGCAAAACCTCCAGCTCCATGTCCGTCTTAAAGACCCGGCTGCAGAGGGGAGAAAAACAGAGTGACAAGTCAGTGCCTTCCAGCAGGGGCTGGATGGCCCCTTCCAGGCAGACCTTGGGGTGGGCGCACCCTGGGCAGCCTGGGAAGGAGCACAGGGCCAGGTCATGCCCAGCCGGGCTGCCTGGGGATGGGGGGTGGCAGGGTGGGCCACCAAGCCCCAGGAGTGATAAGCTCACTATGCTGCTGACTTCATGCCAGCCTCAGGCATGTAGGCCACGTCCCAGCTACGAGATCTGGAAGCCACTGTGTGTGGTAGACGCAGCCCAGATTCTGCAGCCAGACACATCTTGCCTCACTGAGACTCAGTTTCCTCATCCATAGGAGAGGAATAAAATCTACATGGCAAGGCTGCTGGACCAGAATCTTTAGTGTGCTGTCTCCCAGGGCTCTGCCCAGTTGGCAGAAGAGGTCTCCCATTTCCTCTGACCCCCACGCCCCTGGGTTCCACAGCAACTGAGGAATACCATGCGACTCAGGTCCCCCCACCCCCTGCCCGCCTGAGACAGGGATGGGGAGTAGAAATGGGCTGGAGTGGGGGATGAGGGGTGCAGCCGTTTCTAGCCTTGAGTGCAGGTATGAATATGGAAACAGCTGGTCTGCAGAGAGAAGCAGGGAAGGAGCAGAAAAGAAGACAGAATCAGCAGTGAGATGGAGCCTGTGTGGGGCAGGGAAGTATAACCAAGAGACCCTGCCATCCTTTTGAGACTTGGCTGTGCCTCCTGCAGCTGAACTCCAGGGGTTTGCCGGGTCCTCACAATAAACTCATGTTAATGCGCCAAATTTGTTTAGGTTTCAGGTCTTTGCAATCAATCTCATCCCCAGCTAAGACTCAAATAGAGTAGCTAAATAAATATTTGTTTTCTACTGCCACCATTTCAAATAGGCAAAAATTCCAGTTCATGGACACTTAAGTGGCAGGCATACCCAGTCACTGACAGCACAGAGTCCTCAGTGCACCCCTCGTGGCCAGCTCTGTTCCCTTTACGTAAGGTGACCCGCTTTCACCAATGCTCCCACGTGGACATCTCTCCATCTCACAAAGGGAACGCACGCACCGTCACGAGCAGCCCGGAGTCTGATGAGGCAGCCCAGCCCTGCCTCTCCATGCACAGTGCCCCTCTCATCCAGCACCTCTGGAGCCTGACTGCCCTGAGCTGGCTTCAACTGAGGCAGGCCAAGGATGGCAGGAAAGGTGCTCCCACCTCCATCAGGCTAGTGACCCCTCCCCATGGTGCCACCCAGCTGGGACAGCCAGCCATTTGACACCAGGAAGTGAGGAAGTCACCCTGTAGCACATGCTCTCCTAAGACTGTGAAACCTTCTGGGGGACATGGGAAAGACAAACTTCCATGCACAGTGACTTTTTCCATCCTGTCTTTCTTGAGAAGGCAGGCCCAGACCTGGATGCCTAATAGTTTGCTCTTTATCGCTATAGAGGTGCCTCTGATTCTGCACCGCACCCCACCTGGGGAACAGAAACCTTGTTCCCATGCTAGGAGGCGACGGTCCTGGGCCATGGGCAGAACTCAGATGAGCAGCTCAGGCTCCTGGGGTCCAAATCTACTCGCAGGACAACCTAGCAGCCCCTGGTGCTTTGCTCCTCACTGCTACTCAGCTCGGCACCAGCCCGGGAACTGGTAAGCAAGGAGTGGGCCTTTCTATCCTTGAATGTAGTGATGACCAAGCAACAATATAGGCAGAAACCAGGCCCAGGCTTCACCGGCCTCCAGCCCTCTGCCTCTCTTATCAGCTTAGAGCCCTGGTCCATCCTTCTAGTCACCCCTCTTGCCAACATTTTAGACCCAAGGCCCCATGCCCATCCGTCCACTCAGACTTGGCCAAACCCCCACGAAGGATGGACCAGAGCCTGTGCCTGCTTCATGCACGCTCTGGGGCCACAGAGGACCCCGGGAAGCTCCTAGTCACCACCCCAGTTCTCCCCGAGGCCCCGGTTCTGCCCTGAGTTGCAGGGCGACATGCAGAGAGCTACTATCAACTGTCTCTACTTTCTGAAGATCTCTCCCTTCCCCAGCTCAGCACCCCTTTCCGCTACTCAGCAGAAGAAGGAACTCATCTCTTGTCAACTCCTCAAACCCCCAGGGCTTCCCTCCCCCTTCCCTCTCCTCCTTCCATCCTCACAAGGGAAGGGGTGCCCTCTGCCCCATCAGGCACAGCCCCATAACACACGCACCTGGGCCCACACCCTCCGTCCACCTGACCCCTATTACCACGACCACTCACTTTCCTCCTCCTCCTCCTCCTCCTCCTCCAGCCAAGCTTTATTCCTCACTCCCCAGCCACATGTCCAGAAAGGAAGCCCTAGCAGTCCTTGCCATGGGAGAGGAGGGACAGCAGCTTTACATTTCATCTCAGACATCTCCACCATCTCCTCACCCACTCTCCTCTTCTCCCTTCAGGCCGACTCTGCCAGGTACCCTCCCACCAAGGTGTGGGGTAATGGCCTCAGGCTGCCAACTCCACAGGCATCCCATGACCTTCCAGGGGGAAGCAGCACAGTGACCCCTGCCTCCTCTGGCACCACTTGGCTGCTTTCCCTCCTCCATCTCCCGACAGGTCCCCCCTGTGCATCTGCTCCCAAACCAACCGGCTCCCCACCCATCTCCAACACAGGCCTCCCCAGCGCATTCTGTCTGCAGGCCCCCCAGGGACCCCCAGCTCGGTGCGGCAGAGACGCTCACCCGTCCACGTGCCCCACTTCAAACCACAGCTCTGCCACTTCTATTGCTTAAAACAGAGACCTGGGCAACACCTCTCCCTGCGCACCTGCTGCTCACACATCCAACTGATGACCAAGAGCTGTGAGCCCACCTCACCACCTCCCTCAGATCCCCGTTTCTCTCCATCTGGACCCCATTCTCTCCAGCCCGGACAACCTCTCCTGACTCTCCTGGCCTCCAAGCCTGCAGGCCTGTCTGCCCCCAGACAGCGGCGGGGGATCTTTAGAAAATGCAAACCTGACCATGTTTTTCCCTGCTTAAAATCCTTAGCGGCATCCAGACGTCCTCAGGATGGAGTTAGAACTACTCACACACAGGTTCCCCAGGCCCTGCTCCTGCCTGTCTCCACCTCCGCGCCCCCCACCCTGAGGCCGACCCCCTGCCGGGGACTTGCTCCTGCCCGGCACCTCCAGCCCCCGCCTGACCCACACCCTTCTCAAGGCACGGGAGGGGCTCCCCCATCTTCCCCCCAGGCTGAACCCCCTCCCTAGGTTCCCCGGGGCAGTCTAGAGGAATCCTCAGCAAGCTATGGCACTGGTCATTTCTCTTCCATTTAAGTGTCCTCCCGGAAGGCAGAATGCCCTAGAGCGCACTGTGCCCTGCCCGGGTCAGACCCACACAGAGCTGGGTTAGAACCGCACCTGAGCTGGAACACACCTCCCTGCCAACAAGGAGGGTAACGGCTCACTTCAAAAGGAGAAGGCGGCGGCCTCCTCCACCCCACCCCTGGGGAGTCCCCAGGGGCGGTCACAGGGTCAGGAGGGATGCCAGGCCCCGGCAGGGTGGGGAGAGGCCTCCCCTGGCCGCAGCGGCCCAAACCCCACACTGCCTTGCCACAGGCACCCAGCTACGAAGAGGCAGGCCCAGGATCTGAAGCCCAGGAGTGCAGCCCGCGGGCTCGCCCCTCTGCCTCCTCCCTCTGCAGCACGAGCGCCATCCATCTGGAGATGAGCGGAGGAAAGCGTGCCGCTGGCCCAAGCAGGAAGCGGACTTGGAGCCCAAGCTGTGCTCTCCTCCCATTGGAGATGACAGGCGTTTTCAGACATCGAGGCCCACAGTCCTGTTTCTTGTCCAGTTTGATTTGGGGGAAGACAACAAACTAGAGCCTCTAGCTGGTTTACTCAGGGCTTATTTTTCAGTTACGTTAAAAAAAAATCAAACTGAACCAGGACAGATCATTCCACTAAAGCTGCTTTCTGACAAAACCGGCCTGGCCGAGCATTGGCCTGGCCCAGTTTAATCCAAGCTTTAAAGGGCCTGAAATAGATGTCTCTGTGTGCCGGCTTCCCCAATTATCCACAGGTACTCTGGGCCTGAAGCCTCACCCAGGTGCCGGGAGTCCCAGCCTGGCCCAGTTATCTCCGGGACACAAGCACCAGAAACCATTTTTAGGATTACTGCAGAAAATAATAGGGTTTCCTGGCATTCTGCAGTTTCTCCTCATCTTCAGGAAGAATTCACTGCCCTGAATTTGATGAGGCTATTTCCATTACTTCTAAACACAAAAAGATAAAGGGGATGGAGCCATGGTCGAGCCTTTTTAGGCCCAGCAGCCTCTAACCCGAGGGATGCCTCATGTCGCACTCAGCCCCAGCCTGGTCCGACTTGAGGGTATGTGGGGCAGTGGTTAGGAAATGTGATCCGCTAGGTTTCTACCCCAGGAGACGATGAAGGCCACCTCCTCCATGAAGGATAGAGGACCCAAGGCTGAGAATAGACCAAGACTGGTGCCACTTTAGTCTGGGCAGAAGACAGCTTGGGCTCTTCAACCAGCAAGAGGAGGTGCCTGATACGTGCTGGAGCCTCGAGCACTCATGCAGAGTCCCCTGGCTCATGGCGGTGCAGTGACCATCACCACACCAAGGGGCTGCTCAAGCAGAAAGGCACAGAGAGGCGAGGGGCGGGGCGAGGGGCAAAGCACCTTCCCCCTGTGGATAAAATGAAAGTTCCTGTGGCCAGGATTCTCACCTGGTCCTGGTTGGCTGGTTCACTACACACGTGTGGGCAATGCATCGTTATTGACTCTATATAAAGAGCCCTGCCCAGTGCTCTGGGCGACACAGGGGCATGGCTGTGAGGCTGCAGGAGAGCAGAGCAGAGGACAGAGGCCCAGAGGACGGCTGTGCAGGCAGAGACGCAGAGGCGGAGACTGGCTTGCTGCGTGCAGACTCGCTCTGAGTGGACAAGATGTTAGTGACTGACCTGCCACCGTGGGAATAAAGTTGGGTATAACCCTTTCACCGCAAGAACATTCTACTGTCATTTCTTTGGTCACCTTGAATCCATAGTGAACTTGCCCAAGGCCGAAACCCATTGGCAAGACAACTGGCAACAGTCAGCAGGGCTCATTGTTGACCAAGGAAAAGAAAAGGCTGCCCTCATGGGAGGAGTGTTTCAGCGGGCTGCCCCTATGGACGGGGAGACACTCGAGTGCCCCCCTGTGGACATGCGGTACTGTGAGGGGTGGAGGACTGGGGTCCACCCCAAGAGAAAGAAAGTGTGTTGCTGACTGAAATGGCATCATTACTAAGGGCTGTGGAAATAGTAAAGGATGTGTGGTGGCCGAGAGGCAGCGGCCCGAGAAGCAGCAGCGCGAGGGCGCAGGCTGCCAGGTGCCGTGGGGCAGGGGAAGGATGCAGTGGAGCCCTCAGCCCCAGAAATGGAGGAGCGGGGGTTTGACAGCAGGTGGGGGTGGAGGCCCTGTCTATGCGGGAGGGATCCGCCCCTCCTTGGTTGAGACCCCGCCTGGTGGAAAGCTGGTGGAAAGTCTAAAGGACTCGGCAGCCGCAGGTTCTTTCAGGAGCGGTGCAGCCCCCTCCTCGGCTTGTGGGGCACTGCATGCTGTGCTTCTATGCTCAGGCTCAAGCACAAAAGGAAGTACGGTCTGCTTCTCGAAGGAAGAATTTAAAGGGCCCCGTGAAGGTCCTTCCCCCTGTGGATAAAATGAGGACCCAGATGTGGGTTTGTTTGAAAACGCAGGAGCAGACAGAAAGAAACCGGATGACTGGAGCAGCGGTTCTGGCCGCTGAGGACGAAGCAGAGGCAGAGGTAAAGCAGTAAGATCGGCCTGAGTGTCTGCAGGACTCTCTGCTGGAGAGGCTGGAGAAGGTGGGTATTGTAAGGCCCACCCGTGGTCCTTCTGGTTAACTCCTTTGAGTAGAACTGGTTTGAACACAGCCAGGATGGCCACTTGGTGGTAATGGACCTCCTCAGGCTTGAGGGTTATTGTAATTTGTTGTAACTTTTGTTATTTGTATTATGGAATTTAGTTACAATGTTCTAGCTTCCTCACACGGGGAAGGATTGAGGGCACATAGACTGAGAGGCAAGAATCCTGGAGCGGTGGAGTGTGGATAAAATGAAGGCTCCTGTGGCCAGGATTCTCACCTGGCCCTGGTTGGCTAGCTCACTACACACATGGGCAATGCGTCATTATTGACTATAGAAAGAGCTCTGCCCGGTGCTCTGGGCGACACGGTGGCACAGCTGTAAGGCTGCAGGAGAGCAGAGCAGAGGCTGGAGTGGTGGCAGCGCCAAGTACAGAGACCCAGAGGACGGCTGTGCGATCGGCTGTGTGGGACGACTGTGCAGAGAAGCCCAGAGGACGGCTGTGCGGGACGACTGTGCAGAGGCCCAGAGGACGGCTGTGTGGACAGCAGGGCCCAGAGGCAGAGACTGGCTTGCTGTGTGCAGACTCGCTCTGAGTGGACAAGATGTTAGTGATTGACCTGCCACCGTGGAAATAAAGTTGGGTATAACCCTTTCACCCCAAGAACATTCTACTCTCATTTCTTTGGTCACATTGAATCCATAGTGAACTTGCCCGGGGCTGAAACCCATTGGCAAGACACCCACCCCGACACCCGGCCCACAGTCCCCTGCTATAGGCCAAAAATGACAAGAACTGGACTAGGCTGAGATTTATTTGTGCAATCTTTTTTTCCCCTTAAATATTCACAGGTCACAAAACTGCCTCTAGGCATTAAACTCAGGTTTAAGACATGAATTAACTGAGGTCTGAATGCTCCACTGATTAAAATAAAAGCAAGACAGGATGAAGTATTTCCAAAATCAGTCTCTAAGCATCAGAGTGCCACAGTGTTGAACAAAACCCATTTGAAGCAACAGGAATTCCATCTTTCTTGGAGATGAATGAGCAGGGGATGGTTCTGCAGGAGCAGGCGGGTGGGAATTCAATACCACAGGACGCCCCGACTATTTCTTCCCCAGCCCGTGACCCAGTGCTACAAAGGGTAAGATCCCAGAGCAACAGTTGGGACAGAGAGGAAAGAGCTGGTTGGAATTACAGACCCTCAGGAGGCTCAATCAGTAAATCCTCTCAAAGAAATGAGAGCCATGGAGAAAATGGTGGTTTAGCTTGGCTCTGAGCCAAGTGTGTTTGAGCCCTGACTGGGGCCGGCAGACATGGGGCACGGAAGGCTCCGCTCTCCATCTGGACCAAGGCCTGGCCTGCCTTCCTCTCCGCCCGATGCTCCCTCACTCTGCTTCCAGTGCATGGTATGCGGTGCAGGGTATGTCGAGTTCTCACTGTGCCCTAATCCCCACCTTCCGCTGGACCATCTCGTTAACTTAGGGTTAAATGCCTGTTCATCGGAACACAAAGGTGGCAACATTAATGAAACACTTTTCACATACAGACCAAGAATCTAGGTCATCTACATACCTTTTCCAATTTGGGACACTTTACCCAGGATGTAGGGTCCTGGTGCACTTCTGCCCCAAACCATCCACACCTCACCATCTCCAGTGCACAGAAAGGCAGGAGAGAAGAAATGTTACCACACTGCCTGATTAATACATTCAGGACACCTTCGCTCCGTGTAATTAACAGTTCTAAAACCGGCATATGACTCAATTTAACAGTCTCACTTAAAACCCAAGGAGGCACACGGCAATTGCTGACTGACATGCTCGCTCTTCTGTGATGCTTCTAGATGTACTTAACTGAAATCCAAGGCACCGAGCTATTAGTACAAAAGTATCTCCTTTTATTTCCTACTCTACCTTCAGATCCATTTAATCATCAGCAGAACAGGCAAGGAGAACCACAGCTTAAATTATGGAAGTGAGACACCTGCTCTTAACTTTCAACTTTTGACCTTCCTATTCAAACTGCAATATCCAGCCCAAGAAAAGAAATGATCAGTTATGATCTCATGTTTGTGGGGAAGAGTATGATTACAGAGGAATTTACAGGAAATCAAAAAGGCACTGCACGAGAGAACGGAAAGCCATAAAGCAGTCACGGAGAGGTAATGAATGGCACCCAAACAAAAATGAGAACGGAAGCTTCCCCGTGCTCGGAGAGGCTGCTGTGGCCTCTGAACCAGAAGGCCCTGGGAGGGGTCCCAAAGCCCCAGCCCAGCTGCTAACTGTGACCTGGGGAGCATGAATGGCCGGGGCCGGGGCTGAAGGGAGCTCAGCTGCATAGTCCCCCCACCTCAGTGCACTCTGGCCTCACACAGATCCATTCCGGGGGCTCTGAGCACCGCTGTACATCCAGTGGCCGAGAGCGAACTGAGGGAAAGGCTGACGTCAGGCAGCTCCCTCCCTCCCTCCGCCCACCCTCCAGGGTGCTCCTCAGAAACACAAGGGGCAGCACAAGATCCTGGAACCATCAACCTGCGCTCAGCTTCTGGCCTTTTCTTGGGCAAATCCCTTTCCCGTGCCTCAGTTTCCTTATCTGTAGAACGGGGATATTGAGAGCACATAATTTATATAACTCCAAATAAGGTGACATATATCACGTGCTTAGTTCAGTACCATGCACACAGGAAGTCACAGAGGTGACAGCCATTATGATTTTTTTTTTACTTATTTTGGTATCATTAATACACAATTACATGAGCAACATTGTGGTTACTAGACTCCCCCCATTATCAAGTCCCCACCACATACCTCATTACAGTCACTGTCCATCAGCACAGTAAGATGCTGTAGAGTCACTACTTGTCTTCTCTGTGCTATACTGCCTTCCCCATGCCCCCCCCAGCTACATTATGTGTGCTAATTGTAATGCCCCTTATTTCCCTTCTCCCTCCCTTCCCAGTCCCTTTCCCTTTGGCAACTGTTAGTCCATTCTTGGGTTCTGTGAGTCTGCTGCTGTTTTGTTCCTTCAGCTTTTGCTTTGTTCTTATGCTCCACAGATGAGTAAAATCATTTGGTACTTGTCTTTCTCCGCCTGGCTTATTTCACTGAGCATAATACCCTCTAGCTCCATCCATGTTGTTGCAAATGGTAGGATTTGTTTTCTTCTTATGGCTGAATAATATTCCACTGTGTATATGTACCACATCTTCTTTATCCATTCATCTACTGATGGACACTTAGGTTGCTTCCATTTCTTGGCTATTGTAAACAGTGCTGCAGTAAACATAGGGGTGCATCTGTCTTTTTGAGACTGGGAAACTGCATTCTTGGGGTAAATTCCTAGGAGTGGAATTCCTGGGTCAAATGGTATTTCTATTTTGAGTTTTTTGAGGAACCTCCATACTGCTTTCCACAATGGCTGGACTAGCTTACATTCCCACCAGCAGTATAGGAGGGTTCCCCTTTCTCCGCATCCTCGCCAGCATTTGTTGTTCCTACTCTTTTCTATGTTGGCCGTCCTACCTGGCGTGAGGTGATATCTCATTGTGGTTTAAATTTGCACCGCCATTATTTTAAGAGGAGTTATAGCACTTGACTTATGCTCTCAATCAGGCCTGGAGCCATCCATCAAGGGAGACCATGTCTACTTGGCAGGGGAACTGAGGCTTTGCGCTATTTAGACTGCAGAGTCGTCTCCCTGCAAAATTTATGTGTTAAAACCTAATCTTTAGTGTGTTGTATTTGGAGGTGGGTCGTAATTAGGTCGCAAGGACAGAGTTCTCATGAAGGGGATCACTGCCCTCGTAAGAGGCCCCAGACGGCTCCCTGCTCCTCTGCCACGTGAGGACACAGCAAGACAGTGGCTGTCTATGGACCAGGAGGAGGTTCTCAGCAGATTCTCAATCTGCCAGCAACTTGATCTCAAACTTTTCAGGCTCCAGAATTGTGAGAAATAAATTCCTGTTGTTTATTAGCTTCCCGGTCCGTGGTAATTTGTCACGGCAGCTAGAACGGTCTGAGATGCTCAGTGAATCTCCATGTCTACACTCCGAGTTAGGTCTTACTAATTAACCATTTACAGATGAAGCTGAAGCTGTGAAAGTTAAGTGATTTCTCGAGGCGGGCGGGCTGGGTCAGAACTTGGGTATGCCTGAGTGGGTGCGGCCTAGAGAGAGAGGGTGATAAAAGCGTTTTGGGACGCAGGGGCCCAAAGACACAACGATGAGCCATAAGTTAACATCCCGGAAAGCCTCCTCTCTCCCAGAGATGAGGGCCCTGCCCACCGTTCCATCCAGAGCCTGTCCTTCAGTACTCGAAGAGGGCAATGATCCAGACTACCAGGGATTTCCCCGCGAGACTACAGTCACCAGAGGCCAGAACCCGTGCTATTAAAACACATCCCTGAGGCAATAAGGATGAGGTGACATTTCTAAACCAGTTCTACCACCGTCAAATGCCAAAGAAGTCCTTCCTGCTGCTGGCTTTAATAAAGCTGGGTGGTGTTCTTACGAGTGCAGAATCCACCTCGCACTTGGAAATGTCATGAGGATTAAAGTGTGCTTTTTATAAGTGACAAACTAATGACTTATCCCTTATGAGATGCTGGACTGTGTAGCCCAGCCATGGTCTCCGAGGCACCGGAACCATAAGCAGCCAGTAAAGAGGGAATGTAAGAGATTCCAGGGTGTGAGTGAATGTGAGCCCCACTCCTGAGTACCCACGATTAATGCTTCTGCCAACTGGCAGCTGCAGATGGGCAAGGCACTTGTTACCTGATAAAAACAGAAAGAGGGAGCCCTGAACTGGAAGGACACAGGCCCCCATCCTCACAGAGCGTGCGGCCGTGTTGGGCGCTGGGCCAGGGCTGCCGCAGGGCTGGACGGGGCCACCATCCAGCTCTCCCAAGGGTCAGTACTGACGCCTGTCGACAGCCCTCAGATCCTCACTGCTGGCGCAGCCTTGCTCCCACGGGCACCTTCCTCAAACTCAACACTCCCTGATCTGGCACCGCTCCTGCCCTTCCCAGTGTAGGGACCAAGGGCAGGCTGCCCAAGAGGCGCCATTGTGACACGCAGATTATTTGAGTTGAGAATAATCAAGTCCCAGAAGACTCAGAAAGAAACTTTGACCCCTACCCCGCAAGTGCATAAAAAGAATTTGGATGGACGGCCCACTCCGGGAGGAGAGCGCCCACCACAGTAGTCATATTGCCGCGTGAACTGGGGGTGGTAGATGGGGAGGGATGTGGCTAAGTCTGTTAAAATTCCTCTTCGTGACCCCTCACTGTTTCTGTGTGGCCCATCAAGTATTTCATTTATTAAACATTCACTCTTCTCATATTCCTGTGACTAATTTTCTTCTCCCTTTGAAGTCTCAGACCTGTACCTACTTCTCCTGGGTTCAGGATGACATATGTACCTCATTCTCTCTGTCTTTGGAACCCATGTCTATGACTTCCCTGTGCATACGTAATTAAGCAGTTTTTCTTTTTCTTCCGTTAATCTGTCTCATGTCAATTTGATTCTTAGACCAGCTAGAAAACCTCGAGTGGCAGAGGAAACGTCTTCCTCCCCAACACCAGCCATCTCCATCTTGGTGACACACTACCCAGCTGTTCAGGACAAAAATCCAGAGTCAACCTTCAACTCCGCCCTTCACTCAGGTGTCAGAGCAGGTCCCTCTTCATAATGCCTGCCTCCTCACTCCGCTCTGCCACACCTTCTCCGCTGCAGCGGGGCCCTGCCGTGGCCTCCCAACCAGGAGGCTGCTCCCACTCTTGCCCTACGGTTAGACTCCAGTCTGAGGCCAAAATGAGTTTTATACTGCAAACCGGATTCTACCATTCTCTTGCTTAAATCCTTTAAAGGCTTCCCAAGACTCGCTTTCTCCGAGCTGACACCATGGCCAAGCCAGCCCCGGCCCATCTCTCCGGCTGCCCTTGGGCACCATTTCCCCAGCGTGTGGCTCTGCACAGGCTACAGGAGGCCACGCCCTGCCATGTCTCCAGCCTTTGAACAGATAGTTCTTAGCCTGGATCATTCTCTGCTTCTCTCCCGCTCTGCTTCCCCAGTGTTACTAACTGACCGATTCTTGCCTTTCAGGTCACAGTGTTCCTAAGCTCCTAGACTAGGTGAGCAAGATCTCCCAACTGAAACGGAAATGTGACCACATGGCCTTAGGATCAGATGTGAGGGGTCTACACACCCCCCATGAGGCAGCAACGGCCTGGCCTCGCCTCTCTGCCACATTCAGAGTAAGTGCAGCTACACCACAAATGTTCTGGTGCTATCAAAGAGCAGCTGGACGGCTTAGGGAGAAAACCGATGGCACATCAGAGCTGGAGGCCACTCCCAAGGCCCACAGAGGCGACACCCAGCCCGAGAAGGTCTGCCTTGCTGCAGCCTAGCAGAAACCAGTCACGCTGCAGGTAGGGGCTGCCAGTATCAACAAAGGAAGAAAACAGGCAACATAAGAACATGTATAACAGGATGCCAACTGGGCAAGACATATGCATGACATGAGGAAAACATGTTTACCTTTCTGGCAACATGAACGGTGTTTTACGGAGGGTGTTTACTTTTACTTTTTTCACTATCTACTTTAAGTTCTATAAGTTTGGCTTATTTATGGTAGGAGTTTTCAAAAGACTCCTGAATAAAGGACAGATAAATGTAATTGACATTTGAGTGATTAATGCCATTTTGGAAAAACAAACCAACTGACAAACAAAAAAACAAAATAGATGAGGCTGAGATAAAAGGTTCCAGGGACCAGCTTATCCGAGGGTCTGAGATGGAGTGGACAGGAACAGCTGGGTCTCTCATCTTCCTGAGCTGAATACCACAAAAGCCAAGGGGGCCACAGGCCATACTTACCACTCCACGATCTCTGGATGAAGAATGGTGTTGTTGACATTGAACCTAATGGAGGGAAAACAAATCAGCCCATTAGTTCAACGGTCTATCATCTCCCAGCAAGAAATACCTCATTCAAGACATACCAAGAGAGGGCTTGGCCAAGAGAAGGCCTCAAACTTTAACTTCATGACTTCCGGCCCGTGGAAGGGGTATCGCTCACTTCCTGCAGCAGACTTCATGCCTAGACCATGTCCTCTAACTGCAGTCAGTTGAAGAGCAAGCTAGTTGGTTGCAAAACACCATTCTCCACGCTCACCAGGCAGACAGCATAGCCTCTTCCATCAAGTATACCAGCATGCACACAAAGGGAGTCCCAGAAAAAAAAGGAGAGAAATAAAGGAGCAGAAGGATATTTGCAAAAATAATGGCTGAAAACTTTGCCAATTTAATTAAACACATTAATCTACACAACCATAAAACTCAATGAACTCCAAGTAGTATCATTTCCAAAGAGTTCCACACCTAGACATATCATAATCAAACTGTCAAAAGACAAAGAGAAAATCTTGAAAGTAGTAAGGGAAAAGAAATTCATCATGTATATTTCTCACCAGAAACTACAGAGGTCAGAAGGCAGTGGGATGACATATTCAAAGTAGTGAAAGAAAAATTTGTCAACCAAGATTCTGTATCCAGTAAAGCTATGCTTCAAAATGAAAGAGGAAATTAAAAAGTCCCAGATAAACAAAAACAGAATTCATCATCGGAAGACCTATCCTACAAGAGACACTAAAGGGACTCTGTTGGACTATAGTGAAAGGACACTAGAGAGTAACTCAAATCACATGAAGAAAATAGAAAGGGCACTGGTAAAGGTACTTACAGAGGCAAGGATAGAGACAGTGGAAATGTATTTTTTTGTTTGTAACTCCTTTTTTTCTCCTATCTGACTTAAAAGACATCTGCATAAAGCAGTAACCATAAATCTTTGTTGACTAGCACAGAATGTATAAAGATGCAATCTGTATGCAGTAACACCACAAAGGAGAGAAGGAAACAGAGCTATGTAGGAGCGAAGTTTTTATATACTATTGAGATTAAGTTGACATTAATGCAAACTAAGTTTAAGAGGTCATTTGAAATCCCCTGGGGAACAGCTAGAAAATAACAAAAACAGAGAAAAGGAAATGAGGATCAAAATTGTATAGTATGAAAAATCAATTAAGTATAAAAGAAGGTAGAATAGAGAAACTGATAAACAAAAGTGACAAATGACATGTAGAAACTAATAACAAAAGACAGTCCTTCCTTATAAGTAATTACTTCAGATGTAAATT
This sequence comes from Phataginus tricuspis, assembly GCA_029783875.1. NCBI lineage: Eukaryota > Metazoa > Chordata > Mammalia > Pholidota > Manidae > Phataginus > Phataginus tricuspis. The sequence continues at coordinate 3,689,730 of JAQQAC010019400.1, forward strand.
GATTAGTTCCTCCACTTATAAGGCAGGGATTGGCAGAATGAATTTTTAAAAATCTGATCCAACTATATGCTCTAAAGAGATACCCTCTAGATTCAAAGACACAAATAGGTTCCAAGTATAAGGGTGAGGAAAGATACATTAGGCAAACAAACAAAAAACAACCTGAAATAACTTTACATACATCAAAGTAAGCCTTAAGAAAAAAAAGGATATTTTATACTGATAAAGGGTCAATTCATGAAGAAGATATAATAACTAAATACATATATGCATCTAACAACAGAATCCCAAGATATAGAAATCAAAAACTGACAGAATTGAAGGGGGAATGGATAATTCAACAATAATAGTGGGAGACGTCAATAACCCACTTCAAGTAATGGATAGAGTAACTGGACAAGATTAACAAGGAAACAGACTGAACAACAATATAAACCAACTACATGGAATAAACATCTCTAGACATCCATTTTCTCAAGTGCATATAGAACATTCTCCAGAAGAGACCATACGTTAGGCCATAAAACAACTCCCAATAGATTTAAAAGCAATGAAATCATTGCACCTTTGAATGAAATTAGAAATCGATAACAAAAGGAAAATTCATGAATATGCAGAATTTAAATGATACACTCCTAAATAACCAACAGATAAACAAATCACAAGGGAAACTACAAACACTCTGGGGCAAATGGAAAGAAAAACACAACATACCAAAACTTACAGGATGCAGCTAAAGTAATGCTGAGAGGGAAATTCATACCCATTATTAAAAAAGAAAGAAAATTCTCAAATCAATAACCTAGGCATCCACCCTAAAGAACTAGTAAAAGAAGAGCAAACTAAACCCAAAGAAAGCAGAAGGAATGAGATAATAAAGATTAAGTAGAAATTAGTGAAATAGAGAATAGAAAAACAGTAGAGAAAAATCAATGAAGTAAAAAGTTGGTTCTTTGAAAAATCAACTGAAAATGATAAAGTTTTAGCTAGACTGAACCAAGAAACAAAGAGGAGGCTCAAATTACTAAAATCAGAAATTAAAGAAGGAACTCTACTACTGACTTAACAGAAATCAAAAGGGTTATATGAGAATATGATCAACAAATGTATGGCAACAAATTGGATAACTAAGATAAAAAGGAAAAATTCCTAAAGACACTATTAAAACTGACACAAGAAATAAAAAGTCTGAATAGACCTATGACAAGTAAAGAGATTGATTCAGTAGTCAAAAACCTCACAAAGAATAGCTCAGGATCAAATGCCTTCACTAATGAATTCTACCAACTATTTAAAGAATTAACACCAATTCTTCACAAACTTACTAAAACGAGAAGAGGACAGAACATTTTCCAATATATTCTGTGAGATCAGTATTACTCTGATACCAAAATCAGACAAAGATATCACAAGGAAACTACAGATGAAAATCTCCTATGAACATGGACACAAAAAATATCTTCAACAAAATACTAGTAAACAGAATCCATCAACATATAAAAAGGACATACACCATGACCAAGTGGTATTTATCCCAGGAATATAAGGTTACTTCAACATACAAAAAAAATCAATATAATATACCATATTATTAGAATACAGGACAAAACCACCCTGATGTTGAAATAGCATCTTACAAAATCCAACACCTTTTCATGATAAAAAATCACTGAACTAGGAAGAGAAGGGAATTTCTTCAACCTGATAAAAGGTACCTACAAAAAATCCATAACTAACATCATCCTGAATGTTCAAAAACTAAAAGCTTTCCCCTAAGATGAGGAACACGGCAAGGATGTCCTTTCTTCTCCACTTCTACTCGACATCGTACTATGTGTTCCAGCCAGGGCAATCAGGCACGAAAAAGAAATAAAAGGCATCCAGATTGGAAAGGAAGAAGTTAAACTATCTCTATTTGTAGATAACATGATCTCGAAGATAGAAAATCTTAGCAATCCACAGAAAAAAAACAAACCTATCAGAGCTAAAAAACAAGTTCAGCAAGTTTATGAGATATATGATCAATATACAAAAATGAATTAATTTCTATACATTAGAAGTAAAAAATTTGGAAATGAAATTAAGAAAATTTAATTTGTAACAGTATCAAAAAGAATACTTAGGAATAAATTTAACAAAAGTTCAAGACTCATACACTGAAAACTACAAAACATCATTTAAAAATTAAAGAAGACCTAAATAAATGGAAAAACACCCCATGTTCATGGATTGGGAGAATTAATATTGTTAAGATGACAATACTCCCCAAATTGATATACAGATTTAATGCAATTTCTATCAAAAACTCCAGATGGCTTCTTTACAGAAATTGAAAAACTGATTCTGAAATTTATATGAAAATTCAAGTGGTCCAGAATAGCCAAAACAATTTTGAAAAAGGTAAACAAAGTTGGAGAACTGACACTTAAAAAACTTACTATAAAGCTAAGTAATAAAGACAGTGTGGTACTGGCATAAGGACAGACATAGAGATAAATGGAATAAATTGGAGAATCCAAAAGTAAACCCATACATTTATGGTCAAATGACTTTTTATTGTGGTAAAATACACATAACATAAAATGTACCACTTTAACCAGTTTTAAGTATAGAGTTCAGTGGCATTAAGTACATTCACATTACGGTGCAACCATCACCACTATCCATCTCCAGAACTTTTCTCAACATCCCATACTGAAACTTTGTGCCCATCTAACAATTACTCCCCATTTCTTGTTCTCCCAAGCTGCTAGTAACCACTGTTCTATTTTATGTCTCTATGAACTTGACTATTTTAGGTACCTCAAATAAGTAGAATTATATAATATTTGTCCTTGGTCAATGAATTTTGACAAGGGTGCCAAGAAAATGTAATGGGGGAGAAGTTAATCTTTTCACCAAATGGTGCTGGAACAACTGGATAGCCACATGGAAAAGAAGGAAGCTGCTGGATCCCTCCCTAACACCACACACAATTAGCTCCAGATGTAATTACGAACTTATACGTAAGAGCTAAAACTATAAAAATTTTAGATGAAAACAAGGGTCTAAATTTCTATGGCCTTGGATTAGACAATGGTTTCCTAGATGGTGACACCAAAAGCAGAAGGAACAGAAGAAAAATAAGTAAACTGGACTTCCTCAAAATTAAAAACTTTTATGTGTCACAAGACACCTCAAGAAAGTGAAAAGACAACACGGAGAATGGAAGAAACTGTTTAGAGATTATACAGGTCTAGTATCAATATAGAAATAAAATATCTAGTACCGAGCATCAGTTCTTACAACTCAGTAAAAGAGACCAAGAACCCAACTTAAAAATGGACAAAGGATCTAAATAAACATTTTTCCAAAGGTGGCACACAAATGATAAATAAGCACAAGGAAACGTGCTCAATATCATTAGCCATCAGGAAAATGCAAATAAAAACATCATGAGATACTACTTCACAGCCACTTACATGGTTATAATAAAAAGACAAGTGTTGGCAAGGATGAAGAGAAACTAGAATTTTTATACATCATTGGGGAAAATGTAAATTGGTACAGCTAGTTTGGAAAATAGCACAACAGTTCCTCAAAAAGTTAAACATAGAGTTGCCATGTGACTTAGAAATTCCATTCCTAGGTATGTACACAAGGGACCTGAAAGCACATGTCCACACACAACTTTACACCAATGTCCGCAGCAGCAGCTAAAAGGTGGAAGCAACGAAGCATTCACCAACTGATGAGTGTATAAACATAAGGCGGCGCATATCCATAGCCTGGAATATTTTTCAGCCGTAAGAATAAGCAAAATATTGATTCATGCCACAACATGGATGAACTCTGAAAACATGCTAAATGAAAGAAGCCAGTTATAAAAGGCCACATATTACATGACTCCATTTATATCAAACGCTAGAGCAGGCAGATCCATGGAGACAAAAGTAGATAAGTGGTTGCCAGAAAAATGGGAAATGACTGCTAATGGGTACTGGGTTCCTCTTTGGGTGATGAAAATATTCTAAAATTCATGGTGATGATGACCATACAGAAACCATTTAATTGTACACTTTAATGGGTCAATTGTAAGGCATGTGAATTATAGCCCAATAAAGTCATCTTTAAAACTTACTGGATTATGTACATAATGAATCTTATTGCATATAAATTTCATTTCAATAAGGTCAATTTATAAAAACTGACAGAATGAAAAGAAGAAATAGTTTGAGATTTTCTCAAATGTGTTGTGGTGACAGACTACACAGAGAAACAAGGAAAGATGTAGAAGATATGAACAACACAACTAACCAACTTGACAACTGCCGCACAGAGCGCTACAGCCGACAACTGCAGAACACACGCTCTCTTCAAGTGCATGAGGAACGCATCGTAATGATCATATAACTGGAAGTTACAACAAAATTTCAAATAAAATTTCACAACGCTGAAATACAGAAAATGTTATTTGATTACAGAATTAAACTAGAAATCAGTAACAAAAAACTATAAAATCACAAATTGGAAATTAAGCAATAGACTTCTAAATATGCACTGCTTCAAGAAGAAATAATGGAATTAGAAAATAAAAACATGAAATATCATAGCTGGTAAAATACCGCTGAAACAGTACTTAGAGAAAACTTGTAGCTCTAAATGTATTTAGCGGAAAATAACATTGAAAAGAATGATCTCAACTCCTATCCCAAAAATGTCTCTTTCTTCTTTTTCAAGATGCTAGAAAAAGAATAAACCTAAAGAACTTAAAACACACAGAAATTAATGAAATAAAAGGCAAACATACAATAGGGAAAAATTTTCAAAGCCAAAAGTTGTTCTTTAAGTTGAATGTAATGGAAGAAGGGACCCCAGTCAGGTGGGGCACCTCCCTGACACCCAGAGCTCAAGCTATTGGTGAGACAACTGGAGAAGTTTGACACAGCCCAGCACAAAGCACAGGCCTCAGCAGAGAAGCTTTGGCACACCTTCAACCTTCTGGATTCTGAGGCCTGCTCAATCCCAGGTCAGGATGCTACACTGGGGGCCTGCAGGCTTGTGACCAAACAGCGACTCTCCATGACCTCATTACTACTTGAAAACACCTAACTAATGCTAGGGTTGTAAGGCTGGAACCCCACTCCTGGCTGAGCCTGCTGAAGGCGGGGCAGGCCAGGGAGAGAAGACAGAAGGTGTATTAGCAGGCTGAGAGGATTCCAGATCTTCTAAGCTTTTGGGTTTCCTAAATACACAAATAAGATTACTTACTTCAAAATCAACCAAAATGTTGTAGAATCAAAGCCTACTTGTGAAATACCAAAGAGACCTGAGACAGCCAACATGGTTCAGAGTGAAGAACAGAGAAGCAGATGACATAAATCTAGATGACAACACAGACTCTGCCTCCCATTTCCCCAAATGTCACTTTGACATTAGGAAGAGCAATGGCCTATCTACTCAACAGCCAAATGCACCAGTAAAATTTCACTATATAAAATGTACATTATGTATACACACATGCACCCACGCACACAAGCAGCAAAGTGGCCCAGCACAGACACAGATACACAGATAACATGAATACAAACAGAACAGATAAGATGAACACACACACACAGGCAGGTATGCACTTAGAAAGAGGTGCATGCAGACACACACACATGTACACAATAGACACACACACAGATGCAGAGATATGTATTCACAGACACAGGCAGACACACACACTCGGAGATATGTAGGCACACCCAGAGAGGCAGACACTTAGACTAACACACAAGATCCACACCTGAAACACACACATACAGTAACACAGAGACTCACACAAATGCACACACAGACACAAAAACACTAAGACAGAGAAACACACTCAGACACACAGAAGAGCCAGGGGAGCCCCAAAGCTGACAGAGTTTAACTAGGGTAATGACATTTGGATGTTCCTTTCACTTCCGTGCTAGTTGGGGTTTCTACGATGAGCAAGTATTAATTACACAAAAACAACCAAAAACCCACCAGTACCTTGAGAACACTGTCCTGGAAGGAGAGGGCAAACCCCAGTGGGCTCTGCCCTGGAGCTGGGTGATGAAGGGGGACGCAGGGCCCACCCGCCCCCACCACAGCCCCTGGCCTCCTCCTTGCAGCTTCTAACCCAAGAAGGGAGGCAAGGCCGGCCTGGAGAACAGGCCCTGGCAGCGCCCCGCATTCCCCAGCCCTGCTAGGGGCTGGGGTGGGTTCTTGTCCCTTCAGGACCGTCCCCTCGTGGAAATTCCATGCGCCATAATTAAAGCCAAATCCTAAATATTAACTTGGTACACAAGTTAACAGGAGCCAGAAAGCCAAGGTCCCCACACCACAGACACATTTTGTTGTAATTGTCAAATTTTAATAATATCCCTCTACTTCCTGGCTTTAAAAATTCACATCTTTGAATATTAATACTCCTGTATTAACAACCCCCAAATTCAGTAGTTTCATATTTAACTGCTTTTTTAAATGGAATTAATTTGTAACCAATTGTCTTCAAATATGCAAGGCAATTTAAGTAAATGCCAAAAGATAAGAAATATGCTTATCCTGAATCACCAGCTGATGTGAAATATCGACCCCATTTCTCTCTCAGACAGCAGCATGAAACAGAGCCCTCTGTAACTCACTGCCCTGGCCCAGGGCTCCTGGGCAGAGTGGGCCGGCTTGGGAAGGAACTGTCTCATGCCAGGAAGGCACTCCCATAGCCCACCTGGCCCCTCTCGCAGGAAAATCTGCTCCAAAGTCTACCTCCTCAGATGCTAACAAAGATTTATCATGCCTGCTTGTGTTCCCGCTGCAGGAACCAGCTGCTCCAGGCAGCCATGGAGCCTGCAGACCCTAGGTAGAAGTCCCACGTCCTCCTTATGGCAGAGCTACCGTCTTCAGCTCTGCTCTGCCTAGCCGCCGCAGAGCAGCCCTGGCCGTGTCCTCACTAGGACCTGGGAATCAGCACCTGCCCCATCCTCCAGCCAGAGCCTGCGGCAGGGCCTGCTCCTTCCACACCTTCTGTGGGAGCTATGCCTGCTCCAGTCCAGCCATACACTGAGCCACGGCCTGGGCCAGAGCCCAAACTCAGCACAAGGCCTGTCAGACTGTCCCCTCCGGCTCGTTCATCCCAGAGAGAACGGAGTCCCTCCCTTGGTGAACCCAGGAGCCCAGGCCATGCGGCGAACCCGGTGAACATCCATCATCTACCCCACCTCTGCCGTCCTGTCCCCTCTGCTCATGGTCCTCCACTGTCCCCACCACTGCAAGACCTGGCACCCTCCTGGCCATGGCAGCAGGCAGCCTGGCCCGAGCTGGGAAGGCTGAGGGACTTTCTGGTCTCCCAGGACCAAACCCACAGCCCCATCAAGGTGAGGGCAGCCAGCCCCGAGGAGACACAGTCGGAGAGAAAGTCACAGGCCGACGGCCCCGTTGGGCCAGGACCCAGAGGCTCTGGGAGGAGTGGACTGGTGAGGCCGCTGCTCTACTGCAGCTCCCTCCCCCCCGCAGCCCAAGGGACACAGGTGGCCTGGGGCGGCCTGTTAGCACAAACTGAGAGGCCAAACCTGAACTTCTGACAAAACAGGTCAATTTAAAAAATCCAACATGGGAGGTGTTTCAGAGAATTTCAAAAGGATCAAAACTAAAAAAATTCTAGAAACAAGGTGTTTGTTTAGCGCAGTAAGAAATGACGGGTGATAGAAGCAGCTGCGCGCTGCAAAGCAGGACAACAGCAAGACCCATCCTGCTTAGGAAACAGGCACCATCATCCCCAGCAAGCAGCCGCAGCTGCTCATGACGGCAGGTGAGCGTGGGGGTCGAGCTACAGCGGCCCTCGAGGGCAGGGGCCTCCCCGGCCTGGCACGAGGCCAGAAGGTGGTAGCGTCACGGTGCTGGCAGCAGGGCGGGGGGGAAGCAGAAGGCTGCGCTGCATCCAGACTCCAGGAGCACAGATACGGCTTTCTGCAAGGGAGGCACGGGTGGGCAGCTGAAGGCGGAGACCATGGCATGTGGGGTGGGGGCCCCCACCACAGGCTCCTTCCCACAGAGGGCCCAGCTACACTACGGATGGCACCGCGGGGTGGAAGCAGGAGGGGACGAGTCCCTCAGAGGTGGGAGGGAGAACCACCCTGAGGCCAGGGAACCCCAAAGCAGAAAGACACACAGGAGGGCTCTTGCCTGCAAACATCAGCCAAATCACAACACTCAGCCCAATACATGGGTATGAAAACAAATCCCCCAGCCCCAGAACGTGGGGGCAATCCCTCAGCCCAGCGGTGAGGGCTCTGGGGAGGGCCCCGCTGTCCGCCTCCATCTGGACAGGAGAGGGACCAGCCCAGTGCCTGGGAGAGTTGGCCAAGTTGGGCCAGTCCCCGGATCTCCAACAAAGCCTTCCAAGTGCTGACTGGGTGGGGTGGGGGTCTGGCAGGGCACAGGCTCCTCTGGGCTCTTGGCAGGGGCTGCTGGGTCTCGGGCCACAGGGGACAGAGGCTGGATCCGCATACTGGAGGGAGAGGTCAGGTTCATGGCAGGACTCCTCCCAGCGGGGTGGGGAAGAGGCCTCAGCTTCTAGTGCCCACTGACTATGATGATGTTCCACCACTTCTCTCCAAAAACCAAAAACCTTCAGGGAGCGAGGAGCAAAGCTCTGCTCTGAGAGGCCCCATCCGGAGTTCCCTCCCAGGAACCACACCCGCCACACCCCCTTCCAGGCCTATTCCTGGGGCGCTAAGGAGGCATTCTCCACCGCGGAGACCTCTATGTGGGGCAAAGCAAGACCCACAGCTGGGAAGCCCCACAGCCCACTGACATCTGGACTCTTGTAATCAGTGATCATGGAGTCCCAACTGCACAGATGGGGAGCCTGAAATCTCAGAGGGGCGACAGGGCTCGACAGGGATTTGCTGTGGAACAGCATTTACTGGGCACTAGTTCCATGCTAGGCTCCGAGGGAGCAAGATCGCATTTCCTGCCCAGGGCAAGGCCAGGCAGCGCCCTGCTACACATTGGGGAGCTGAGGCTCAGAGGGTACATCCTGCTAAGGTCAGGGACCTGGCCAGTGAGGCGGCCACCAGGGCTCCCTCCTCCCAGCTCAGGGGTCCGCGGTGTTGGCCGAGGCGCGGGGGCACCGGCGCCCAGCAGTGCTGGGACAGGGAGGCTCCGCTCAGGCAAGACAGCAGCGGCTGGGCCCCGCGCCTCCCCCAGCAAGGGCCTCGGGAAAGATGGTGGCTCCATGGCCAGCATTTCAACGAGCTGGGCTCATCGCCAGCATGGGAGGCATGGCTGCGCTGGGGAAATTCCCGAGAGGATGCGGAGATTTGAGCAGTGAAAAGCAGCAAACTTGATACGGCTCCCCCTGCCCCATTGCTCTTCTCACGGGGAGTGATACATATTTATGAGCTCATAATCCTTCCTAATCACCCCTACATCACACAGAGGCAGCACAGACTCCCCGTGGCCCAGGCTCATGCATAATTATAAGGCCCTTCCTCTGTCACCACTTTGGTCCACCAAAGGACGACAGAGGACGCAGTGGCGCAGAGTAAGCCCGGCGGGGGGGTGGGCGCTGGGAAGGAGGGACAGGACCAAGGCGGGGGCTGGCCATTCTCTGCAGCCCAAAGGAGCAGGTGCCTCCTCTCAAGGGCTCCTGTGGTGCATCCTGGGCCCAGCTTCACAGGCTCCACAGACCTCCCAGGGCCAGTCACCAGCCAGCCCAGGGACACAGCACAGCCGGCAGGCAGCACTCTCTAGGGACCTCGGTGTGCGGTGACAGGAAAGGTGAGGAACCGTGGTCCCTGTGCCTCACACCTGCCCTCCTTCCTGGAGGAGGCTGGAAACGGAGATGGGGACCCAGTCTGGAGCTAAACTAGGGAGTGAGGGCAGGTAAGGGGGTCCCTGTCTGGGACTGGGGCAGCAGGGGACACAGTGAGGGAAGTTAGTGGCTACGACCGAGGAGAGAGGGCTGATGAAAACAAAGACCACAGAGCTCGAGCAGGTCTCTACAGGGAAAGCGGCCGCTCACCTGCGCCTGGAGCTCTCAGCACTCACAGGGCCTGCAATTTCTTTATAGGCTCAACAGAGAAGTAAAAGTCCAAATGATTTTAGGCAAATTATTCTTTTAAGCAGTTCCTGGAAATGCCCAGCCTAACTCCTTTTTAGTGTCCTCCTGTTTTGTGTATTTTGTGTCTAGTTTGTAAACTGGGCAAGGCCTGCTGGAGAAGATGCGAGCTGGTGGAGGATGGGAGACCGCTCCCGGGGCCCCAGGACTCACTTGCTGATGCCCTCAAAGGAGGCCTCCCTGCAGATATTGCCACTGTCGGTGTTGACGCCACGCTGGAGAGACAGAGGGAGTATAAGGGCACCGATTAGTCACATGGGGCTGCACAGCCACGTCCAGGACTGGGCAAGGACCTGGCAAACACATCCCTTCCTTTTCAGGTTAACTCTAAGCAGGGCCCTGGCCCAAGGACGGGCCCTCCTTTCTCTGCTGTAGCTGGAAGAGCAGAAGAGGCCAAGCCGCCACAAACAGCATCCCAGGAGCACCAGCCACCCATCAGAGCACTTGGCTGACACCAGCTCAGGCCACACAGGCACAGCGGGGGGCTAGGCCAGAGGACTCAGACCGTGACCCAAACATCGCCCCACCCTCCGCCGTCTGCCCTCCCAGGCTGGCCCGTCATGCGTGTGCGCATGCTCCCTGCTCACAGTGTGCTAAGGGGCGCTGCCAAACCTAGGCCTTCCAGAGGTGGGGACAGGACGCAGCTCAGGCAGGATGGGCCTCTCTCGGTGACACCAGGGAGCTGCACTACCTGCCTCTCTCTTCCCTGCTTGCAAGCAGACTCCAGGGGAAGTTGGATGAGGGACTCAGAGAAAAATGTGCCATCCCCAGAGAGGCAAGGCCTTTTAAATCAGCACTTTGTCCTCGAAAACAAATCGATGTCTAATTGTATCCCCCAGATAAAGCACACTGGACCACCTCTGACCACACTCATCCAACATCACCAACAAAACAGCAGAGTGGGCAAAGAGACCATGTGAAGTGCTAAAACTAATAACCAAGGAAAACTATTTCTGTAAAAATCAATTAACACAGGAGAGAAGGGTCACTTTGGAGGAAAGAAGGGTTGAACACTCTTCATAGCTGAAGCTCCCCAAGTTTAAAGAAATGCAAGAAAGCAGGGTTCTTCTCTGAGCCATTTCATAGTCCAAGCAACCCCAGGCCCTGTAAGGCACCAGGGGCCGCTGAACACCACCACCCGGGCTGCAGCAGGTCCTCGGTCATTTGGTGCACCAGGTTCAAAATCTGAACCCGTGCAGCCCGGCCATCTCATGGGCAGATGACGTGAGTTTATTTCTAAAATTCTATTAACAGTGGAGGAGACACAGGCTGGAAGCAAATTGACAGTCCACATCCACAAATCCCATGAGCTCAGCCTAACATCCTCTGCCAGGTTTTAACTTGTGGAGTGGGTGTGGTGTCTTGTTCACAGTGGCCTCATGACAGGACACAGCACATGCAGAGGAGACTGGAGAACGGAGACCTGGACACGTACAGCTGTTCAGGCTGAGACGGTACCACTACTTGTCAGGGTGACTGTTCCTCTTGGCTCCTCAACCCTCCCCTACAGCCTGACGGCTGCAGGGACAACTGGCTCCCTAAGACCCCTCCCTGCACCCCAACACTGCCTGGTCCCTGGACACCAGCCACTTACCAAGGTGAGGAGAACAGAGGGGCTCTGTGATGTCAGGATGCTGGCGATCTGCAAGGTCAGAAAGAAAAACCCACTTTAGAGCAACCACAAAAATATCTGATGGAAATAAATATTACTTAACGTCAGTGCACATTTAGGAAACAGATTGTTAAAACACAGGGCATGTTGCTGTCCCAATCCTGCAGATGAGGAAACTGAGGCTTACAAAGGATAAGGGACTTCTGAAAGCCACATGGCTATCAAGGGTCAGAGAGGGACTCAAACCTAAACCTGGCAGGAATTTCCACACGCTGTCCTGCCTCCAGGCCCCACACAGACCCTGGCTCTGAACAGCCAGACCCACCCTCCCTCCAAGGCCAGCTTCTGCCAAGTCCCTCCTGAAAGACCTGTTTCGGCAACCTCTTAGGCACTGACCCACCAGCCGGTCTCCAGGGAGGACACCTTCCTCCCTGCCCCCGACTCATCTCCTAGACCACGTGGAGTGAGCTTCCCCAGCCCAACCCCAACCCCCACTGCACACCCCTGCTCTCCACCCGTCCGCCTCGGCCTGCTCAGGCTTCACACCCCCTCACGCCGGTTGCTTCCCAGCCCGACCCCTCCAGTGAGCGTGCCACGCAAGCTCATCTCTCCATGCCTGGGCTCGGGCTCTTCCTTCTGCCTGGAATGCCTTCTCCCCACTTAGCCATGACATCAACTTGTCCTAGGCTGAGACCCCTCGCCCCACTGGCAGGGCTGCTCACTCCCTCCTCTGCAGCCCCACCGACAGCCATCAGTCCCTCGGCATATGCCCATCCCACTGCATCAGCCATGACGTCTGTACCCCAAGGGTGCCCACCATCCTGGAGGGAGCACTTTCCTCCTCCCCTGGCCCTCACCCCTCAGTCTGTCTTGCCTCTTGGCTACGGCAGCCTTTTCTGTATTGGAGCCCCACCCACACGGCCCCACCCTAAACTCCTGAACACCCTGACACAGGCGAGAGGGAGAAGGATTTGTTGTTGTTTTAATGGTTTTATTGAGCTATCACTGACATACGCTACACGGCACGTTTAAAGTGCACATTTGGTAAGTTTTGGCATACATATATATATATATGCTTTTTAATACTGAGAGGTTCCCAGAGAAAACCTGGCATATACCGAAAACTATGAAAAGATAAAATATACCTAACATCCCATCCCCAGAGACTTTTATCTCTGCACATAAAAAGAGACATTTGTAATGATGTTTGGATCATATGAAGTTACACGTTTCACTTATTCCCTGCCATTAAATATTCTTCAAACACGTGATTTTTACCAGTCCCTACCCGCTAGGGATGGTAAATGTCCAATGAGTCCTTGATTATGGTCTGTGCCAGTCACTTCAGATATCATCTCACTTAACCACCCATGAAGTTGGTGCTACAAATGTCCATATTTCACAAATGAGAAAGCTTATGGGTTAGATAATTTGCCCAGGTTCACAGTTTAAAAAGAACAAAGTCCAGCATTGAACCTATGGCTGTAGAATTCCCCCTTAACAGACACAGCATAGTTTATTCATTCTTCTATTGGACACTTGAATTATTTCCAATGATTAACTCTTAAAATAATGCCCTGATAAACATCCTTGCATTAAAAAAAAAAAAAAGATCACTGGAGGTCCTAGCCAGGGCAATCAGAAAACACAAAGAAATAAAAGGCATCCAGATTGGCAAGAAAGAAGTTAAACTGCCCCTGTTTGCAGATGACATGATATTGTACAGAAAAAACCCTAAAGAATCCACTCCAAAATGATTAGATCTAATATCTGAATTCAGCAAAGTTGTGGAATACAAAATTAATACACATAAATCTGTGGCATTCCTATGCACTAACAATGAACTAGCAGAGACAGAAATCAGGAAAAACTGTTCCATGCACAGTTGCATCAAAAAGAATAAAATACCTAGGAATAAACCTAACCAAGGAAGTAAAAGACCTATACTCTGAAAACTACAAGACACTCACAAGAAAAATTAAAGAAGATACCAATAAATGGAAACACATCCCGTGCTCATGGATAGGAAGAATTAATATTGTCAAAATGGGCATCCTGACTAAAGCAATGTACAGATTCAATGCAATTCCTATCAAAATACCAACAGCATTCTTCAACAAACTAGAGAAAATCATTCTGAAATTCATATGGAACCAAAAAAGACCCTGAATAGCCAAAGCAATCCTGAGAAGGAAGAATAAAGTGGGGGAAATTACGATCCCTCACTTCAAACTCTACTACAAAGCCACAGTACTCAAGACAATTTGGTACTGGCACAAGAACAGACCCACAGACCAATGGAACAGACTAGAGAGCCTTGATATAAACCCAACCATATATGGTCAAATAATATATGATAAAGGAGCCATGGACATACAATGGGGAAATGACAGCCTCTTCAACAGCTTGTGTTAGCAAAACTGGACAGCTACATGCAAGAGAATGAAACTGGATTATTGTTTAACCCCATACACAAAAGTAAACTCGAAATGGATCAAGAACTGAAAGTAACTGATGAAACCATAAAACTCTTGGAAGACAACATAAGCAAAAATCTCCTGAATATAAGCATGAGCAACTTCTTCTTGAACGCATCTCCTCGAGCAAGGGAAACAAAAGCAAAAATGAACTCATGGGACTACATCAAACTAAAAAGTTTCTGTACGGCAAAGGACACCATCAACAGAACAAAAAGGCATTCTACAGTATGGGAGAATATATTTGTAAATGACATATCTGACAAGGGGTTGACATCCAAAATATATAAAGAACTTACACACCTCTACACCCAAAAAGCAAATAACCCTATTAAAAAATGGGCAGAGGATATGAGGAGACAGTTCTCCAAAGAAGAAATTCAGATGGCCAACAGACACATGAAAAGATGCTCCACATCACTAATCATCAGGAAAATGCAAATTAAAATCACAATGAGATATCACCTCACACCAGTAAGGATAGCCAGCATCGAAAAGACTAAGAACAACAAATGCTGGCGAGGATGCAGAGAAAGGGGAACCCTCTTACACTGCTGGTGGGACTGTAAGCTAGTTCAACCATTGTGGAAAGCAATATGGAGGTTCCTCAAAAAAATAAAAATAGAAATACCATTTGACCCGGGAATCCCACTCCTTGGAATTTACTCAAAGAATACAACTTCTCAGATTCAAAAAGACATATGCACCCCCTATGTTTATCGCAGCACTATTTACAATAGCCAAGAAATGGAAACAACCTAAGTGTCCATCAGTAGATGAATGGATAAAGAAGATGTGGTACATATATACAATAGAATACTACTCAGTCATAAGAAACAAATCCTGCCATTTGCAACAACATGGATGGAGCTGGAGGATATTATGCTCAGTGAAATAAGCCAGGCAGAGAAAGACAAGTGCCAAATGATTTCCCTCATTTGTGGAGTATAACAACGAAGCAAAACTGAAGGAACAAAATAGCAGCAGACTCAGAGACTCCAAGAAGGGACTAGTGGTTACCAAAGGGGAGGGTGGGAGAAGGGGATTGAGGGGTATTATGTTTAGCACACATGGTGTGGCAGGTCATGGGGAAAACAGGGTAGCACAGAGAAGGCAAACAGTGAATCTGTGGCATCTTACTACACTGAAGGACAGTGACTGCACTGGGGTATGGGTGGGGCTTGATAATATGGGTAAATGTAGTAACCACATTGTTCCTTCATGTGAAACCTTCCAAGAGTGTATATTAATAATACCTTATAAAAAAATCACATGGAAAAAAAAAGATCAAGTAACAAATTTGACTTAATAAGACTGTTGGGCAAAAAGCCATATATGTCGTGAAGGTCTCTGATGCTAGCAGACAAATGACCCTCCCCATGTGTCCCGGCCTCCTCCCCCAACGGCGCGCAGGCCCCCTCTCTCTGGGCAAGTCCTCATTTGCTCAGTTGCTGCTCTGAGAACAAACGAATCCCCCGGGCCGTGTTACACAAAGCAAAGGCTTGGCTGGGTCCCTGCCACTCCCCCAGGCCCTCCTGGAGGCAGGGGAGGCTCATTAAAAGGAACAAGAGCTGTACATGTCAGGCCCTGGGTGTGTTGTTCTATCAACATAAAGGGTCTACATTCCTCAGCACAGAACAATTGTGTCAATTACAGCAGCAGAACCAGAGAGCGGGCAGGCCCTTGGGGATTGTCTGTGCTGCTGTCCTTGGCAGAGAGGAGGATAACAAACGTGGGGTGTGATGGCTCTTCTCTCAGCAGCGACTTGGGACATGCTGGTTGGGAATAATGGAGGAGAAAGCCGCCCTCTCAGGGCCTGATGCGCAGACGGATTGAGGCCTGACACAGAGCCGGCTGGGCATCCGCCAATTCGGGCAGGTCATCTTTTATTGATCGCGACCACTTGCGTGGGCCCTCGTCACCTCCCCCAGCCTGGCATCCCCCCCACACTTCCCCACAGAGACCCATCCGCACACCTGATTCCACGCTTCAGATGAAGGGGACACGGGGCGCCTATGTGTCGCTGGCTGCAAACGCCGCTCCTGCCCTCAGGACAGCACTGCTCTGCCGACACAGGGCCTCGTTTCCACAGAGCGGCGGTCACGGGGGACACACCAGCTCTCACAGCCAGTGCTGCTCCACGCCCCGCCTTGCTTCACGCCATGGCCACCCAGCCTCCCTGGCGCGTTGAGGTGGACAGCACATGTAGATTCTGCAGAGCCCTGAGGAAAAGGATCCTCCCCTGGGGACAATCAGAGGCTTCCCATGAACACCTCACGCGCCCTCATACTCCGGGCCCCAAGCAGGCCTGCAGGCCACTCTTCGTGGGTGGTGATCTAGAGGAAGGGGCAGGGCAGTCCCTGACCAGAGCTGTCAAGAGAGCCTGCACTGCTCCAGGGAGCTGGGCTTCACCCTGCAGGCGCCAAAGCTTTAAAAAATGAACTGTTTTTCCCAGCGGTCTGCAACAGGGGTGCATACTGGTACCCAGCACTGCTTTTAAATTTTTTAATTTGTTTCCAAAATTTAAACATTAGTTAAGGTCACAAACAATATGGACTTGAAGCTACTCCTAAACACTCAGAATATCCAGCAACCCCAGGCCAGCAGTCCCACATAGAGGCCATCTGCTCAGAGGTCCCACCCCAGGCCCCACCGCTCCCTAATGCCTCTCCACACGGGGACTGAGAGGGGGGCGGCATCCATGATCATGCTGCCACAATGCTTTGCCTTACGTCCATCCTGCCTGCATCTGAGCTTGTGACCCTGGCCCCTCCCAACATCTGCCTGGTGCCATAAGGGATGACAAGTCCATGAAATGGCCCTCCGCCTTGCCATCGCACATCCTGTTATGAACACCGCCTTCCCACTGCACCTTAATGGAATACCTAGAAGCACCATCAGAGCTCCCGGGTGCCCCCTCGTCAGGGGAACTATCATTGGTTCTACCTTCTAGGTCATTAAATCAGGATCATCTATGGGGAGGAGGGGAATTAGATAGCCAGAGTTGCCACGTCAGCCACCTGCATTTTATACACGATACGAATAACCAACCATGGCCTGAGTTCAGACGGCACGAGTGTCAGCTGCTTCCCATCTGATCTGTCACAGACAGACATGGCTGCTTGCACTTAGATGGAACCGAGCACTGTAGAACTGAGCTGAGCGGCCCCTCTCTGACACAGGGGCTTCCTGTCACCTTCCATGGTGACGTAGGCCCTGGGTACCTCTAGTGTCTCTCAGGGCCTCAGCCCAGTGGTCTGTATTTGTGTCAGGCTTCATTTTGAGCCACCAAAAGTCAAAGGCACTTGGGAGCCTGTGTCATCTCCTAGAGCACCCCCTCCTTTCTGACAGAGACGGAGGGTCAGGTCTTGGGGGTCCAAAGGTCCTTGGGTGGCAGCTCAACCCCGTTATTCCTGGGTTGTGGGCTGTGGACAAGGCCCTTCAACTCCTGGGACCCCGGCCTTCTCCTGTAGCAGGGTGGGAGCTGGGGCCCCCACGGGACAAAGCAGGAAGACTGGGGATCCACGTGCGCTGTTGATGTCGCCGGAACCCCCAGGTGCCACCCTGTCCCACGGTCAGTATGAGCCCTCACTTCTAGTAAGACCCACAGCAGTGACAGTCATGACAAAACTGATAAATGATGGCAGTGCTGACGACAGGGCACTGCTGCCAGCTCCCGAACCTGGAAGAGATTCTGTCCTCTGATGCCACTGACGCCCTCGTTTAAGACTCTGCCTCAGAAACAGACTGCGAATGAGCTGGTCTGTGGAGCGGTAATTCTACGCAATCATTACTGGCTTTCCCAGTGTTCTGACACTCAAGACCTCCTGTTTTATTGCAGCTAGAGGCCAGTTCTCCTTCTCCCCAGAAATCACAACAGAAAGGGAGCTGAGTTTCTCCTAGTCATAAAAGCAAAAACGTCAGACACGGCTGGGGAGGCTATGCGCAAAGACATGTGGACTCGGTGGGCTACACTTCCCAAGGCAGGTAAGTGCCCCAGGGCTACGCCCTCTGGGTTTTACACTGAGGACGCCTGGGGGAGCAAGGTCCCAAAGGGCAGTCGGGTTAAAATTCAGTATATGGAGATAGGAGGGCTGCACCTGCCACAGGAGAGAGTCAGAGCAAAATCAGAATGAAAGCGGGGTAGACCCCTCTTTCTCTAGTACTTAGAAAAATACAAGGTAAGTAGCACACGGCCTCGTTAGGGGCATGCAAGTAAATGTGCGGACGACTTGAGATCCCACACCCAAAAAGATGGAGGCGACAGATCCCACATGTATGAACAGACTCTTTAGATGCTATGAGTCACCCCCAATAACTTGGTACTGAAACCATATGGCATAAAATAGAGATGCACCCAAAGACCCCCCCTCCTCATCCAACAAGCAGAAGGTGCTGCAGAAACAGGCACGACGGCCCTGTGGATGTAAGCCGCATGCCCTCACCGAGGCCCTCCCGACAGGCACCACCCTGCCTCAGTGACTATGCCCCCAGTCACCTTCTGCATCAGACTGTGACCCTGGCTGCCGAGTTCAGCCCTGGGTCTCAATCAGCTTTGATGCCCATGTTTCTCTGGGGCTGGGCAGGGAGAGAGTGTGAGAATGATGTCTGGGGGAAAAGAATTGGGCCTTAGTGACAAATATAAGACAATAAAGGGCAGGGTACAGACCAGAACACAGCCAGTCTCCACCATCTCACACCTGGTCTCCAGAGCCAGGGAGGGGCATTGGTATGGACAAGAGTCAGCAGGGACTGCAGTGGGCTGGCACAGGGCCTTGGATATGGGGAGGACCCAGTCAGTCGGAGAAGCGGGCATGGTGTTCCAGGACAGCAGAACCAGAGCAGGACCGTCTACACCATGGTACTGACGCTGGCCTGCCTGGGGCCAGGCACACACGCTCACTGAGGTGAACTGTCTGCCCCCGAGTAGGCGGGCTGGGCCCCTGACGCCAGGGTGAAACACACTGGTCCCTCTCAGCTCAGTGAGTCTGGCCTGGATCCCTGGGAAGCTGCCTCTCACCCAGGGCTGCCATTCCCTATCACAGCCTGTGTCCTGACCTGGGGGGGCAAGGGAGCAACTTGGCATCCAGCTGGCTGGTTCCTCTGCCCACTTCCGCCCTGCACACCCTGCTCTTAGTGTCCACATGGGGAAATGGGGTACAGAGGCAGGGTTGGATCGGGCAGCAGGCCTCTCGGTGTTTATGCTCTCTACTGATCTGCACAGACGTGGGGTTGTGACAGTGCCCACAGACGGAGCAGAGGCTTCCCTGTGTGCCCAGTAGTGGCTGCAGTGGCGGGGCGCCTGGGTCCCCGTGGGAGGCCATAGGGGCTCAGAGCTGGGCTTTCACCTCTACCCTATCAGCAGTGGGGGTCAGGGGCAGCCCCTTTTGATTGCCTGGATTGGGACAGATGCAAAGCCCCAGAATGAGTGTCACACACCCAGGCCACATGACACTTCTGGACAATCATGCTGGGGCAGTGGCTCAAAGCCAGGGGACCTCCACCTCCATCCCATTGGCCTCTCGCAGTCTAGGGCTTTTCTGACAGCAACACCTACAGATGGTGAGGGCCTGTGGGCAGAGTCTCCCAACATGCCAAGACCCAGGCTGAGTTTCGGGGGGCACTTAGATCAGACCTTCCCAGAGCTGTACTTCCCCCACGCAGCTCAGCAGCCGCAACCCGGGGACCACCGAGTCAGGGGCACTGCCCAGGCAAAGGAAGGGCCTCCTCAGAAGGTACTAGGTGCATGCTTCCTGCCTGCTTTTTCCAAAAGGAGACACTGCTGGGGGGGCTGGAGGCTAACAGTAGCACCCTGAGATGTCCGGCCAGGCGGCGGCGAGGGAGGAGAGGGAGTTCAGAGCACAGGGGTGACGGGGGCTCTGAGCTGCTCAGAAAGGAGGAACTGGTTGTTGCTGACCTCGTCTGCATACTGGACGTCGTCCACAGCATACTTCTCCTTGAAGTGCTCCTTGGAGTGGATCCTCAAAGGGAAGCAGAAGGATGGCAGGTCAGAGTTTGGCCACAGCTCAGCACAGGCTGCCTTCCCATCCCCAAGCCCAGACCATGAAGCCCCAGGCCCATCCCTGCCCCGGCTAACGCCTGGCATCGAGTCTGCCCAGCACAGACTCAGGGGGCAAAGGGCGCCACGGGCCACAGAGTGATCAGTGAACTCCACTCGCCTCCTTCACGATCCCTCAACCAGCCTGCACTCCTGCAAGTCTGTGGCCCTGGTGGCCTGTGACAAGCAGTCGCAGACAAACCTTCTCCCTCCACTGCCAATGAGAGCCCACTGGCACACCCCACCCTTTGGGGCATGAAATAAGCTGCTCACAGGCCCCCATGGAGCCTCTTTAAAGGAAAGTTTAAAAATTAACATCTTAAAGAAGTCAGTATCAGTATTACTCACTGTGATGAGAAACACTCAAGCTTACTCATCATCTCTGAAAAATTGGCCAGTGAAAAGACAGGCACAGGGCGGAGGAGGCTTGGCCCACCTGGCGAAGGGCTGTTGGTCACAACTGCACTGGCCGGGGTTCTGGTGGGCCAGCAAGCCCCCCCACACACTCCCTTCTCCCCACCACTTTTTAGTGGAGTAGTCAATGTCACTGCTGGTGACAGAGCTCACAAAAGGTACACTGCCAAGTGGGGGAGGGTGTCACAAGCCAAGTCTAATGACGCACACACACGCCATCCTGCCCCGTCCCACGCCTGGGCACCCCATCAGCCCGGGGGGATTAACCCCCATCCTGCCTGTGACCACATGGTATTCTAGTCACCAAGCGTTAGGTCCAAAAGAGGCCTCAAGGGAAAACAGCAGATGGTTTTCAAACCGTGCTTCCTGGGCTCTCGAGGGTGAGCAGATGACGTGTGTGTGTGCGCACGCGCACGTGTGCTCAGCAAGGACAGTGTGCCCGGGAGGCCCAGAGGGACACGAGGGAGAGCGCTGCAGGACTCGGAAACGACTCCCTCGAAGAGAAAGCCCCACGTACCTTTGAGACGCCAATAGCCAGCACGACTGCCCAGGAAACCATCCCACTCTCCCTTTGAGCCCTGCACCACTTCCCTCTCTACCCAAACAAGCACCCTGGAAGCACCGAGCACAGAGCCAGGGGCAGACGGGCGGGCCTCGGGCAATCAGCAGCAGGGAGCTCACAGCGACATGAGGCACGCTGGTCCGAGGAGACGGTGGTCTCGCTGCTCTGGGCTGCTCAGGGCCCCAGAACACTCTTTACTTTAGCTCCCTTTTGCCTTCTCTGAAGTGGGCACGAGTGTCAAGCTCCTGCTGTCATTAAATTTGCACAATCCAGTCATGTTAGCTTCCATGTTTGAGACAAGATTTAAAAATTAAACGGCCAAAGCCTGGTGCCTCCATCAGCATTACCTGAAGCAGGTACAGGGCAGGAAATGCTGAGAAGCACCTCACCTAGACTTAAGGCCCTGGCTCCACAGCTTAAAGCAAAAGGGCTCACAGACCTTACTACTAAGCAGCGACACTGTCGCACGAGCTGACCGTGCAGCTGGGCACAAAAGCATGAGCCAGAAGGGCAAGAGGCAGGGCTGCCAGCATCGTCACCATGTCCCTCCGACTGCTCCAGCTCCAGGCAGACACCCTGTGTTCCCCACAGGTCCTCAACAACCTGCGGTCCCCAGTCAAGTCACCACCTCCATCTGTGCCAGGCCCCAAAAGCATACTCTCAAATGATTTGGGAAGTGCCAAGGACCTGCTTTCTGGGCCCATCCTGATGCTCCCCACAGAGAGAGAGGGGGGGATCTTGGCCATTAGCCTGGACACTGACCTTTTCGCTTCCACCCCCACCAGAGACCCTCACCGTCCCAGCTCATCTAGGCCGCCTCACCAAGGGACATCCCAGGAAACATGTTCTCGCCCACCTTTCCCAGGCATCTTGGTGGTCAGGCCTCAGCAGAGACCTAGGAGTCTTGAGATCTGGAAACATCTCCGTGTACTCAGCCCGCAGTCAAGATCTTAACAATGTGGAACCAGAGGAGATGGGGGAGAAGGCAAAGGGGAGGTGAACACGAGAGAACAGTGATCCGCGGGTGGCGACAGGGCTGTGTGGTTGCCTGTGTGCCCCCTGTGACCAGGCACAAGCCATTCCACTTGGCACAGAAGCCAAGGGGTGGCAAGGACCAGCCAGCCCCCAGGAGAGCCTGCTGCTGCTTCTGGGATGCCCAGGAGGACGTGAAGGCAGGTGCCAGCCCCACCAAATGCCCTTTGCCCTGCTAGGAGGTCAGGCGACAGTCCAGAGCACACGGTGAGCTTCAAAGGCCAAAATCGCTCAACTAGCCACAGGCCTGGGTCTCAGTGGGAATAACCATTTAACAGATGCAACCCGAAAAGCAGTGAGTGGGCATCTTTTGTGGCACTTTGCATGTCATTCTTTTCTAAAGGGCAGAGATAATTAAGTTTGAATGGTACAGATTTTTCATATTTTGGGGCTTATTATAGTTAAAATCATTTAAATGTCACCCCTAGGGATAAGTGACCCAGGCTGCCACCTCAGGCCAGCCCCGAGGCTCACAGCTGTGGTTTGGTGGGGTTGACGGGAGCTGTGGTTTGGTGGAGGAGCGGCGTGTCCACATGGGCTCTGCAGAGCTGCTGGGGGTCACTGGACAGCTACAAACCCACTGAGGGCAAGCACCTTGCCCTATCTGGAGTTTGGGGTCCAGCCGGGCAGCTCATACCACATCCCATCCCATGGGAAACAGAAACAACTGCGTCTGGAGGGGAGGTCGAGCCCACTCTAGGAGGTCCCTTCTGATGGAAGGGATGGCTCTGGCAGGACAGGAGGGGGCACCCCACTCAGAGTCTGTGTCCTCGAGGCTGCAGCAGCAGCCAGGGACCTGGCCCATGCAGGCCTTCTCTACCAGCAGCTGGGCTGGCCGGGTCAGAGGAGGCCTCCTCAGAGTGCAGGGTCAGGGTGGATGCTGTGGGGCCAACACCCCGGGCAGGGCCTCCTGTGGGAAGGAGACATTAAGTTCATGTGCACAGTGCACATGCAATGAACACTCTCTAAAATGAAATGTTCAAGCGCAGGTCCTGCTGGCTAGCTGACCACCTGCATGCAGTTCATGAACCAATAAAGGGCCAAATTACAGCAGTCCCCATCAACTTCCAGTGGCCAGAGTCTGCCTTGAGCCACACACAATGCCGCTGCCTTTCACTCTGTTCCCTGCACAGCGCCTGGCACTTGCTCTGGAATGGAAATCTGCAATCATTTCAAGTTTCTATTTGCCTGTGAGGGGAAAGCAGCTTCCCCAAAGCGTGCGGCACTGACGCTGGGGGCACGGCTGTGAGGGACGCGATGCAGCAGCGCTTCCCAGGGGCCAGGCAGTGGGAGAGCCCGGGGGCCCGGCAGAGACAACCAGCAGGGGCTCTGTGCAGGCGCCTGCCTGAGGACAACGCAGGTGCTCAGGGTTAGGCGCCCCCCAGGCCACCCGGTAAGGGCCAAGAAATCCCCTCAGCTCCTCTCAGGAAGGCCTGCACCCCTCATCAAAGAGCGGGGGCCAGGGCGAGGCCACCAGACACGCTGAGGCAGCTGGTCCCTGGGACCCAGGTGTGTACACCAGGTGAAGGGCAGTGGCTGTGGAAACCACACACATTCTACACCCAGACACACCATATACCCCACATCATACACTCCCCACACTAAACACATACACACACATCACACCCACGGCCCCCATGCTACACCACACCCCACATCACACACACACACCACAGCACACACACCACCCTCCCACATACTGCAGATGCATACACACCACACCGCATACACACACGGGCTCCCATACCAGAAGGAGCAGTGCTCAGGGCCTCAGGACCTCAGCCTGGGGAAAGCCCCTCACCCCGCCCTGGGCAGCGCCCTCACTAGGACAGCCCCTCTCCCCACAGTCTGCAGGCCCGGCGCGCTGTCTCACGTCCCGAGCCTGAGAGGCAGAACACAGCCAAGCTGCAGCTGTTCCAGGAGTGTCCAGCCTGAAGCTGCCCGGGATGTTGACTCAGAGGCAACTGCTGCCTGCTCAGGGGGCCCCAGACACCCTGGCAGCCACAGCTGCTGTCAGCTAGGCCTGATCCTGATGAAAATGATGGGAAACACCCTTACATCAAGAAGGCACCAGACTTGTGTAAGCGAACGCTCCAGATAAAAACAAATTAGAAGCTACCGCACTCCTGTCCCCCAGAAGGCCTGGAGTGAGGAACAGGTCAGGCACCAGGCTGCCCACAGGCCCCTGGGTGTCACAGCCCTGGCCACAAGACAGGCCATTCCTGCAGGAAGCAGCAGATCTGCAGATCAGGATATGGTTTCCCTGGGCAACTCTGGACTGCAGTATCTGCCAGATGGATTTTCAAAGGCCATCAGAGAGAGGCTCAAAAGGAAACTGAGGAGCTGAAGGTCAAATGTTCAGTCTGGTGGGTTTTGATTGCAAAGGCCAGGTAATCCCATCAGCCTCACTCCTGAGCTCTACTGATTATGAGAGCTTCTAGAAACAGCCGCACACAATCGGATATGGCCATTGCCCAACTCCAGCCCCAAATAACCGACTCCTTCACCACTCACTGCCTTGTTACAACCACGCCTTTTCTCTCAAGGGCTGGGACATGGGGACTAGGAGACCGTCACACCAGAGCAGAAGAAAGGCCTGCCGGGGGTGGCCCGAGAGGGAAACCATGTCTTCAGGAGACTTGGGAGCTGGAACACCCCTTGGGACCAACCTGCTCGGTCTGGCCTACCCAGCATGCACACGGAGGCTTTCCAACGGGGAGACCCACCCTGCAGACCTGTTGGAATCCTCAAAGGCCACCCATGCCAGTATGTCCTCATTAGGCAGTCAGCTGACTCAGCAAAGCAGGAACAGACTAAAGCAGAACTTTTAACAGTGTCTGAAAGCCAGCTATGGCCAAAGCACATAACTTTATTCCCATATTATTAAAGATTATGCTCCAGAATAGTCGACTACTAATGGCTGTTTCCCGACTAATCAGTTCTGGGTTTTAAACCAAGTTGAATGCCATTTGGTGGCTATGGGGAGACATGGTGAGCTTTGTTCAGGTTTGCCCTCTGGACGGAGGATCCCCTGAGGCAGAGACCAGGCCTCCCCTCCTATGTCCCCACGGGATGTCCACCCTCCAGGCCAGGCTCTCCCTGACTTCTCAGAAGAGTTAGCTCTGCATAAAAAGCAGACAGACAGAGGGGAGATGCACTCGGAGGCCCCCCACATCCGCAGACAGAAACTCCAGGTGAGGCCCTCCTCACGGTCCATGCCCACATCCCACGTGGAGCACCTGCACCACTGGCTCTGAGTAGGGCCATGGGAGGCCAAGACCATGGGTGCCACCCAGGCACAGGGACTCTGGCAAATCCCTGGGATGTGCCACAGGCTACAGAGCTGTGATCACCTCAGGGTACAGGAAGGACTTTGGGAGAATCCTTTTACCAAGACCAGGTCTAAACTCTCACTAGTAAACTCCTCACCAGGGCTTCATAACAAACCATCCTGACACACAGGAGAGTGAAAAAACCTTTATTATGTTCACAGACTCTGGAGGTCACAGGTTGGGACAAAACCCAGAGAGTGGGCACCATGAGGTCTGGGACTTCAGCAGGAAGACTGGAGGACTGGGGCTTGGAGTCCCCCGCTCCAGCGGTGCTGCCTGACAGCCAGGCCCCCGCTCCTCTGCACATGGTCTCTCCTCCTGGGAGAGCGTGGGCCTCCCCACAGCATGGCTGCTGGGTTCACGGGCAAAGGTCCCAAGGGAAGCCACAGTGCCCCTACTGTCTGGCCGCCAAAGTCACATAGAGGCTGCCACATGACCCCGTGATGAAGTCACATGACTCTGGCACGCTTACTCATGAAGGCAGTCACCTGGTCCTGGTCCGAGCCAAGCAGGAGGGAAAAGACTCCACTCCTCCTTAAGGAATGGCCACGAATATTGCTGTGGCCATTTTGAGACATTTCAAGCTGCCTGTCCTTGGCATCTGCACTGCCTTAATTCAGTGCGGCAAGTGTATCTGTTCCCATGGTGACTGTCACTGTGACTACAGCTCCAGCAGTGCCGCGTGAGGAGCAGCATCGCTGTCCCGTGGATAAGGAAGCGGCCAGCCACTCTGTGGAGAGGCCTCACTGAGCCACCAGGCCAGCTTCCAGCAGGACCAGGCCACAGGTCCTGCAAAGGCCACACAACCTGTATAGGCCACGCCACCACACTGGGCCTATTCACTCTGTAAGGCAGGGGAGTCCTAAGGATGCAGCCAGAATAAAGGAAATCTCAACAGCTAAGGTCACAAGATGGGGAGGCAACAACAGGGTTAGGTGAGAGCCACCTTCCCATCCCAGCCTGGATCCGCTCATCTAGCAGGAAGGGGGACCCCAGGTGAATGGACCTAGGAGAGCCATCCCTGGGCCAAACCTGAAGCCAAGCTCTCTGCAGGCACAAGGCACACTGCAGCAGAGCAGGCAGGGAGGTCCAGAGGGCAGATCAGACATCTCCCTTCTCCCTTCTCCTCTGCCATCCCTCCACATCCCCAGCCAACCCTGGGGGCTCTCACTGGACTGGTTCAGCCATGCCCAATGCCCTGCCCCTCCCTCTGGGCAGAAGGCAGTACACATGGAGGTCAGAAGGAACTTCCCCGCTCATTACAAGGCTGGGCACTGTTTACCCCATCTGCCTCCGGAGCCTCGGAGAGGACCAGAGCCTAAGTGGTGGCCCAGCCATCAACCTCAAAGGCCGGCTGGCTCAGCCATGTCCACTCCCACCATCATTTCCAGGGCTGATCACCCAGGGTAACACGGGCCACTTCTCATCTGTGGCTGAGTCTTCAAAGCAAAGCCAAGGGCCCAGGGTCAGGGGTCCTGCCAAGCAGACTCCAAACAGAACTGTTAACAACTTATGAGCTTGAACCCCTCACCCCAAGACGGCAGAAGAGTACAGGCCAAGTCAGCAAAGGAGGCCATGGAGTTTGCACTAAAGGGCTGGTGGGGGAGGACGGTGCATGAAACAGAGAAAGCACAGGACTGCTCGGCACCGAGCGGGTCTCTGTAGCAGCCAGGGGCTTTGTCATTCAAGCCAGAAACAGACCTGCCAGCCCACCTAGTAATGAGTGTTTGGGGACACTAGGCAGTGAAGGCTGCAATTTATACATTAAGCCCAGAATAATTGCTCTCCAGGCAGAAATGACACGCTGGAAGGTGGTGAGCATTTAGCAGGATCCTCTGACCACTTCAAGCATGCCCAGTAAGTACACCTTCTGCCTCGGTGCCTCCGTGCAGGCCAGAACAGCTCCCAGGAGGGGTGGACATGGGCCCTGGAGCTGGCAGGCACTATGGATGATAGGGGACCTCAGCAGGGCCCAGGCCTCTGGTCCGACATTTCTCACACAGCCGAACCCTAGAGCCACTACCCCGTCTCACAGGCAAGCCAACGGAGACAGGGCCTGCAATATGCAGCCCTGCAGGGCTTAGTCTAGAGGCAGGCTAGTGCTGGGCCTCGGAGGAGGGCCCCAGGCTGCCCTCCCTGATGGGAGCCAACGGCCACCATACCCAAAGTGAGGCCACCTCCCATCAAAGCCATGCAAGAGCGACAGTCCACTAGGGCCCAAGCCTCAGGCATTTTAACAAAGCCAGGAATCGAATTTCAAGATTAATAAATAGTACCTGGAAACAAACCTGACCACAGTCCATGGCTACCCCCTTCCTAACCAAGGGTACTGGGCTATGGCCCAGAGCAGGCTGTTAATGGGCCTGACTGCTAACCCTCCCTCCTGCTCCTCCTTCCCTCCTTGCCACCCACAGGCCAGGCCCGGCACCCGTGGCTCCACCCCATCCATGGTGAGCGGGCAGTCACATGGCGCAGACTACTTACTTTCCCATCCAGGTGGCATAGCTGGCAGGAAGCTGAGGCACAAACAGGGTTGACTTCCCAGTGTCAATGTCAATCACACCGTAGCAGCCTGGTTCAGTGACACCAAATGCCCAGTGAAAAAAGGACTCCTGTGGCGGGAACAAGGACCCTGGTCACCCAGTCAGCAGGACTGAACCACGAGGCACAAGGAAAAAGGCAGGACGTCAGGCCAGGCGCCTTCCTTCCTGCACCCCAGAGACTCAGCCCAGGACCACTGCTACACAGAGACCGACCCCAGCCTCACACAGCCCCTCCACCCCAGCCCTCTATCCCCACTCCAGGGGGAGGCTTCCCGCCCCCGCCTTCCAGGATTTGGCAACAGGCAGCCTGGGGGCTCCTCCACCCGCTCTGAGCTTTCTCTGACGATCTCAGGTTTCCCGCAGGCGCCCAGCCACCTCTCTGGCTACAGCGCTTAGGCCCCCGAGAGGGCATGCTAGGACACAGGTGCCCACGAGCACCAGAGGGCTGGCTCAGCCCTGCCTGTGCCCCTCTGCTACTTGCACCTCTCTGCCACCCCACTGCCTGAAGGCAGGCAGGATGCCACCTTGACTGAGACACCCAGGCCACACATGTGCACAGAAATCTGTTCCCACATTTAGGACTTCTTACTTCCTTCTCCCACCCCCAGGGCAGTTGATGACTTCAGTGTTTAGCAATAAACACTGAGCTAAAATAACATTATAAAGGTATGAAGTGGAGGAGGATCTCTTCTAAAATTAACGTCGCATAACATCAGTAAGGGAGCCAACAGCTGAATTCAGGAGATCGGTTTTTAAACTGCAGAATATGAAAACCTCAACAGGCATCAATACTAGTCAGAAAAACATTTCAGATCTCCATGTCTCTAGCCCAGGGGACGGCAGGCTTGCAGATGCATGAACAATGTGGCAAAGAGAAACCTGGGGCAGGACGTGCTTTCAGTGACGAACACCACCATCACTCTAGGCAGCAGATCTCGGCCAGCCTGTGCCCTGCGGCGTGGACACAGTCCCACTGCGGAGGCCAGACCGCCTCCTCACACACTCCACTCCGCTTCCCGTCCCCTGCCTCCTCCCTGACCTGGATGCTGGACGGCCACGGCCCCCAGGCTCTGTCTGATCCGAGAGGTTCTGGAGCTCCTGGTGTGTGCGCCCCCAGCTCTGGGCATGCAGGGAGGAAAGGAGCACTAGATTTGGAGTCAGGAGATGGGGCTCTATTTAAACCCAGCTTTACCTCTGGCAGGTCATTTCCCCTCTGAGCCTCAGTTTCCTCTTCTGTAAAATGGGTGCCGTGCTAGGATCAGCAGGAGCGCAACCAGCTCAGGGCCTCACCTTCCCAGGTGAGGCCCTCCGTCCAGTCCTCACTGCTGTCCCTGGCAAGTGGGCGACGGCAGCGATTCTCAGACAAGCCAGCACATCCAGGCTTGCTTCCTGTAGTGCCCACGGGTTCCAGAACCTTGAAGAGTCTCCGGACCACTTCCCAGATGAGGAAACCAAGGCCCAGTGAGGGTCACAGAATCAGCACTGGCCAAGTCAGGACAAGTGCCTGCTACACGCCCTGCTCCGCGCCCTGCTCCGCGCCCTGCTCTCTGCCCTGCTCCGCGCCCTGCTCCGCGCCCTGCTCCGTGCCCTGCTCGGCGCCCTGCTCTGTGCCCTGCTCCGCGCCCTGCTCCGCGCCCTGCTCTCTGCCCTGCTCCGCGCCCTGCTCTCTGCCCTGCTCGGCGCCCTGCTCCGCGCCCTGCTCCGCGCCCTGCACGGCGCCCTGCTACACGCCCTGCTCCGCGCCCTGCTCCGCGCCCTGCTCTCTGCCCTGCTCTGCGCCCTGCTCCGCGCCCTGCACCGCGCCCTGCTCTGCGCCCTGCTCCGCGCCCTGCTCTGTGCCCTGCTCCGCGCCCTGCACCGCGCCTGCTCCCAGGCCTCTGCAGCACCCCCGCCTCCTTGCTACGGGCAGAATCTGGCCCCAGGCGCCCAGCCCTCCCCATCTGCACCTCTCCCCAGCCATGGAAAGCTGCCCAGCCTACCCTCTTCTGCCCGCTCCTGTAGACACCCTCCCCCCACCTAGAGCACCCACTCCCAGCTCCACCTGTCAGAATTCACCCCGGCCTTCAGGACCTATCCAACACCGCCTCCTCCATGAATCCCTGACTCCTGGCTCCCTCTGGAAAATCATCTTTCTGTACTTCGACCTGAGAGAGCAGAGAGTGGCTGGCAACAGTTCTGCCCCTGGCCGCAGCTGGGAGGACTCTCCACACCCCCTTCCACTCGCCGGGGGTGGGTTCCCTGGGCACCTAGGCCTTGGCCTGACTTCAGAGAGCCTCTTCAGGATCCTCCAGGGGACAGAGCCGCCCAACGCCCACCGGAACCGATGCTGGAGGAGGGCAGACAGCCCCCCGAAGGCGCCCAGGAGAGGCGCGGGGCGCGGCCGGGGCAGGCTCACCTGGCGGAAGAGGACCCCGGTGTCGGTGCAGTAGCGCTGCGTCTCCTCACCGCCCTGCAGCAGCACGACCGCACGGGCCTGCACGGCCGAGTTCCTTCGCAGACGCTCACACAGGCGCCGCCTGTTCAGGGCAAAGAGCGCCAGCGGCACCTTCAGGGTTTCATTCCCCAGCCAAAATGAAGGTCTGCAGAGACAGGGGCACACATCTCATAAGCTTCTGTGTGATCTGGGGTGACAGGATTTTTCTTAGGCTTTTCCTGAGAACAGGTTTTCTAGGGAGAGGGTGAGGGGGCACAAAAGGGCACGGAGCTCCTAGACAGAGCAGCGGGCTGGGGCGGGAGGGGCACAAAGCAGGGAGACGAGGCGCAGGGAAGACCAAGCTCCTTCCCATCTGGCTGATCTGGGCCTCGGCAAGCTGCCAGCAGGCCGCAGGGACCATGGTGGATAAAGCCAGGCCTCCGTGAGGCAGAGACGTCACAGGCACGTGGAGGTGCTGGCTGGGAAGAGATCTGGGGTGACAGGAAGGCTGAATGCGGTAAATACTCTCTGAAGGCTCACTTAGCCCTCCGTCCCCTGCTCTCCTCAATCCCCCCGTCAGGCCGGAGCCCACCCCTGCCCTGCACAGTGCCCCACACTCCTGCACCTGAATCTGCGGTGGGTCCGAAGTCCTCCCCAGCCTCTCAGTGCCCAGGCCGCGGGGAGCCACTCTCTCCGCTGAAACCCAGCCCAGCCCTCCAGGTTCCCTCTCTCCTTAGCTCGACCTCCAACCTGGAGCCCCAGGGCTGGCTCTGGGGACCCTGTGCCTCAAGCGCCATCTCCCACCTGGACAACTGCAGGAAATTCTCAGCTGCTCTCTGTCCCAGCTCCCTACACAGCCTGGACTGCACCCACCCTCAGGGACCTTTATAAACCCAAGTCCAAGCAGGCACACCCCGACTCAACCCCCCAGGCTTTTTAGTGCACTTGGAACAGTGCTCTGGGGATCCAGTCCTCCCCTTTGCCTTCACTGGCTTTCCATCTCCTCCCTAAACACCATATTCCCCCTCTGGGCCATCACTGCTGCTGTTTCTCCCTTTATCCTGGCCTCTGCGGGTCCTCTTCCCAGAAGCTTTTCCAATAGCCCCACCCAAACTTTATCCCTGCTCTCTCCATTCCTGCCTGGAGCATGGATCGCTGTCCAGCATTATATGTTCACCTGCCTGTTGTCAACCCAGGTAACATGTAAGCTCCATGAGGGCAGGGACCTTGCCTCCTTCCCAGTGCAAATGAATGGCTAAATGGAAATGCAGTCCCAGCAAGTAGCCTAGAGGGCTAGGGAAGCTGAAGGGCTGCGTCCATGTCCATGCGGTGCGGGAGTTAGACAAGAGCCGCTGGTGTGTGTGGGAGGGGTCCCCTGCAAGCTCTCTGGCCACGGGGGCAGCAGGTGGGTCCGGGGGTCGAGGAGGGTGGAGAGAGCCCGGAGCTGGTGCTAGAGAGAAGGTTCTGCCTGGGACTGCAGTGAGAGATGGACAAATGAATGTCCCACCGTCGCCTGGTCGTGGGACCCTCTGAGGCAGGGACACAGTAGCAGTGACACCTCCCGCATGCCTTGGCTCCAGTGCCACCTTCTCAGGATGGTCTTCCCTGGCCTTCCTCTCTGAACGTAGCTCTTTCCCCAGGTTATCCCCCCACTCGGCACTGGCCTTGGTTTCCTCCACTTGTACCCTCCAGATCCGCCCTCCTGCTCTGCCCAGACCTGGCCTTTGAGGACCTCAGCAGCCAGCGGCAGGTGGATGTGGCCACTTGGAGGCACCCCAGGAGACCAGAGTTGGGAAGACAGAGAGCCCCTCCCTCAGCTCCCACCCTGGGAGAACCTGGACCAAGGGCCACAGCCCCCAGGGTGCCCTCCTCACAGTGCCACCTCACTGGTCAGGAGACCAGCCTCCCTCCTCTCCTCTCCCCTGCCAGCTTCCCTTAACCTGCCCGCAGCTCAGTAAACAGATGCACTAAACTCTCTCCAGTCACCCGAGTGAGGCTGCACCAGGTCCCTGGCTGAGCCAACATGCTCGCCTCTAACATAAATGCAGTGCCCACCCCCACCAACTAAAATGAACCCCATGGAGACACAAATCTGGGTCTGCTCTGGTCCAGTTGCCCTAGCATCCTGCCTGGCACACAGCAGTGCTCAATAAATATTTGCTGAGCGAACAACTGTCACAATGTGGGGCCACACACACAGCTGGACAGATCAGAAATTGCCATATCAGCTCCAGTGTGGCAGGAAGCAGAGCCTGGCCTGGAAGGGTGGGGGGGTCATGCACACCCCACACATGCTGACAGGACCTAGGGCTCCCCACCCCACCCTGGACAGGGGTCCTCACTCAGCCCCCCAGGAGGGTGGACACAGGGGAACAAAGGGCCAGGGCTTCCTCTAAGCCAGCTGCTTTCCTGCCATGTTCAACCACAAGGATGAAAGGGCAGTGGTGACAGCTGGCCGTACTATCAGGAACCGAAAGTACAGCTGCCAGGAACCTTTGCATGGAGACACCCACGGCCCCCACACTCTTTCCCTTCACTCAGCAAAGCCCAAGGAGGAGAGAGGGCACAGGGAAGAACCTCATTTCTGCAGACTCCCCGACAGCACAGAGAGGACATCACTGAGGCCCTGCTGCCGACGGCCTAGGTCAAAGCTGCCCAGATCAGTTGCAACTTAACAGCATAACTGGCCCAAAATGCCCAATCTCAGCCCATAGGGCTGCAGAGCCCAGCCCTGCTCACCTCATCCCCCATCATTCCTCCCAGCCCTGGCCTAATACACCAGGTGCCAGATGCATCTGGCCTGCCACCACACTCCCACCTGAAAGGCCCCCAGAACCTTCTGAAAAGCCAGTCCCTCAGGACACCCAGACTGGAGCCTTCTGGCCCGCGGGCCAAGCAGCCCAGGCCAAGACGGGAAACTTGATAAGACACACTCTCTGGGAGCATCAGCTGCTACTGCAAAGAAAATCTACAAACCTACCCAATCCTCCGTGGGGTTCAGCCAGAACAGGAATACAGCTCGGTCTGAGCTATCAGGCAGGCCAGCGTGCTGCGGTCACCCATTACTGCGGGGCACGCCCAGCCTCAGGGTTTACAGAGACATGCACTTTGATTTCTCATGGCATTACCGAACCCCCAGAGAGTCTTGGGCCCAGAACCAATGCAGACGCCTTCCTCCTGCAAGTTCAGCAAAAGCAGCGCTAATGAAACACCTCCAATTGGTTTCTACTGGAGTTTTTGAGAACTGGAACCCAGAATTTAAAAGGCAAAAGCCAGGTCATCCCCCAAATCCCAGCATAAACAAGGTTTGTTTTACGGTAGGCAGCTGTGGGCACGGGGCAATGCGGGAAGACAGCAGGAGCAGTTGGACAATGGCTCCAGGGCATCCGAAAGACCCTCAGAACAAGCTCTGGCCTCCACAGGCCCGCCAACCCCCTGCCAACTGCTGGGGCCCAGAAAGTGGCCAGTGACCAGGAAAGAGGCCAGCTCCCAGGGAAGGTATGATGCTGGCTGCCTCTGGACCCATTCCTGTCCCCTCCAAATCAGTACTGAGCTACCCCCACCTACAGGGTTCTCACCCAAGGCCCCTGGACCCTTGGGGACCTGTACACAAAATTTAAGGACTCCATCTACCAGGATAGGAAAAAACTTTATTTTTTCTAACCTCCTGTTCAAATATACGGTTTCTTCCATTATTAATGGAAGCCAACTAGCCACACAGTCCCAGCAGTGCGAGAATCTGTCACCAACAGAATCACAGGCATTATATTACTGATATCACACTATCTCCAAATACCATTTTGGTTCACCATTACTTCAAAATTAAAGTGATTAGACCTGCTGCTTTTATTACTTAACGTGTTAATAAAGAAGCATATGTTACTACACAACAAATTATTTTGATAACTTTATTTCAATGCAATTGGTTTTCCTTGAAACCCTCTGCATTTTATTTCATTCATTTAAAATCATGCTGGAAAGGGTGCAAAGGTCTCCCCATTGTCCACGGAGTCCACAGCACAAAGACAAGATCCGTGAAGTAGAATGTGGTGCCACTTCTGGATGGGGCTGTAAGTCCGGGGAGAGGAAATCCCGGGGCAAAATGCCTCTAAAACAGAAATCAGTCAAAGTGAGAAAGAAAGTTTAAAACCCATTTACTGCTTACAAACTGCAGTCCAGGGCCATCTCTCTTTCCTGCTCCAGCAGAAGCAAAACCCGCACTCCCCCTAACCTCTCAGGTTCAGATAAGCCCTCCATGCCCAGGTAATTACCCACTGATAGGGAGAGGAACTTCTCTCCACCCCCCTGAGGAACGCCTATTGATATGCAGATGCACTAAAGCCAGGCAAGGTATTCTGGAAATAATTACGATTTTACACACAGGGGCCATGCTGCTAAGCTCCCAGCAAGAGAGGTCAGCCAAGGACCAGTCTGCCTCCTCACCGTCAGCCTCCAACTTGGGCTGGGCACCAAGCTCACTGGTTGACTATCTGCAAAGCCAGCCTGCCTTGCAGCAGCTGTGACCATCTTCCATCCTGCCTCTTTCTCTCCTAAGGAGGGTCAGGGTTGCAGGGGTGGGGAAGGTAGCAGTGGCTAAGCACCCACAGGAATGGAGAGAGAGGCTGTGTGAAGTCAGCACCAGGCTGGGGAAGAGCCGGAAAGGGCAAAGGGCCACTCAGTGACCAGCCCGCCATCCACAGATCCACCCTTAAACCCAGACCCCAGGGCCAACCTGACATCTCTTCTCCAGGAATGCAAGGTTCATACTAGGACAGACTTTGATCCCAAACCTGACTCTTCCAATACTTTCTCTACAGAAAAATGCTGATACCAGTGTGACCTATGATCCAATAGGTACACACCCAGGGCAGCTCACCTGCTGCTTCTCTCTAGGCAAAGGCTCTCTGGGAGCCACTCTGTTAAAAGAATTAAAGTTATTTCTCTATCCTACTCAGAATCTACCTCCCACCCACAGCACAGCTTCTTTCCTTAATCACTGAGAGCTTCCCTGGAGAGTGGGATGGTATGCTGGACTAATTCACAATAAATCCTCTTTTTATTCATTAGATACCATGTCCCCCAGCACAAACCACAGGGCAGCCACATGGCCCAGGAGATACAAACTGAACTGATCCCTAGACTCCAGTGATGCCAGCAGAGACATGAAGAAAAGCAACCTCCCTCCCAACCACAACAGGCAGGCAAACAGAAGTGGGAAGCATCCTGCCAGTGGGGAAGACTGGGACTCTCTGGAGTTCTGACCTTTACTGGAGGTCAGGAGGGGGTGGGGGTCAGGAAAGGCATCTAGGAGGAGGAATCATCTAAGCTAGGCCTGCAAGTACGTGAACAATTATATCCGAGGATAAGGGCACTCCAGGGCTGGCAGGTGAGTGGGCAAAGTGAAGAGAAGAGAGGAAAAAAGGAAACAGCCATGTTGGGGAGCCGATGCAGGTCCGGTGGCAGTGGAGAAGCCTCAACTCTGTGGAAAGCTCAAGGCATGGCTCAAGGAGAAGGCAAGGCTCCCTCCCACCAAGTGCCATGGAATGGGGGACTGGGTGGAGTGGAGATGACCTCAGGAGGCTGTGGGACCCTCTGTCTCATGGCACTTGGTAGGAGGAAGAGCTACCTTCTCCCAGGCAGCCCATGGCCATGACTCGATAGCACAGCACTTCATTATACTTAACACTCTGATCTGTCCTGTGTGCTGCTGGGCACTGGGCTTTGCTGGAAAACACACTCAAAACTTCATCTCCTTAAGGAAGCTGCTATGGCCCACTGTCAGACTCAAACTGTCCAGCAGGGCAGTCCCATGCCAGCCTGGAATGGCTCTCGCCAAGGAAGCCCTGTCAAGCTCTGGAAGCTCCCTGCACCTGTCAGGTCTCCCTTCCACAGCACACCTCTCCAAGACATCCGTCGCTTTGTTCTACTCCCACCCCACGGCCCAGAAAATCAGCTTCACTGTAAGAGCCCTCCTTCCAGGATTCAGCCACAGGCTCTCCCCAATCCAATCACTAGCCTGACTCTTCTGCACCTTCAGAAGAGTAGCAGACCTCAGGCCAGCATGGAGCCCTGAACCCAAATGCAGCCCCTGGAAGTCCCTGTGATGCCCTGTCTGGCCCAGATAAAGGGTAACAGACCCACATCCAGTCACTGGCCTACACTTACTTTGAACTCTGCTCTTTAAGACAGGGTCACAGGCTGGGCTCAAAGATCTGACGCCGGGTTCCTGGACACTCATCTGGGGCTTTGCACGCACAGTTCTCTGCCTTGATGGGTGCTCAAGGACTAGCACAATGTCATCCAGGGAGTGGAGCCCACCAGCACTCAGAACCCATGCCCCTCCAAGGCATACACCAAGACCAGAGGCAGACAGGCAATGACAGAGTCCCATATGTCCATCTACCCCAGTGGCCCATTAGTACTAAGGGTAGGTCCAGTACTATTCCTGGAATACAGCAGGTGTCCACTAAATGTTTGATTTGTATGTCCCAAGCGCTCCCAACTCTGGGGGCTAACTGAAGGGCCATTTTCTGTTTCCATTCTCCCATATCCCAAAAAGAGAGATGCATTCAGTTCATCAGGCCCCCCATTCTGATCTCAGTTCCCAGCCTGGCATCTAGAGCAGGGCCCCCTCTCTACCACGACCTGTCCGAGCCACCAGCACCACCAGGACCACATGCCATCCCCATAACTGTGCCCCCTTACCTCATAACTCACACACAGTTCAGGGGAATGACTATCTGAAAAGCAGCTTTGATTATATTAAAACCTTTGGATGGCTCCTGACCCTCAAGATAAAGTCTGAAGAAGCCATCTGAGGCACCCCACCCGCACCCCACCACTGCACAGGGACGCTCTCCACTCGCCCCTGTCCCCAGCACACTCTGAACTCTCAACCTTTGTCTCTCAGTCTTTGCTGGATGTTCCCACATCTGGGACAATCTCCCCAACACTTTAGTGGACTCATGTGTCCACACTTCCTCCCATTAGGACCACTCCCCCATTCTTTTATGCACACCTACTGTGTACAAGGCGCTGTCCCAGTGAGGCCCAAGAATGAACCAGAGAAAGGCCCTGACCATACATTCTAAATGAGAAGAAACAAGCAAAAATAAGTGTACTGTATAGTTTATCAGCGGTAGTAAGGGCTACAAAAAGTAGGATAGGTGCTTAGGGAAGGCTTCTCCGAGGAGGTGACATTTGGGCCCTGAAGGAAGTGGGGAAGTGCCCCGCCGGGGAGAAGCTTCCAAGCCCATCTCAAACCCTGCCCTCCCGGGAGCGCCTGGGTCTCCGGAGCCGTGGCCACGCCGCCTTCCCATCTGAAGTGGTGGCCGCGAACATGCGCGTGGACCCGAGCTCCCCACCTCGGCCGCACAGTGGGGACCCCACAAGGGCGCGGGTGGTACCCAAGCGCCAGGGTGGCCGGGCGCCGGTGGACAGCAGGGAGCGGGGCTTCGGGCGCAGCTCGCCGCCCGGACGCCAGACCGGCGAGAGGAAGCGCGCTGCCCGCGGCCACACGGCGTGCCCGGCGGAGCCGCGGCCGGGCGGCGGGGGCTGACACCCGCTGTCCAGCCGGGAGGCCCCGGCCCCACCTCCGCGCCGCAGAGCAAAGGCCAAGTACAGGAGCGGCACTCACCCGGCAGCCGCCGCCATGTCCGCCCAGCCCCGGCGTCACGTGAAGTGCGGCGTCAGCTGAGCCCGGCAGGCTCTTACGGCGGGGGGCGGGGCCTGGGTGTGGCCGGGAGCCCCTGCCCCGCCCCCAGCCGGGCGCCCCAGGAGCGGAGGGGCGGAGCCCAGGACGGAGAGGAGGCTCCACCTCCCCTTCGGCTCGGGCTGCAGGCGAAGGCGCGACCGAGGTGGAGGCAGGCTCCTGTGCAGAGGCGGAGGGAGTGTCCCAGGCAGTGAATGCTTCGATTCAGCCCCGGACCTGGCGTCCCAGCTCTCCCGGAGGGCAGGGCACCTTGGGAAAGGGAGCCTCTGACCTAGTTAGTCTAAGGGCCGGGCAGAAGTCATGGCAGTTGCTTAAGAATGGAAATAGCTTGAACAAAGGCCGGGGCATTCGGAGGAATCGAAAAGTTTAGTGTCCAGGATACGGGGTGTGAGAGTGAGAGGTGCAACCTCAGAGGTAGGCAAGGTTCAGACCCTGCAGGGCCTTGAATGTGGGGCTAGGGAGTGAGTGGTGGTAGGACCTCCCTAAGCTCCTTCAGGTGCAGGATGGGGAACGCCATTGAGGCAGGAGACCAGTGAGGAGGGCTGGGGAAAAGTGGGCACACGCATGGCACGGTTTCGGAGGGCGAATCTACCAGAAGGCATCCCCCTCTGCTCTGCTGGGCACTGGTATCAGATGCAGGGTCCTGCAGAGAGCTGGGGGGAGGGGTACCGAGCAAGGGAAGGGAAGCAGACGTTTCAGGACAGCAACCTGGGCTGCACATACCTTAGAATAGTAGTAATACTAACAACTATTGCCAACAGGTATAGAGTACTTACTGTGCCCCAATCCTTTGCAAATGTTAGCTCATTGAATTCTCACAACAGCCCTGGGAGGCAGGCTCTGTCCTTAATGCCATTTTACACACGAGGAAACTGAAGCCCAGAGATATAGGTAAACTACCTGAGCTTACACAGGGGCCAAGCTCATGCAGTTGTATTCCTGAGTAGGGATCCACACTGGCTCCATGAAGGAAAGGGACCTAGGGCTAGTGGGGGTGCCTCTGGGGTTCTGGGCCATGTGAGGGTGTACAGACGTGGGTGGATAGGAGGTAGGGCCGAGCTCACGGCCAGCAGGTTGCTGGACCTAAGCCCCCAGCTGTCGTGAAGCTGGAAGTAGCTTGTGATTGAAGGGCTTGGGTTAGAGCTACTTCTTACTTCTTTGCCAAGACAAGGATGCGGGTCACCATGGCTGGGCTGGGGGAGCACCAGGGGATATGAGATGGAGCAGCTGCTATTTGTCCCCAAAAAGCTGAGAAGAGAATGGTCCCCTTAAATAGGGGTGGGAATCAAGCCAGACCTTGTGCAGGGTGAGTAGCACAAAATAGCCACTTGAATCCCAACATCATCCTTGGTTTCCTCATCTGTCAGGTGACAACTAATGAACCCACCTCATGGGTCTGCTGTAGGATTTCATGAGCAAACAACAAGGTACCTAGAGCCCATGGTCAAGGCTGTGAGGAGAAAGGCCCTTCCCCCTTCCTGACCCAGATAAGGGCGAGGAGAGCTGATAGGAGAGGGGCCCTCATGCTTCCTCCCCTTTCCCATAACACAGAGCAACTTTATGGGCCCCCTTGCACTTGCCAGGGACGAAAGCAGGACCACATCCTCCACTGCTTGGCTCTGGGTGCCAGAGAACTTGAGGCCCCCGTTAAGCAGTTGCTCTACCTTCAGCTAAGGAGACTTGCTGCCCTAAAAAGAGAGCCTTTAAAAATAACAAAGGGGGAGCACAGTGAGCTTTTCACGCTCCTTTGTGGAAGGAAAACCTGCTCTCAAATAATTACAGCCTCTTCACCATGTCTTTTGACATCAAATATGTCAAAATTAAGCCAACTGCCAGCTCTGAGTGTTTGTTAATGTGAGAAAGGAGTCATTACTAACCATCTACAAAACAATGGGGGAGGGTTCCTATCAAATGAGTGGAGGGCCCTTGCTTGTGAGCCGGAATGGGGAGGCCCTGCGCATAACTCCCCTTCTGGACCTGGACTGTGGGCCTGCCCTGCAGGGTTGCAGGAGCCTGACGCAGAGGGCCTGCCTGCCACACTCACCCCTCCCCTTGCGGGCTCTGGCAATGGCCCCAGGAGAAGTGGCCCAGGGAGCTGGTTTGTGTAGTTACTCATGCAGGGCAGATCCCGTTGCTGTTGGAGCCAGGAGGCAATTGGAGAAAGACTGATTTTAGAGAGTTGGAGGTAAAGTGTGCACATCAGCAAGGAAGAACACCAGGCAGCACGCTCAGGCCTCACAGGTCATCACATCGTCACCTCCTAGGTCACAGACTCTTGGCTGAAACAGTCACCCTTCCTAGTGACCTGTGAGCGGCTGGCAGGTGTTTGTGCTCAGCCAGCCCAGCAGTCCACGCGTCATAACTCTCCAGAAGTGCCCTGCCCCAGCCAGAGAGCCACAGAAAACTGGGTCCTGCGAAGGCTCCTCCGTGGAACTCCTGCGGCAACCTTTGTCCCTGAGACACTGTGTCCTGCCAGGTTTCTCTGCTCTGCCCACCTGCTTAGCAGGTGTGTAGCCACACAGTGTTGCAGCTCCATGGAGACTGCTGACAACTGGCTGCCTGGAAGTGGCAGGCCCAAGGTGGCAACCAGCCTAACTGACTCATGACCCTTGGGGCGCAGCAGGGGCGGAGGAGCCATGATATGGGCCCATCCATCTCCTGCTACATCCTGAGGGCACTGGGCTGCGGGAAGGCTCTCTGGGGCCACACAGGAGGTAGCCTGGAATCTGGCTCTGCCCCTGGCTACCAAGCCATTGAGGAGGTGCCACTCTGTGACGGGCCACTCCTTGAGGAGCGGAGGTAAGAACCTGCCCTAGAGGCTTGGGGTCGGCGGATGGAGAAGAACCCTCAGCGTTGTCCAAGGAGCCCACCATCGGGTCGGGCTGAGAGCAGAGGTGCCGTGACAGTGAAGAGTCACTGGGTGATTCCGAGCAGGAAAGCAGTAGGTCCAAGGCCATGTCTGGGGCGGTTGCTCAGGAGGGTGAGAGGAGAGAATTGGAAAGATCTGGCAAGAGACTCTGTACAGGTTCCAGCCTCAGGTGGTGAAACCCCCATGTGGGGTGTCATTTGGGGTTTTGGTGATTTTTTTTTTTTTTTTTTTACTTTTGCTGGAAATAGAAGGCAGGGCTCAGCAGGTCAGCAGCACATAGAACAGAAAGAATAGAGGATGCGGGTGCAGGGGTGAGATGCAGGGAGGGAGGGCACGTCCGAACCCGACCTCTTCCTGAGTCAGGCAGGAGGGCGCTTGATGGAGGCGAGGTGCCCGGGACGCTGCCTCTCCATCAGGCTCGGGCCGACCTCAGCGTCAGCCTGCGCACTGTCCCAGCAGAGCCGCGGCTCTCCCGCTCCCGAGGCCAGCGGGGCTTGCCCCCTCCTCCAGGACCACTGGCCATCCGTCAGCCCCCACATCACAGTGCGCTCCTCCTGCCCCCTTTGCCCTCTCGCCCTTCCTCTGGGCCGGCCGCCTAGGTGTCCATCTTCCTGTCACAGAGAGGTGGCGGTTCCGGCCTAGGAAGCCCTGTCACTGCTTCAGATGAAGTGGTCCCTGCTGAGTGTTTTGCCAGGGTCTACGAGGCAGTTCAAGATGATAAACGGAGTGGTGGCTTCAGAAAGGCAAATCATTCCAACAGCACCTCAGAAACATCGACGAACACAAGCTCTTTGTGCGTGTGTGTGTGTGTGTATACACATGTGTGTGTGCATGTGTGTGTGTGTATATGCATGTGTATGCGTGTGTGCGTGTGTGTGTGTGTGTGTGAAAAGGGGGAATATATTGTTTTTCACTGTTTGGAAGACTGTTTTCTCATCTTGAAATCACAAGCCGTTTTCTTCCAGAGAGACTTATAAATACACCCAATTATCGACATTCAATATAGGAAACAAAGTTCTGAAATGGTTTTCTGCTGCACACACGGAGTGGGCTGGCCAGGTCGGGCAGGTGATAATTACTTTTATTTCGTCCGAGTGGTATCGGTGCAGAGTGGCAGATCCTCTACCTTTTATTGCTCTCACATTTATTATATTTCCCACGTTGTGCTGGGCTAGTCAGTGGTGTAACTTTATTACCACATTTCAAGATCTTGATAAAAATGAATGAAAGTCCTCATTTCAAAGGATGAGTACCAAGTCCCAGAGCAGGGGAATTTGGTTCTGTGACTGGTGTCCCGGAGAGAAATCTCCCTGGGAGGGGGCGGACTCTCTCTCTGCCCAGCTCCAAGTCACACAACAGCTCTGATGTTCCTGCTGACATTCCCAACGGGCCCTCTCATGGGCTCCTGTCACGGTGGCATTTTAGGGAGCACACCCGTGGCCCTTCATGAAATCACCCACAGACTGTTCCCAGTGTCCACCCTCAAGGCTGGGCTCACCCATGACTCTTCCCCCTCCGGACCCCACAGCTGTCCACCCTCCCTCCTCAGTGTCTTGTCTTTCCCCTGCCTTTCCCTTCCTGAGGCCCTTTCCCCCTCTCCCTCCCGACCCCGTGTGCCTGGGGACGCTCCCTGGCCGCCCGGCTGCCTGCAGCCTCTCTCCCCATTCTTGGGCCCCCACACACCCAGGAGGGTTCTTTGTGCAAACAGCCCGAGTCTGGTTATCTGAAGCAGAAGAGGGATGTGTTGGAGGAATGTCAGAGGGCACATCTGAAGGAGAGGCACGCTCTCAGGAAGCAGACAGGAGCCGAGCAGGTACACAGGTAGCCATTGCATGGCCAGGCCACACCACTCACTGCTACCCCAGAACCCTTGCCACTACCTCTGCCCTTCCTTGGACATAAACTGGTACTGACATGGCACCCTGGCTTCACTCCCTGCACAGAGAAAGCCCCTGGTGCTCAGTGCAGCCGGCTGCAAAACCCAAGCCTCTGTCCACATGCTGCCTATCTTGTGCCTTTCGGCCTCTTTAGTGGGGAGGAGAGTTCTGGCCACATGGCATCTCACCGAACCCTGTTCTCCAAACAGGCAGGGTTGAAGGTGCTGGCAGATATACACAAAGCCCTGGGACACATAGTGATGGATCAGCTCGGGAAACCAGCAACTCCCCCCCAAGTAAAACCTTGAAAACTTCAACTTGGACAAACTAGCCCTGAATATAACCATACGAAAGTCTTGAAGGAAGCTCTTTTCATTTCAGCACAAGTGTGAGCTTTTTATTTCAT
Organism: Phataginus tricuspis; assembly: GCA_029783875.1. Classification (NCBI taxonomy): domain Eukaryota; kingdom Metazoa; phylum Chordata; class Mammalia; order Pholidota; family Manidae; genus Phataginus; species Phataginus tricuspis. The sequence continues at coordinate 3,733,150 of JAQQAC010019400.1, forward strand.
CGTTTTATGTTCAGTTTACATGGGAAGGTACATAATTTTCATTTCTTTGACTCTAATAGGTCTTACCTGGCCCTACCTCCATATCATTGTCAAATAAAAATCCCCAAGCACAAAATGGCCATTTAGAAATCATGTGGTGGAGAAAGAAATGCATGGATTTCAAAGCCAGAGCCTGGTCCTCACTTTCCCCACTTGAATGTAGAGACCACAAGGTGCCTTTGCCTCCTTTATGGGGTCAGTCCCAAGGGTCTGGTGAAGATTTGAGCACCCTGAGGGACAGTTTACCACTATACAAATGCGGTCATGGCCACTTTACTTATAATACTTATTATTAGAAAGTGTGTACACCATGGCCAGGAATGTGAATGCAGGAATCTAGGTCCTGTTCCTGGCTTTGCTGTTTACTCTCTGTGTGGCACTGGGGAAATTACCCAACCTCTCTGAGCCTCAGCTTCTCTGTTGGTAAAGTGGGGGTGATGGGTGTCAGCTTGGAGGATTGTTGAGGAGATTATACGGGGTGGCCCCGTGAGAAACAGCTTAGGCCCTGCATCATGATTGCTACCACCAGTATGTCAGTGGTCATGTGAGAGGCAGGGGAGCACGAAAGGACCAGGATGCTTAGCCATGCCCTGTGAGGTCATGCTCAGCCCTGTCCACCTATGGAGCGATTGGACATAAAGAGATGAGGCCATAACCCCAAGCCCAGGTGGTCCGTGCTCACTCCCTTCAAGAGGACTGGCAGATCCTGGAGCTGCCTGACTGCCTTGAGCCAGCTCTGGGCTCTCCGTGTGGGCTGGCAGTCCAGCCAAACACAGAATGCTGAAGGGATGCAGGGAAACAAGGGGGAGAGCAGAAGATGCCTGTTCAACAGCCTGCCGACTCGCGGACGTACAGGTGAGTCTGGCCTAAATCATCAGCCTGCCTTGATGGCTGAGCGTAGATGCACGAATGAGTCCAGCGGAGACCAGCCAAGCCAGCCCCCAGAATCCTGAACTATATAAATGGTTGTTTGGGGCCATTACCCTGGTGGTTTGCTCTGCCAGGCTGTCAGAACTGACACACAAAGGGAGGAGAGCCTAGGACTACCCCAAAGGAGGTTTCAAAAATAGGAGTATGAAGTCCCAGAGCAGGGGAATTCGTTTCTGTGGCTGGTGTCCTGGAGGGAAACCTCCCTGGTGGGGGGTATGGGGGCTCTCTCTCTGCCCAGCTCCAAGTTACTGAACAGCCCTGGTGTTCCTGCTGACATTCCCAACTGCCTTTCTCATGGGCTCCTGTCAGAGTAGGACTTCAAGGAGGATGCTTTTGGCCCTGAGAGAAGGGTGGGAACAGATGCTGTAGGGGCTGTTTTCACAAGCAGCTCTGTGAGATGCAGGGTGGCAGCAACACTGCTGGGGGGCCCTGGGGAGAAAGCGTGACCTTCACCTCACACTTGCCTGGACCGCAGCCTGACTTTAGCTCAGAGGCAGCTGCAGGGATCTCTGTTCAGCCCTCACACTGTGTGGCTGCGCTTCCTTGGGGGTCCCGAGAGGCAGCACCCCCAGAGCTGTGTTGCAGTGTGGGCTGGGCAGTGGTGGTACAGAGAGGTGGTACCCCCAGTGGGGCTTCCTGGGCGACGGACTAGAAGCTTGGAAAGTGGAAGGACTCTGTGAGCTTCAGTATGAATCCTGGAGACCCCCAGGGATCCCCAGAAAAGACTTCTGAGGGGACTGGGGGGCCCACGTAAAAAGATGCAACTGGAGCTAGTTAAACCCAAATGATTATGTCAAAGGATCCTTATGTGCACCAAAAGCCAGTGAGCCTGGTCTGGGGACTTGGCCTGCACTGTCGCGGCCCAAGGCAAGGCCGCTCAGAGTGCACGCTGCACGGGACTGTTCCCAGGTGGCCTGGATGGGTGGCAGGTGACAGCCGGCAGGGAGCCCACCCCTGAGCTAGCCTTGCTCAGATGGACCTGAACCTCCTGGGAAGCCAAGCATAGAGTGAGGAGAGCACCGGTCTTCCCAAAGCAAAACACTCTCATCGAGGCGAAGCCAAGGGCCCTGCTGCAGAGACACCTGCCCAAGGCCAAGGCTGGGACTGTCCACCCTGAGCACCCCAGCCCACTTCCTAACATGGGCCATTGTATCCCCGGCATTTTTAAAAAATAGTATAGATACTCAAGAAATTGCCATTGCTGTGTTCAGTCCAGATAGTAGTCGCGTGATGAACAGGCAGGGATCTCCCTTCCTCCCCCATCTTTTCCTGACATTTTGTTCAGTCTTTGAGAAAAATCACAATTTTATTTCCAGATCCCAGAGGTCAATATTTAGGGCTTGAGGGAGAACTTAGTGAAAATCAACTCACATTGGAAACAGCAGAGGTGGAAGCTTCGGCATATGCAGCTCTCCGAAGAGGCATCTCATCTCAGCTCCTGGACCGTGAATTTGCCTGCAGGACTGGCTGTCCACTCAGCACGAGGCCCCTACCAGCTTCCTGCCGGGTGAGGCTGGGCCACCGACCTGGGCTGCCCAGAGCCTCAGCGCCAGTGTCACTTGGGGAAGGGCAGCCAGGCCTTTCTTCACAGGTGTCTGGGAGGAGAAGCGACCTAAAATCCCCCCAGGGCGCCACCTCTGCTTGAGGGAGGAGGCCAGTGCGGGACAGAGGGGCTGCAGAGCTGGCTGCACGGCACACCAATTTAGCTTTGGATCTGGCACCAAGGGTGGACTTTGTCCCTTCTGTCACCAGAGGACACTTGCCATATGAAGGCTAAGGAGCCCTTCTGAGGGTGTCCAGTTCCCTGGGGAAGGGCTCCCCAGCAGAAAGACAAGCTCCAGTTCCTTCCGTGTGGTTGTTGGGGGCCATGGGGGGCAGGTTGTGGGGGTCATAGGGGTTGTGCAACTCACCCCTCGGAGATCCTGATTTGGTGGGTGGAGGTTTGGCCCACATGCCTAGATTTTTAACCAGCACGGCAGCTGCCTCTGGTTTGTGGCCAGGTTTGGGGTTCACTGTGTGGGCAGTCGCCACAGGCAGCTCAGAGCCTCTGGTGCCTTCGGTTCACACACACTACTAATGCCAGGATGTCCGCTGTCTTTCCACGGATGAGACATGGGTGCTGGAAAGCAGTCCTGAGCCCATTTACCCCACCACCCACACATCTATTCCCTCCTTTCCCCTAGGAAGGGTCCTTCATGCCCAAGGCCCTTTCCAGCCCCACCTCCCCAGGAGGCCCACCTCTTCTGCCCTCTCCACACAACCCAGTCGGAAAGTTTGCTGGCCTGACCAGGAGAGCTGTGGTAGGCTCATCCCCCCAGCCTCTGCTGACCAGAGAGCCTGTTAGTCCATCCCCATACCCCAAGACTGGCATCCAGTAAAAGCTGTTGAGACCAAATGTTTTAAGGCTGTGGGAAAATAAATCAGAATGGCAACTTTGGAGAGCAGCTTGGACACTTCTGTTAAAACCAAAAATATTAAAACCAAGCTTCTGACTTCTCATTGCAGAGCATGAGGATACAGAAGCCGGCACATTGATTGCAGCATTATTTGTGATAGTAAAAAATTAGAAGCGATCGGAGGGTTCATAATTCTCATCAGCTCAAGTGCTGGGAGACCTGTTAAAAAGAATGTCCTATATCTACAGGTATCGACAGGGAGAAATCTCAGCAGCACTTTGTTGAATGGGACGTTGAAGAACGGTGCCCACTGTATTATGTCATTAATGTTTGCAAACCCATAAAACAATAGACAGTTCTAGGAATTCTCTGCAGACAAGTGTTTATGTTGTAAAAGCTCTTAAAAGGCCTGGAAGAAGATAAACCAAAGATTGTTTTCAGGGAGTGCGGGAGGGCATTGCAAGAGAAATTGGGCATATAGCTAATGGTCTCATTTTTTAAAAAGGAGAATATTATCATGTATTCATGTAATTAAAAATAAATCTAATCACTTTTAAAAGGAGGATCTTTATCTCAGTAATGCTCTGCAGCCCTTTGGGGTCCCTTGCATTTGGGGAGCTTGCTTTAATCCAAGGGGAACCTGCTGGAGCCGCCCCAGCTTCCCCCTGCACCCCCACTTGGCCCGTCCCCACCTCTGTGCTTTCCCAGCTCCTGGCTCCAGAGTCACAGTCAGACTCCATCAGGCCGGGGAGTCTATTTGGTTTGTGTTTTGAAGGACAAGGCCTGGTTATTATTTAGGGGGACCATGGGCAGAGGGCTCCAGGACAGTGCCAAGAGGACAGTTGAGTGGTTGAGGCCATTGGGTGGGGGGACTACCCAGGTCCCCTGTGGCCAAGCCCACCTCTCCACCCCTGTCCCCCACCCCCTGACCCATAGCTCCCAAACGCTGCCTCTCTCCACTACTGACCGCCATCTCCCGGCCCCAGAGCCCTTGCTCTCAGCACCTACCCTGGACCCCCAACCCCTGACCGTCACCTCCAGCCCCCCAAGCCCCACCTGATCCTCAGTGCCCCAACCCCTGTTTCCCGTCTCCTCTCCCCTGACCCTGATCTTGTTCCCACTCCCACGCAGGACCTGCCAGCTCCTCCCGGAGAAACTCCTTCTCCTGCCCCATTTCTACTGCCCTGAAGGGAAGTGGGAGCCGGTCCTTCGGTGGAATGGCTGCCAGTGAGGAGAAGTGGTGTTTTAGACGTTTACCCATCAAGGACGGGAATATCCTCCCCCCGCCCCACCCCCCAGGATTTGCAAGGCGGCCCTCAGCCTCCACCTCCCTCCTGCTTTCCAGCCTCCTGTGCGGTTTCCATGGCTTCAGAGAATGCTCCCAGCTCCTGAGCTGAGTGACAGAGACGGGGAGGGATGTGAGAGGAGGGGCCCAGTCAGCTGGGGGAGGGGCGGGGAAGCTGCTCCCCAGCCCCGCAAGCCCACCTGCCCGAGGCCCTCCTCCCAGAGACCCCGGAGGTCAGAGGGACACCTGGGCTCCCAAGGGGCTTGCTGCAGGCTCCCTGGGAGCCTGACATGTCTCATCCTCCTGGATGGCTCCAGGGGTTTCCCTGAATGCAGCTCTACCCTGAATGCCCTCAAAGCCAGATCACCGAGGACCTGTCACCCCCCAGTCAGAAAAGTCCAACAGTGACCACACCTAAGACCACACTAATAACACCTTAAACAGGCTGGCAAGGGTCACGTTGCTGGTGAGAAGAGCAGGATGGTTTAGGTAAAGGTCCAAGGATCTCTCTGGGTCTCTGCTATGCGGGACCAGGGAACCCAGCAAAGAGCTCACTTGGGTCCCATGTTTTTGAGGCTCTAGTACTGGCTGCAGAATCTAAACCCCTGGAGAGAAGGTGAGAAGGACCTCTCGTGGGTTTACTGACCGTCTTCCACTTCGGGACACCATCCTGCCCAGTTGAACCCCTTCTAGAACAGATGCAGGGCATTCCCCAGCCCCCCTCCCACCCGGCCAGGACCTCAGGGCACTGTCACTGTGGCTACCCAGTGCCCCAACACCCTTTCTCTTTTGAGGGCTCTGGGTGTGCAGGCCCCAAGCTACTGTGGTGTTCAGCTCAGCCAGAAAAGATTTACAGTGTCTGCAGGAGAGCTGCAGTCAGAGCCGGGCAGGCAGCTGAACGGGTTACAAAAGGAGTACCCGTGGGGCCATGGTGCCAAGGCTGCCCTCCCAGGGTTCCTCCCCCAGCCTGGTGTCAGGACAGTCTGAGAGCTGCCTCTCACCCTCCCACTGAGGCCTTTCTCAGCATTCATTTGCTCAGGTTGATTTTTGTTGCTTCCAATGGAGAGTCCTGTTTAACACAACGTTTGCCAGTGGGTGGATGGTCTTCACTGGCCAGTCACATTCTTGGGGACCCCAGTGACCTCAGGGCCCACTGAGACAGGAGGCCCAGTGGTCCTCTGCCCTGGCTTCCGGTGGGATCGCCTGGAGTCTTTAAAAACCAGTAGTGCCTGAGCTTTGTTCCAGACCAACTGGATGAAAATTCCCAGGAATGGAGGTGAGACATTGGGATATTTGAAAACTCCTTGGTTGATGCCACTGTAAGTCAGGACTGAGAAAAGCCAGAGTCCTCCCAGGCAGGGACAGTGGGGTTGGGGTCCCAGAGGAGGGAAGGCAGAGTGGTCCCCAGGCAGGGTCTCTCTTCAAACCAACTTCACAACCAGTTCCCCACGGGTTCCTACCTCCCCCGCCCCTGCTCTGTGCCTGCCTTCTGAAGGCTGTCCACCAGCCTTGCTTCCCAATCCTCTTTGTCTACCACTCGTCCCGAATCCCGCCTCGATCTTCACATTCAGCCTGGATGACTCATGAAACCCGGAAAGGAAGTCATTCCTTTGCTCTCTGCTCTTTAAAACAGAGGGCTGACCTCCGACAGGGCAGCCCCACTCCTGGGGGCGCCCAACAGAGATGAGAGCATCTGTCCACTGGGTGACACAGACCAGGCTGCACAAAGCTGACCGTCCCGAAAGCCCCCACCAGGAACTACCCAAACACCCGTCAGTGGTAGATGGATAACGAGCTGTTCCCACGCAGCGGACTCTGTGCTACGAAGAGGATGAACCTCAGAAACATGGTGAGGAGGACACCAGACACAGAAGGGCACTTGCTGTATTTCTAGATGGCTTTTGCCCAACGGCAGAGCTGAGTAATTCTGCAGCCGAGACCGCAGGGCTGGCATGCCTGAAATATTTATTACTCAGCCCCTTACAGAAAACGTTTACCAACCCCTGCCCTATGGAATAGGTGGGGGGAATGGAAAGCGACAGGGTGGAAGCAAGACTCCCTCATGTACACATATTTTTTTTATATCACCTTGGTTTTTGAGCTTACAAATGAATGCACTGCCTGTTTATTTTTTTAAAGTCAAATAAAAACAAAAATCGATGGGAAAAAAAAAAGTTGAAAAGAACACGGGAAAAACTCCTCTAAACCGTGGGAAGTCAGAATAATGGCTTCCGGTGGGGGGGAGTGCCTGGAATGGGGGGCCACAGAAGAGACTTTTGGGGCTGGCAGTCCTGGGTTTAACTCATCTGGGTGGTCCCATGGGTGTGTTCTGTTTGTGAAAGTGCAAGGAGCTGCACACTGAGCGTGCACACTTTTGGGTACGCGTGCTAAAGTTGAACGGACGAGTGCCGTGTTTAATTGGGCTGCCACGGAGGAGACGGTGAGCGATATATTTGCTGTCCGTCTCACGAAGGCAGAGAAGGAGAAGAAACCTAAGCGTTCAGATTTCCACTTTAAAGCCAGCTGAACATTTACATCCTGCCGGGGATCTCTCCGTCTGCGCCCCTAAAGCCCCCTTATACCCTAACATGTGGGCCGCTAAGGGCTCCAAGTGGGTGGGGGGGGCACGCGTCAGCCTGGGGGCCGAGAGGCAGGGACAGGGGAAAGCAAGCCCAGGCTCCTTGTCTCTCCAGATCCACCGGGCACCTTTCAGCCTTGTCCTGTTTGGCCTCTTGTCAGCTTAGCCTCCCCTTGAAACTCTCCCCTGCTTTGTCTCCCAGCCACCCTCCCTCTCCTGATGCTTCTGCCTCTCAGGCCAGTCCCGTGTCAGGGGCTGCGATCCACCCATGCCTCACATAATGCCCATCCCCGGGGGCTCTGGCACAGACCCTACAATCCCCAATGGCTTGCCTATGTGCTGGCAACTGCTGCAGCTTTCCCTGCATGTTAGACTCTGCCCTGGCTCCATTCCTGTATCGCCCTCCCTGGTGTCATCTGGCCAGACAAACAGCCTCAGTCACCACGTGACCTTCCCCCCTCCCCAGTGACTGTGCAACCGGCTGTCTGCATGGAACTCCAAGTGCCACCTCACCTTCCCAGGTACATCCCATCTGTCACCAAATGCTGCCAGTTGTCCCCCCAGGTGGGTCTGGAATCCCTGCCTTCTCCCACCCTCACTGCCCCGGATGAAGCACCCTTTTCTCTCACCCTGGGTTTTCACTAGGACTTTCAGTGAGGCTATCCCAGCTTCCACCCAGGGATTCTTTAAATAAAAGAGGTCTCGTCTTGTCCCTCCGGCTGATCATGGCCTTTCAAAGATGCCACCCTACAGTTTGGCTAAAGCAGGGAGGTCTCAAACAAGGCTGCATCTTAGAGTCTCCCGGAAGATCTTTAACAATGTTGTGTCTGGATCCCACCCCCAGCACCAACTGAGCTGTGCCTCCAAGCGTGGGACCCCAGTCGGGGCACAGCTCTGCCTGCCTTCTGTTGTCAGTTCTGGGCCCATCTTTCACTGTGCGTTCCTGCTCACCTCCATTAAGTCCACATTTCTGACACACTGGCTCTTCTGCTTCCAACCCTCACTCATCAAATTTACTGTCCCCCTGGCCACGGACACCTGTCGCCTGCACCACCTCCTGCTTCCACCACCTTCAGGTACAGCTTGGACTCCTTTCCTTCTTCCCTGATGGGCCCCCTGCCGCCCGTCTGCACAGGGGTCCCTCTTTGTGTGCCCACGGCTCCTACATTTTCCTCTTCACCCCCGAGTCCCGTTGTCATGTCTGTCTTCCCCACAAAACTATACGCAAGGAGGGTGATGCTCATATCTGCCTCCGTCTTCTTGACAGAGGCTCTCGGCGACCAAACTCAGGCTCCTCTGCGTCCTTCATTCCACCACAGCCTTGACCTGTGAGGACTGCAGACTCTCTGCACAATTTCAGGCACCCCCTCCCCGCCCCCATGCTAAGAGACTTGAGCAAACTATAGTCCTGGGGCAGCCCAGCCTCCTGTAAGGTCCTGCCTGGCAAAGTTCAAGCCTGTCCAAAACACCTGTTTATTCCCATAATTCCTGAAGACAGGGCTGCTGCCTCCCACTCTGGGGAGAAAGAAGACTACTTCTCTAAGTTCCCTCAGCAACCCCAGAGACCCTCTGACCAGCTCCCACCTGCTCTTTTGGGTTTCTCCCTTCCTCGGCTCTGCCCCAGCCCTGCTTTCTCCCCCTCCCTACTCCTTCCTTCTCCCTTGAAACCGCCCAGTCACCCCTACACAGAGGAGTGGAGCTCAGTTCTATACTGAAATCTCTTTCTCCTACAGGCCTGGTTACGGAATAAGATCTGTCTTTACTGCCATTAACTGGCACCCAGCTTTGTCTCTCACACCCTCCGGTACCTGAGCTGGAGCGAAAGGCACGCATAACACCAAGGGCTGCCAGACTGTGAGTGGCTCATTCCCACCTCTCCGATGAAGATCTGGGGGCCCAGAGGGCCTGGGCCACTGCCCTTGGTCAGGCCCACTCAGGAGGGAGTGACGCGCTGCTGGCTGAGATGCTGCTCCTAGGTGGGCACCCCACGTGTGATTTCCTGGGGCTGCTGTAACAGATTACCACCCACTGGGTGGCTTAAACAACAGAAATGTATTCTTTCATGGTTTGGGAGGCTCCAAGTCCAAGATCACGCTGGGTGTTGGGTCGGCTCCTCCTGGAGGCTCGGAGGGAGGTCCATTCCGTGCCTCTTCTCCCAGCTCCTGGGGGCTGCTGGGAGTCCTTGGCATTCCCTGGCTTGTGGTGGCCTGACTCCAGTCTCTGCTCCATCTTCACGCGGCCTCCTCCCCTGGGCTCTGTGTCTTCTCCCTTCCTGCCCCTTAGAAGGACAGTGATTACTGGGTTTAGGGTCCAGCCTAATCCAAGATGATCTCTTCTTGAGATTCCTGACTTAGTAATATTTGCAAAGCCCCTGTTCCAAATCTGGTCACATACTGAGGTTTCGGAGAACATGTCTTTTGGAAGCAACCACTCAACTCACTGTTCCAGGGCTTGCCAGGTACCCACCCTTCTTTTTGGTATTCATGCTTGCATCACAGGATGATAAGACAGATCCATGGGGGATGGGCTGGGCAGGGAAGGTCTCAGGAGTGTGGGAGGATCTGGGATGGAGAACCTGAGACCCCCCCAACGACCTGGCGGACATACCCTGTCCGCATCCTCTGTCAGCTCTTCCCCAAAGATGAACACTTGGCTAGGAGTCAGGAGACCTGAGTTCAAGGTCTGCCTCTGTCTCTCAGTTCACTGTATGACCTCTGGCAAGCAGGTCCCCTCTCAGCAGAGATGAACCCCCAGCCCCTCCTGCAGCCCAGCTTGGAGACTGTGAATGTGAGCTGTAGCACCTCCTGCCCACATCTCAGAAAGCCTGGAGATCTGCTCACGTCTTGGCATAAAAAGGTGTTGAAAGAGTAACTGGGTGTACCTAATATGGGTTGTACCTGAACTGAGCATATGGCATGATCTGAGAAACCCTTGAACTTCCCAGATGATCATGTCCCCACTGTGGCTGTGTGCAAATTGCTTCTTCCTGCATCAGCGGAGTCCCCTGCAGACAGTGAAGGGTGACACATGGTGACCAGTCATACATGGCCCAGGCACAGAGCAGGATGCAATAAACCAGACCACGGGGAATCCAGTGCCTCTAGTAATGAGGGTGGGGCTGTGCACCCACTCAGCGAGGCCTTCTGAAAGGCCACAAGTGGGGTGTGATGTCCCTGCCAGTGCATTAAGGGGCTCTCCTTCAAAGGAGTCCATGGAGCAGGGGGAATCTAGATGGAAGTAAGAGATTTGTTCCTGAGACACCTGTATTGACCCTAGACCCATCCTAAGGTGAGCAGCACGAAAACACACGTGTCTACCCGATACCAAAATCAGGGGTCTTTCCTCTGACTGCATCTAACAGGAGTTTGTCAGGGCTGGTTACTTACTCAGGGCTGGTGGCTCAGAGGAGGGCCAACCACATTCTCCTGTTGGAAGATTCAAGACATGGATTACAGGTGGGCCTGGGGGCATGCAGCTCTGAGAACGCATGGCTAAGGCAGGAGGTGAGGAGAGGACCAGGATTTGCTCAGCTCCATCTCATTTCAGTCTAAGAACGCATCCATGAGAGAGGGATCATTATTGTTCCCATTGCATAGATGAAGAAACTGAGGCTCAGAGAGGCTAAGTAACATGCCCAGGATCACACAGTTCTTGGAGGTTCAGGGCAGGATTCCAACTGGTCGGTGTGGCTGCAGGGTTGCTCTTCACCACCTCACCCTTGCCTCTGAGGCTCAGGCCAGGGCCCAGGGTGACCCATGGATGGCACAGTGACCACATTGCCCGAGCTCACCAACCACACCAAGACTCTGCCATTATATTCCCCCAAAACTAATTTGAACAATGGTTTTATTAGAGTCGTGGGCTTATAAGGGATATTCTTTTCTGTTTGTTAATGTGCTTAAATTACCTTTACCATTCAAAAGCTAAACTTAAAAAAAGTTATCTACCAAGTCGCTTTTGTCAAGAGTACAGCTGGTCGTCATTCAGAAGAGGTTGCTCAGGGGACAAGGCAACCAGGCACAGATTCTCCAAGCCCTGTTTCCCTTGTCTCAACTCAGACTGCCAGAAAGTTACGCCATCGGCACTGTATTTCTCTGCTTTCACGCCGAGCTGTTTTTACCAAACCACATCTTGACACTGGGCCTTCAGTCTCTTCTGAGGATCAATAGACACAATGCACACGTGTAGATTGTCTCTGCGTGTTTCATAAACCTGCTCCCACGGACACCATCTGCTGTGCTGTTCACATCACTTGCAAAAATCCAATTGACAAACTTCTATTAGATTCATAGCTGGGGGAAACAATCTCTTGATCAACCGGCAAGCTCCTGAAGAGCTCATCCATGTCTGCTTTCACTCATGTGGTTTTCACAGCGCCCAGAACAGTCCTGAGCATTTACTAAGTGCTCAAGTATTATTTGTTGAATGAAAAAAGAGGAATTTATTGACTTGCACAGCTAAGAAGTCTAAAGGGGTGTCTTGCTTCAGATTCAGCTGGATCCAGGAGTCCAAATAGTACAATCAGAAGTCAATCTCCCTCCCTTGGTCTTGCCTTCGTGTGTTACTGGCTTCATTCTCAGGCAGGGTGACACTCTGTGACAGCCAAGATAGCCACAGCCTTTCCAAAGTTACCGGCTTGTGATCCCAGAGAAAGAGAGTATCTTATCATTCAAGGTCCCAGGGAGGGCTCTGCTCAGCCGGCATGGGCCACATGCCTATCACTGAACTAATCAGGGCGGCTAAGGCAATGAGGTCCTCTCATAGGCCGGGTCTGGGTCCTACCCCACCCCTGAAGCCAGGGGGAGGAGTCAGGAGTCAGCTGCCCCCTACTCTGGACATGGAGCCCCTTCTGCCCAGCAAGGACAGGCTCTGATACCAGAAGAAGATGGGGAGGGAAGCACACTGAACAAACAGAAACCGAGGCTGCTTCCGTCCCTACAATGTCCTGACCTGGACTCTGGATTCTGCTCCCTTCGAACCTGCACTTCCCCATCCTGATAAATGGTACAGCCACCGATGATCCCGTTCCTAGAGCCAGAGGTTACAAATCAGTCTTTGTTCTTTCCTTTCCCACCCTACGGGCCTGTAGAAACTTGAGGCACGTGGCCACGAGGCCCAGTCATCCAGCAGCCCAGCCCAGAAGCTGCTTGAGCCCGGGCCCGTCATAGCCTTCACCATGGCTTTGAGAATGCTGGAACGGAGAAGTCACGATGCCCATTTTACAGATAAACACACGGAGGTCAAGCTGGGCTGATGCTGTCTCTCCTAAGGACACATGGGAAGCTGGCGGCAGAAGCACGGCAGAGTCCAGCTCTCCTGAGACTTGGCTGAGAAATACCCACTGCTGCCCCACCTCACGGTGGCCCTGTGCACAACGGAAACTCCCAGCACCAACAAGCCAGGCACCTGCATCCAGTGAGCCCCCCAGGCCCGCCAGGGCTCAAGGTCCATGGTTTGGGGAGCACCTGGCTTCCTCAGTGGGGAAAGGGAGGGGCAAAACTCCAAGGTGGACAGGGACCTGTGGCCACGGCTGGGACAGCATTGAGGACATGTTTCCTTGGGAGTTCCTGGACACTGGATTCCAAGGTTAGCTATCACACCAGTCTCTGGACGCCAGGGCCGCTGCCAGATGTCCCTGCACAGGGGCTAGGCTCTCCACGGAGCAGGACCCTATATGGTCAAGGCTCATAAGACCTCGAGCCAAGGTCAGTTGTGCTGCTGGGGCAAACATGCCTTTGCTCGTGGGCTCCTTGGGCTCTGGCACATTTTAGTCTCTTATATGGAAGCAAAGAAATGCCACAGTTCAGAGACACCAACTCAGCTTGCATTGCCTGAGCCCCACAGGGTGTCCGGGCAGGTGCAAGGTCAACTCCAGGCAGTGCCGGTGACTCTGTCCGAGGTGGGCGGTGCTCCGGACTCCTCGTCCTGGCCTGGCCTTCTCCTTTGGGTCATCTCATTCCTCCCTCATTGTAGCTCCATGAGAGGGTCAGTTGGGTCCTTTGGGAAGCAGATGCTGGGGCAGAGTTAGGGGTACAACAGGTTTATTGGCAGTAGTATCTGCAAAAGATAGCGGGAGAGGAAGTGACTGGGCAGGGAGAGCCTCAGAGCCCAGTGGAGATGGGACAGAGTCCCAGCCAACCTAACGGAGAGCTCAGCAGTTAAAATGGCCCCCTAGAGGAAGTCCTGCAGTGGGCACAAACAGCCAGGGTCTGGTGCCCGTGCCATGCCTTGGCACGGACTGAGGGATGCCCAAGGAGAGCCTGACTGTGGCTCGCAAGCTCCTTGAAGCTCAGTGGCAATTTCTGAAGGGGGACAGGAGGACCACCATGGCGGCCACGTGCTCATTTCACAGGCGCAGACGCCAGTGCCAAGAGAGGTCAGTGACTGCCCCAGATGCCCATGGCTGGCATGTGGCAGAGAAAGGCAGGCGAAGGGCGGCCTGGCCCGGACCCCGCTCTCATCAGGCCCAGGCAGCACCGGGCTCTCAGCTGCTGACATGCCATTTCCCAGCATCACTCAGGACTCCGGGACACGCTCCTCTGCCTTCCTGGGAGAGCGCAACGGCCACTGCAGCCGACCAGGACGGTGGCCTGACAGGGACCCAGGGGCCCTGGGGGGGCTTCCTGCCCCTGGGAAACTCGAGCAGGGACGATTCAGTCTTCATGCATGTTCACGGGACGCTTGCTGTGTGACGAGAAGTCACTCTGATGTGGTGGCGGCGAGTCTAACAGGCAGACATTGGAAGCTCTGGTCTCCCTCCCTTTCCAGGCCCATGTCCACCCACAGCCGTCAGAGTCACCTACCCGCCTGTCACCACAGAGGCTTCTCATTCCCAGCGCCCTAGTGTCTCCCAGCCAACAGCAGATTTGATGGTTGCTTTTCAACCCCTTCCCGATTGTCAACTCCATGATTGTTCAGAAAAATTTCTGGTTTGGATTTTAAGAAAGGAGAAAGGCAAAGCTTCTGATCCCAGAGAGTGTCCCACCAATAGAAAACTGACTCCTTACAGAGAAGCTCAGATACCATGATGTCATTCCGCCCGACCCCCTGCCCTGTCCCTTTCAGCAGATGCCTCGCCCTCCACACCATCGCTTAGCCCCAAACCTCAGAAATCAGTGTGGCTTCCTCTCCTCAGCCCCCTCCTGATCCCAGGGAATGAGCCAGCAGACTCAGTGGTTCTAGGCACCCGAGGGGCACCCGCATCTCAGCAGCTCCACGGCTGGTCGGCCTGCTTCAGCTCAACCACCTGTGAGGCCTCTCTCCCCCCTGAAACTGGAGGGGCCCAATTACATTGACATCAAGTCGCCCACCTCCTCCGATGGCTTCCCCAGCACTCACGTTAACAGCAGGTGGCTGTCGGGTTCTCCATCCTGGCTGCACGTCTAAATGTTATGATGCCAGGATCTCCCCACTGAAGTTGGTCTGGAGTGGGGCCCAGGCACTGGAAGTGTGCAAGGGAGGGCTAACCTGTACGGGCATACAAACAGCACCGTCACACAGGGACCGGGGCTCAGAAGGGGGCCCAGTGTTCCGCGTTTAATCTCTACAGCCACTGTCTTAAAATTCTTATGATGTTTACCTTTGAACTTCTGTTCGAGCCTAAAGGGATAATGAGGCCCATGCTGGGGGCTTGAATGCCCCACTTCCACCACCTCTCCAACATCCCAAGATGGTTCCCAGGTACCTACTCTACGCCCAACCCAGCATTTGCTGTCACTCTCTACTCTCTGGGGGCCCGGGCACAGGCAGTGGGGGGTCAGGGGCGGGCACTGGCTTGTAGGGTGGGGCCATGGGTGTCTGGGAGGCTCTGCATTCATCCCACAAGTATCCCCATGCCCGAGGGAGGGCAGCATTAAAGAGCAAATTTTAAAAACACCATGACAAGTAGAGGGAGAGGCCAGAAGAAAGGAAGACGTTTCCCGTGCTCTTTGAACAAGGGGCCCCGTTTTCATTTTGCACCAGGCCCTGTAGCTGTGGAGTCCTGCCTCCAGGGGTTGCCAGTGCGAAGGTGTGCAGCCACCTGAACTCACACCCAGGGCTTTGTCCTGGTAGCACCGCCACCCCTTCCCTGAGGGCTTTCTCTGGGAGAAGATGGGCTGCTCCTCTGGGGCAGCCTAACCCACAGCTGCAGGACAGTCCACCCAGGAGCTGAGGGAGGACCATGGCCTCTCTGAGCTCACATCCTCCACGTTCCCCACGTTCCCTACCCATTTCCCAGCCTTTTCCACATCTGCCTCCTGAGCCCTTTTGCATTTCCTCTGTGGCACATGAACCTGTGTCTCCGAAGGTGCCTTCCTGTTGATCTGTGTGTCTGTGGGCACCCTGCCTGTCCACTCTCCCTCCACACTCCCTGTCTGGCTCACGAATGTGTCCCCAGAACAGTGCTGGACAGAGAAAGAGCCCAGTAAACAATGGTGCGGGTACAAGCAGAGGTCTAGCTTAGCATTTGGGCTGTGAGTCTCGGTCTAAGAGATGACTTACAGGGTGCTGGGTTAAATACGGAGCTGGACAGACTCCACCGGGCCAGCCCCACAGCAGGTGCTATACGGAGCTGACAGGACTCACTGCAAAATGCTCATCTCTTTCTGTAACCCACTCTTGGCGTCTCAGCAGTGAACACCAGTGGCTGAGAGGGAAACCACACCTGCTTCAGCTTGAATGCTGAGGGAGGAGGTGAGTGGCTGGACACACTCAAGTATCACCCCAAACCTTAGCGTTGCTCATAATCTGCCTGAGATAAATCACAGGCAGGTAATTATTGTGTCAGACCAGGTAGCAGACAGAAGTCTTAAAATAGCAATCAAAGAACTTCCTGGTTAATTCAAATCTGTCCTGACTCCCTCTGGGGGACAGAAGTCCTTTGGCTGTAGAATTGACCAGGCATAGAGAAATGCAATCGCTTGATGCAAAATGGGGACTCCTGGACTTAATGTTTCTATCAAGTTTCAGAACAGCACACCTGTCAGGAGCCCTAAATCAATGATCACCCACCAGAGTAAATCATAATACAGGGAGGTCCTATTTCCTGGGTGTCAAACCCGAGCTCCCCAGCCTGTTTGCCAGGCTGCAACCACCTCTGCTCAGGCCAGACCTCAGGACTCACGCCGGCCCCCTTAGCCCTGCCTCAGGCCTTTGGCCCCTGGGGTTCCCACACCACAGTGCTCACCCCCATGCAAACGCCACCAAGGCCCAGCACAAGCCACCTTGCCCAGGGTGTCCCGCACCCCAGGTCCTCCTGTGGACAGTCCCTGAATCTGCCCCAGGAGCCGCCGCCTGCTGTCCCTGCCCTCAAAGGACAATGCTGGGTTTATCCGTCCCTGCACTGGTCAGAACCCTGGGCCAGTGGCCAGTTCCAGGGCTCGCCTAGAGCTGGGTCTTCCCTTTCTCGTCCACTTGAACAAAGCAGCTCTCAGGGGCTGGCTCCTTTGCCTGGCAGCGGAAACTTCTTTGGGCTCACTCGGGCTGGAAGACTAGGAGTAGGCTTACTGGGCACGGGGAGGTCTCAGGGTGGCAAGGGGCAAAACACGCAACCTGCTCTCTGCTGAGCAGACCCCATCCAGTCGGGCTCGCCTTGAGTGGAGTGCATTCAGCCACTATCTGTGCACTCTGGGCTCTGGCTAACTCTGTTGGTATATTCCCGGGCTCCACATGGCAGCAAGGTGGTTGCTCACACCTGTTCGGGTGCAGGTCCATTGTGGTGGGCACTGCATCAGACAAAAGCCCTGGGGTCAGTTCTAACTCCACAGTCACACACACACACCCCCACTGCCCCAGGGCCGATCACTGCAGCACAGGAGAGCAGGGCTCTGATGGGTTTGGGCCTTGGGTCACATGCTGCCCCCACGTGGGGCATAACTCCACCCATTGCATGTAGGCTGTGAGCATGGGAGGACAGAGTCCCATGGGTGAATCAGGACCCCAGGAAGAGAGAATGGGTGCTGTGTTGGCCCCAAACCAACAAACACTGTGAAGGTGACTCTGAATGAAATTGAGAGCTGGGCAAAATCATGGGGCCAAAGACCTGGGGGCTGGACTTCCAGGGTCTTCCCCTCCTGGGGCTGGCTGTGAATGGAGCTCTAAACTTCACCTGCTTCTGGTTCCCAAGAAAGAAAATCTGCTTGGCCAGGCCTGAGCCTCAGCTGAGTACTGGGGCCTCTCCGGAGAAAGGAGAGAGGGTTTGAGAGCAGAGAGACAGCCTGCCCAGCAGCTGCTGAAATGTGGATGCCGCTACCCTTGCAACCTGGGCCCAGGCTACCTTAACGTTTATTTTCCAAATTAAAAGTTGCACAGGTGTCTCCCAATGTCACTAGCATATGAAGCAGTTCCAAGGAAAATCGCCCCTGGAGTATAGCCTCCTCTGGCTGGGGGCCTGGGCATAGCCAAACCCAGTGCAGGGATGGGGGCTGCGTGTCCATTCGCTCCCTGCCCTTGGTGGGGGAGGAGCCTAACCACCTCATTTCAGATTTCTAACTGGTCAGATTAAAATGCCATCAGTTTAGGGGTAGTGGACAGGGCCACAGAAGGCCCTTAGCTCCCCTCCCACCATTTCACATATGCATCTGAGACCCTCCCCCTCAGCCTGAGACCCTCCAGAGAAGGTTCGAGCCCATTACCCTGGGCCTCCCTGCCCAAAGTCCCGTCCACCTGCAGCCTCGTGTCCTCTCCTGCCACCTTGACCCTGCCCTGACCAGACCCAGGACTTGGGTGGTCGGTACTCCTTTCACACCTCTGGGCTGTCATTCCCCCACTCGGCGTGTTTTTTCCGTCCCGTCCACCAGGTATTCATTGCCTGTCCCCGACCCCAGGGAGCTTCCTCCCACCACAGCGCCAAGCAGGAGAAGCCGCTGTCCCCTTCAAGCCCAGCCCCCAGTTGCTAAACCCTGTACCAGGCTGATCTGCTGCACCGAGCGTGAGCCTCCCCCAGGCTCACCGGGTCTTCCCCGGACCCCACCAGCGCGCTGATGTGGCGGGTGGCGGGTGCTGCTCGTGAACACGTCCCGGACGGAGATCAGACAGCACCACTGGGAGGTAGGACCATGGTTCTATAACCCATCACAGAGCCCACCCCTGGCCTGCCGGCCCTCGCTTAGAAATGCCCAGACTGGTCTTCAGTCAGGAAATAGGTTCATCCCCATGGTCGGTCGGCACTGTGGCGCCCAGAGGCTGGTGGCCCTCATGAGGGTGCATGTGAACTTGAGAACAAGGCCAGGAAAATCTCCCTTGGAGCCCCGCAGTGTAAGAAGCCCCTCGGAGCAGGAAAGCTTGGCTGACTTCGCCCAGAGCCCAGCCCTGGAGGTCCCTGAGAAGGAAGCGAAGGTCCTGGGAAATGTAGGAAGGCACCTGCATGGTTGGGGGCGCGGGGGACTTGGCAGGTGTGCCCAGCCTGGGGGCTCTTAGAGTCCATCTCCGGCGCCTCACTGAGAAGCTCCCGTGCCCCCTCTACCCAGGAGATTTGCACAGGGGTACCTGGAAAGGGCAGTAAGACTGGAGATAAAGAACAGCACAAAGATTACAAAGGGAGAGACCGTATTATCGCTCATGGCAGATAATATGTTTATGTCCACCTAGAAAATCCAAGTGAGTTTCCTGCACAACTGGGGCCACTATGAGAGCCTGGAAATGCAGCCTGCTGGACGGTATGTGGGAAAAATCCATGGCCTCTCACCTACCAGTGAATAGCTGACCGGAAAAGGAAATAAAAAAGGGTCTCCTCCACACCAGTGATAAAGCTACACACTATATAAACTTAGCATGAAACACGTAAGACCAGATGAAGAAAACTCCACATTAAAAAGGGCCGAAAGACACGCCTGGCTCTTTCCTGGACAGGAAGACATGCTATTAGAGTGAAGATTCCAGTTCTCTCTTTTAAAACCCCCGAATCATTTTCACTGGTGTTTCAGAGAAAGAACCCCCAAGTTCCTCAGAAGGAGCCGGAGCGTGGGGCTGAGGGCATTGCTGTTCCCACCCGTCGGGCGCACTGCCATCCCGTCCCAGCTGCAGCATCACGGGGGCCGGCTCTGTGTGGCAGCCCCGTGGGCACCAGGAGTGTGTGGACACTAAAGCTGTGCCGGCTCTGAGACTGTGGGCCTTGGTGCTGTCCCAGCAGGGGGGTGGCCCAGGATGGACCAGGTCACCTGCAGTGTGCTCTGAATCTGTGGTGAGGAGGTGAGAGATTCCTGACGGGAACGGTGGTGGGCCCGGGGGAGGCGACCCCATGTCTGAGCTGAGCTCACAGTCTAGACCTGTGAGGATGGCTGCCTGGTGAGGTGTCCTTGGCCCTGGGCACGCACAGGGGGATGGCTCAGGCTGTCTGGGGTCTCAGCATCATGTAGATGCTCAGGGGAGGAGGAGGTAGACCAGGTTCGGGAGGACTGTGAGGGCCTGGCCCTCCTCCTCTGTCCTGACCCCTTCTGTGGCTTCCCTGGACCGGGAGACAGAGCCTGGGATCCCCTCTGGTCTGCCGTTTCTGTGACCCTGGACCATTCTCCCCTTGACGTGGTTTCCCCATCTGTCACTTGGGTGTTGGCTGGATCTCAGGGCCTGGGTCTCACCAACAGGGCGGCCTCTCTAGGCAGGTGGAAACTGCCCTCCTATAAAGGGGAACCGGGAAGCCTGGCTGGCTGGGAGGTCTGCGTGGGCCAGAGCAGGGCTGAAGGCCCAGGAGAACCTGAGAGACCGAGGCTCATCACACCACCCAGCCTGCTACAAAAGGAGAGAGAGACAAACAGACAGAAGGGCGGGGGCGCAGACCTGGGTCAGGGGCCGTGTCCTTGGCCCCACATCTGGCCTGCCTGCAAGCCGGGGGCCCTTCCCTCTCCCAGCAGGCCTGGCACCAGCTGCCGCAGTTGCTTGGGCCACCCGGGGGGTGTCCCTCCTCACTCCTCCCGGCCTGCTGCCTTCAGGAAGGAATTTGGGACATTTTGCTGCAGGATTCATGGCAGAGCCAAGCAGGAGCTGCAGGCTTTTTTGCCTTAGAACTGAGGTTACGTTCAGATTCATGGGAGCCATAAACCCACACCCTATTTCTGCTCTAATTGAGGCTATTTGTATTGTGACTAAAATAATTAGAGACAATTTTATTGGTATATTTTAAAAAATAATGACTTCCCCTATATTTAAGTTATGTAACTGCAGCAACAATCCAGCCGGGCTCCCTGGGGCCCCAGCCTGAAGGGCCTGTGCTCGAGGACCCCTGCCCTGCCCCCCGCACCTGCACCTCCCCAGAATGAAGAGCAGAGGTGATGCTGATGGATACGGTCCCAGGTCCTGGGGCACACTCACGGGCCTACCAGGGGACATGCAGTGAAGATCTGGGAGATGGCATGCCAGCCTGGAGACCCCAGGGCACTGACAGGGAACAGAGAAAAGGGGGGCTCTGGAGACCACCCAGACCCTGGCTCAAATATGGCCTTCATGGGTGGGCATCTGTGCTTTTCCAGCCAGCAAGGAGTCGTCTGCCTTCTGGTCACCCCCCCCCCCCGTTCTTCTCTGATGACCCCCAATCTTTGCCCTTCTGCTTCTGGAGCAGCTAACTGTCCCACCAGCTCTGGGGTAGGCCAGTCAGAGCGTCGCATTCCCCAGCCATGTGGTTCAGGGCTAACTAAGTACGTGACCCTCTCAGACACCTAGAGCTAGGACTATCCCTGGATTTTTTGGATACACGAGCCGGTGCATCTGATTTTTGCTTGTCTGTTTGAGCTGGGATTTCGTCCCAAAAGAGTTCTAAATGATACAACTTCTGTAAAGGAGAGAGAGCAATAGCTCTCAAATGCATAGAGATGAGCTGGGTACCACACTGAGCAGAGCATCGTGGCTTGGCAATCGGACAACACAAAGAAATAAAAGGCATCCAGATTGGCAAGGAAGAAGTTAAACTGTCCCTGTTTGCAGATGACATGATATTGTATAGAAAAACCCTAAAGAATCCACTCCAAAACTACTAGATCTAATATCTTAATTCAGCAAGTTATGGGATACAAAATTAATACATAGAAATCTGTGGCATTCTTATATACTAACAATGAATAGCAGAGAGAGAAATCAGGAAAACAATTCCATTCACAGTTGCATCAAAAAGAATAAAATACCTAGGAATAAACCTAACCAAGGAAGTAAAAGACCTATACTCTGAAAACTACAAGACAGTCACAAGAGAAATTAAAGCAGATACTAATAAATGGAAACACATCCTTGCTCATGGATATGAAGAATTAATATTGTCAAAATGGCCATCCTGCCTAAAGCAATCTACAGATTCAATGCAATTCCTATCAAAATACCAACAGCATTCTTCAATGAACTAGAGAAAATCATTCTAAAATTCATATGGAACCACAAAAGACCCTGAATAGCCAAAGCAATCCTGAGAAGGAAGAATAAAGCTGGGGGATTATGCTCCCCAACTTCAAGCTCTACTACAAAGCCACAGTAATCAAGACAGTTTGGTACTGGCACAAGAACAGACCCATAGACCAGTGGAACAGACTAGAGAGCCCAGATATAAACCCAAGTATATGGTCGATTAATATACGATAAAGGAGCCATGGACATACAATGGGGAAATGACAGCCTCTTCAACAGCTTGTGTTGGCAAAACTGGACAGCTACATGCAAGAGAATGAAACTGGATTATTGTTTAACCCCATACACAAAAGTAACCTGGAAATGGATCAAAGATCTGAATGTAAGTCATGAAACTGTAAAACTCTTAGAAGACAACATAGGCAAAAATCTACTGAGTAGAAGCATGAGCAACTTCTTCCTGAAAGCATCTCCTCAAGCAAGGGAAACAAAAGTAAAAATGAACTCATGGGACTACATCAAACTAAAAAGTTTCTGTACAGCAAAGGACACCATCAACAAAACAAAAAGACATCCTATAGTATGGGAGAATACATTTGTAAATGACATATCAGACAAGGGGTTAACATCCAAAATATATAAAGAACTTACATGCCTCAACACCCAAAAAACAAATAACCCTATTAAAAAATGGGCAGAGGATATGAAGAGACAGTTCTCCAAAGAAGAAATTCAGATGGCCAACAGACACATGAAAAGATGCTCCATATCACTAATCATCAGGGAAATGCAAATTAAAACCACAATGAGATATCACCTCACACCAGTAAGGATGGCCAGCATTGAAAAGACTAAGAACAACAAATGCTGGCGAGGATGTGGAGAAAGGGGAACCCACCTACACTGCTGGTGGGAATGTAAATTAGTTCAATCATTGTGGAAAGCAATATGGAGGTTCCTCAAAAAACTAAAAATAGAAATACCATTTGACCCAGGAATCCCACTCCTTGGAATTTACCCAAAGAATACAACTTCTCAGATTCAAAAAGACATATGCACCCCTACGTTTACTGCAGCACTATTTACAATAGCCAAGAAATGGAAGCAACCTAAGTGTTCATCAGTAGATGAATGGATAAAGAAGATGTGCTACATATACACAATGGAATACTATTCAGCCATAAGAAAGAAACAAATCCTACCATTTGCAACAACATGGATGGAGCTGGAGGATATTATGCTCAGTGAAATAAGCCAGGGGGAGAAAGACAAGTGCCAAATGATTTCCCTCATTTGTGGAGTATAACGACGAAGCAAAACTGAAGGAACAAAATAGCAGCAGACTCAGAGACTCCAAGAAGGGACTAGTGATTTACCAAAGGGGAGGGGTGTGGGAGGGTGGGTGGGGAGGGAGGGAGAAGGGGATTGAGGGGTATTATGTTTAGTACACATGGTGTGGGGTTCACCGGGAAAACAGTGTAGCACAGAGAAGGCAAATAGTGAATCCGTGGCATCTTACTACACTGATGGACAGTGACTGCATTGGGGTATGGGTGGGGACTTGATAATATGGGTAAATGCAGTAAACACACTGTTTTTTCATGTGAAACCTTCATAAGAGTGTATGTCAATAATACCTTAATAAAGAATTAAAAAAAAAAAAAAACAGAGGCCGTGGCTGTTGTCAGGGGCATTGTGGAGCACGGATGCTTGTCCCAGCAGAAGGAAACAGGCAGAGGCTATCCTGGGACACTGCCGCCCAGGAAGCACCTGGGTATTCCTGGGAGACCCTGGCCCACGCGCCTTTGGTGGCAGGAGCAGTTTTCCTGCTGCCTTGGCAGCACCCCTTCGCCCTTCTCCTTCAAGGCCCTCCTGCATGGGCCTAACACCGCTGGCTGTGCTCAGTCTGGGGCCCTCGGTCACCAGAGGCACCTGGGAATGCTCCTGCTCCTCCTGCCTCCTGAGCATCTCCCGGCTGAGCTGAGGCAGGCCCCAGCATTTCCACCACCCTCTGAAGCCCCCTGGGCCCTGCATTTGGGGCTGAGAAGGATATGGCCTGACTACCTACCACCTCACAACACCACTAGAAGCAAATCTAAACTCCCACGGCAGCCTTTCCCCCGGGAGGCCACAGCTGTCAAAGCTGCTCACAGGTGGTGGGAGCCACCCTGCCCCAAGAAGTCCAGACCATCTTGGACTTAAATAGCAGTGAGAGCCATGGGGAAAGCCCACTGCCTACCTGGTGGGGGTGATACCCTCCACTTCAGGGCCATCCAGTGGGTCCCCTGCTTGAGGATAAGGCCAAGGGCGATGCCGGGGCTGGAACCTCCAGCTCATTCTTGGTGCTCCAGACCCTCCTGGTCGCATGATTCAGGGGAGACACACACACGCATATGCCCCCAGGTGCTTGCTTTTTCCGCCTATAACAAGCAGAGTAAGCCAGGCAGGTGCCCCTGTGTGGAGCTCGGCCGCACCCACACCCCCCAGGCACAGTGAGAGGTCGGGGTGGGGGGGGGCCCTCCTGCTCCTGAGCGTCTGTGCCCTTCCCCAGCCTCAGGGTCCCTGCCTGACAGGTAGGTCGTATGCCATGTCCTTGGTCCTTGTGAACACCGGTCCACCTGCCCACGGGACGTTCTCTCCACCGGCCTCAGGAGCCTCACCAGATATCCCTCATTTCAATCATTCTTTACTGTCATCAGCCCTTACGTGCCACAGATGGCTTTGAAAATCCAGCCACCCTCACAGGCCCAGATGTGAGGAGGAAGAGGACCCCAAGTCCAGCAGGACACAAAATCCTCACAGTCCCAGGGAGACAAGCAGACCCAGGGGTGTCTTTGGTACAGCCAAGCCCCCAGGGCTCGATGTGTGGGTGTGTGACGGAGGCACCTCCACCTGTGTCTGGGTCACAGGCCTCCCCTTCCTTGGGTCCTGGGGGGCACAGCCTGGCAGTGGGCACACCTCTCCCTCCCCAGCAATGACCTAGCAGGGTCTTCCTCCCAGTAATGGCCTCAGGGATTCCCAGCTACCACCCCTTCCTCCTGGCCCCTTCCCACCACCATTGGCAACGCAGGACAGGCTGTGTCACCAAGGCACTGTGTAGAGTCCCCCATCTCCCTATTGTCACTGTGGGTATGGGACAGGAGTTCACCTGATATCAGACACCACGGTCTAAGAGGAGGCCTGGGTCAGGATGGTCAGTGGGCGCTGGGGGTCATGCAGCCTTGGGCAGTGGGCGGGGAGCTGGGCTTGCAGGAGTGCAGAGCCTTCGGGCCCCTGGTACGGGCTCCTCGGGGGCCTCTGGGAGTCTTTGTCCTTGTCCCCTGCTGTAGGGGGTGGCACAGGCAGCCTGGAAATGCCTAGAAGAAAAGAGGGAAGGAGGGAGGAAGGGAGGGAAGGAGAAGGAGAGAGATTGAAATAATCCCTCAGAGGTGTCCAGAAAAACTGTGTGCAGGCTGGAGGTTGGAAGAGCTACAAAGAGAGTCCAGGTGGGGGATGCTAGAGGAACAGACGGACAGCAGACTGGGCCACAGGAGATGGATAGGTCCGCCTCAGAAAGGATCCAGGAGGACTCTATTCCCCAGACATCCGCACTTACCCCTGAGGAAACTGAGGCCTAGAGGCAGTTGGAGCTGCTCCGGTTGTGCTGTTGTGCTGTCCCGAACCCAGACCCCCGGACCCCCAGTGACTGCCCTGAACCATGGCCTCTCCCTTCCTCAAATGTCCTTAGCTGCAAAATAGGGGTATTGGGCCAGAAGGTTGCGGATGGGAAGTATCTGACCTGGATATCTAAGATTGAAGACCCCTCCCTGTGGGTCTTTGGGAGTCGAGCAGGAGCTCTGGTGGTCCAGAGTCCCCTCCCTTCCTCTGCTCCCACCACTCAGCACCTGAGCCCTTTTTAAAATTAGCTCTGCCCATTCCAAAACTGCTGGCTTGTTAAACTTTTTCAAACGGTGCAGAAGATACAGGGTAGGAGCTGGAAGTGCCTCCCGCCCCGGCTCATCCCCACTTGGTGCCATGTCACCTACACAAATAAGGCAAGCCCTCTGCTGTCTCCCTAAGCCCCTCTTCCCCCAGAGTCAAGGGCGGCCTGGAATGGGCGAGCCAGTTACAGCCCTGAGCCCAGAGCCGATGACCCCACACTGTTGCCAGCCCCTCCCTGCGCCAGCCCCTCACCTCCCACGCCAGCCCCCTGCACGGAGCCCAGGGACAGGGGCTCATTATCCCATCCTGCCTGCCTTGGATGCTGCAGAGTGACAGCTGTTCTGTGTTTAATTACTGATGGGTGGCTCTGCCGACCCGTGAATAAATTACAGTTGTTCTGCAATGCAAATACCAGAGCACTAAGTCGGAGGGCCTGTGAGGCGCTTATTTTGATTGGCTGGCTTTTTTAATGAGAAAAGTTTTACTACATTTTAAAGAACATTAGTAATGAAGAAACTTATACACCTGAAGATCTATATAGCGTCACAAACAAGTAGCAGGGAGAAAGGAAGTTATTTATAACTTCAAATATGCTCCTGCTGTCTGCTTGCATTGTTTTAGGGAGGGAGCAGAGCATTTTTAGCTGATAATTGCTTTACTGATAAATGCAGAAACTCAAGAACCAAAATATCTGAAGCGTCTTTAAAAGGCAAACGCCTCTCGGAGATGGGAATCCCATCCTTCAGATTGGGATGCGTTAACTTTATTTAGGGGAAGAGGATGGAGAAAGGGGATTTTGACCTCACCCAAGCCCATGCGATAGGAATAAATTGCAAACATTAGCTTCAGGACAAGTTAGCAATCTACAGGTGCCTGCTGGGCACAGGTTCAGCCTGTGGAAACAGAGATGGAGAAGTGACATTCTCCTGTCAGAGCTGCCACCACGGGACTGTTTCTTCTCCGCAGTCCCCTTTGGAGTGAGGTATCCATGCCACGACTGGCTGATAATACAAAGTTTCACTGCAATGATCAGAAATCCATATAGATTTGAATACAGAACATCTGATTTGACTTCACCTTTCACATAGAAAATGCGAATTCCCTGGGAAGGCAGGCCTTTGTTAATGAATGGGTCTAGGAGGTGGCATTTCCCCTACTAAGTTTTCTCTGCAGATCCTTCCCTCTGGAGGCACAGCTGAACTCAAGGCCGGTATGGCTGAGGGGAGCCCTCTCTCCAGCTGACCTAGGTCCTCGTGTCCAAACAGAACTTAGCACCGCTGGCACGTTCCTGGGGTCATTCATTCTGGCAACATATATTGACTGAGGACTTACCAGGAGTCAGGCTCCCGGCATATTCAGACGAAGATACAGCCTGTGCCTCCAGAAGCAGCTTAAAAGGTGTGGCAGAGACACGGAGCCCCACTTAATGACACGGTGACAAGGACAGTAACGGAGGTATGGATGCCCAGCTCAGGGAGAGCCCGGGAATGGGGCCCACCTCTGCCTGGTTGGGGGAGGGCACATCAGGAGAAGGGGCCGTCCAAGCCAGCCTGGACAGGTGCATGGGAGTTTGGGGCAGACCCGCCACCTCCAGGTGTGTGGGAGGGACCTGGAGGGCCTGGGGCACAGGGGGATGTCTATGAGGGGGGCATATTGGCGTGAGGTGGAGGTCAGGCCAAGGTGCCCAAACTTATTCTTGAGGGCCCCTCTGCAGCTCAGAGCTGGGGTTCAGAGTGACCTGGAGGCAGCTCCAGTGGGGGGCAGGGAGTGAGCCTGGAGAAAGGGGGGGGCCCATGGGCAGGCATGTGAAAATCGTTGAAAGTGGAATCAGTGTAATCTGCTTCCCTTCTCTTAGAGGTCAGCCAACCGGGAGCATCTCCTGTCCATTCAGCCAAGGGCCCCATCATGGATCGAGGAGGCAGAAGACGAGACAGGAATCCCAGACCAGCTTTGGCATGCACGAGCAGGCAGGCTTGTTTTTGTGCATATGTGTGCCGCTGTGCATGTCTCTGCATGTTTGTGTGGGTACTTTGGGCCCCCTCCTGCGTGTGTGCATGACGGTACATGCTTAGATGTGTTCGTGCTGTGTGTACGAGTCTGTGAAAATGGGTAAGGCATGCTCACGTCTGTGTGTGTGTGTCTCTCATGCGTGCTTGTGCATGCATTTGAGGATGTGTGTGTATAAGTGTGTGTGTGTGCACAGGGACACTGACCAGAGGATCCATGCCTAGACCAGACACTTTTTTCTTTTAATAAAGTCTGACACTCTGGATTGACACAGTCTGACACCACCACTGGATTTCTCAAATGAATCTGTATAGCTACACACACAGCTCATACCCTTGGGCAGCTCAGGTTGCCGAGTTCTCCTTGATGAGAGGAAGAAAATGGAAAACTAAATAACAGTGCTGCCTCCTGGGACAGCCCAGGCCCGGCGCAGGGAGCTGTGGGGGGGCAGAGGGCATCTAAGAATAGCCAGCTGGGTCCCCCCCCAGGACCCACACAGTACCAAGGGGGAAGGAGGGTCCATCCAAGCCCAGGGGCAGCTTCAGGGACCCCTCAGAGAGGAGAGGTGCCCGGATGCCCGTGTTTCTGTCTATGTGCACATGGGTGGCATGGTGAATATGGATTACACATATAATTTATTATTCCTAGATGAGTTTAGGGCAAGATTAGTTTTATGGGATAAACCTAAAATCTAAAATAGCACAGGTGTCATTTGTTTTTCCCTCTGAAGTGGTATGCTTATCTACTGACATTCCTTAGTAAAAGCTTGAATTTGAGGTAAAAAAAATAATCGCAACCTTAGGCCTTCTGTATAGAGACTTGCAGCACTTATCACTGTAAATGCAAAATGTGATTCACCACAACACAGTGATTTACCTAAGGATGTCGTGTTGTAACAGGAATAGGAGTGATCATTTTTATTGTAAATGAATCAGGTCTAAGCATCATTTATTGATCTCTTCCATGTACCAGGAATTGTTCTAAGTGCTTCACAGATACCGTCTTAATTCATTTAAGCCATAGCACCAGAGGTACGCTGTTATTTTCCCGGTCTTCAGGTGAAGAAAGTGAACTTTCTTTATCTCCATATTTCCCTGAGACACACCATCAACCTTATCACAAGAAAAAATATTTTTTTGTCCCTTATTAAAGTGCCACTGGGAAAAATCACTCTCCAAACTCTTTAGGCACTGATGCAAGTGGTTACAAGGTGTGCAGCGGGCCACAGCTGACACAGCACCTAACTTAACAGGCGTGGCGTGCGTAAATAGAGACGGTATAAGGAAAGGGCCTTAGATCGCCTTACCTGAAATGAA
The DNA here is from genome assembly GCA_029783875.1 of Phataginus tricuspis. NCBI lineage: Eukaryota > Metazoa > Chordata > Mammalia > Pholidota > Manidae > Phataginus > Phataginus tricuspis. The sequence continues at coordinate 3,761,926 of JAQQAC010019400.1, forward strand.
AAACATACAGAAAAGATAAAGAAGTCCTGCTGAAATTCAAAGAAAGCAGTGGCCACATCTAATAACCTTCAAGGAATATCTGCCAGGTGCCAGGTACAGGAGGCAGAGTGAAGTTGCTGGTAAAAGTAGGTCCACAGTCTTCTTTCCTGGGTGTGGGGAACAGTGAAAAAAACAAAGTGATGTTGGGGAAAATAAGTAAAAGAGATGCTGGTGGAAATCACACGCATCTCGTCTCCAAGGTGAGGCATGCAGTCAGCGTGGCCGTGGGGAAGGAGGCGCCTGCGCCCATTACGTCTCAAGGGCCTTCAGAGGCCCCAGCTGCATGGCTGTGAGCGTAGTCATGGCTGCACCCAGAAGCAGCCCTAGAGTGCTGGAAGCTTTCTCTGACCTGGGCATTAACCGGTGTGGAAGAACTTGCTTCTGAATCCTCTCACTTGGAGAGATGGGGTAGATACACAAGACAGGGCTTGTGCAAGATCACTGTTTGCCCCCAAGTGACCACCTGCCACAGGGCTTCTGTGTGGGCCTGGGGAGACGGAGTATTCACACCAGGCAGAGTTCTGTGGCTGGGCTCTTCTCCAACTGTGCATTCACCACGGCATGGGGCTCAGACTGTCCTCAGGAAGCCCTTCTTGAACAAGAGGGATGCATCTCGCTTACACAGTGGGATGGAGTATATCCCAACTTGAAGGCAGAAACCTCGGAGAGAGAGTGAATTCGGCCGGACAACAGCTGAAGAAAAGGTGGGTGGAACAGAAAAAACACATGGTAATAATATCAAGGGAGGAGTAGACAACCAATTTTGAAAATATTTACTCTGGGAAACAGATGTGGATTTTTTTCCAAAATAAAATATTGCCTCTGAAAACCAAGAGATGAAGAATGAATGATGGCAAGTTGTGGTCAAAAAGGAGCTGGAAGTTGTGAAAATCATCTGAGGACACAAATGGCACCAAAGCAGAATTTTAAAAGGCAACACTGACAGTAAAAATCTGGAGAGACCCTGTGGACAATTGACTGCGTGACATGGCAAATGAGTTTGAGAGGCTTTTTCAGAATAAAGCCTAAAGGACAAGAGAAGTTAAAAGTAATCAGAGAGGGGCTATATCTTTGAAGACAAGATATTGGAAGTCTAATAAGGGTGAGGAGTGTTCATGAAGAATAGAGCACACCTGGCAGAAAAGAAAAAGCCTTCAAAAATACAATAGAGGAAAACTTGCTGGATTGAGACAGATCTCAATCTGTAGACTGAAAGGGTTCACTGTGCACCAGGCAAAATGAATAAACACCAAAAGATAGCTGGCGAAATGATCTAGTCTCTTGGATGAATGAAGAATAAGAACCTGCAAAGACATGCATACCAGGCTCTGTCCTTCGGTTTTCTTCTTGCAGTCCTGTCCTCCTTGAAGTGGAACCTTACCCTGCCCTTTCAGCTTCTCTTTCTCTGCCTTCTCTATTACCCCTCCTTGTCCCTGCTCTGGGTCCATCACTGGTTAATCACAGTGACATATACTTGCACTTCTACTGGCCCGGCCCCTGGGTTGCTCAGTTGCCCCAGGTAGTAGGAGAGTCCTCAGGGGGCCGTGGCTGGTAATGCCCACAGGGTGACTCTCAGCCAGTCAGACTCTCTCAGAATGGGGTCCCTATCTGCAAGTGAGATTTGGACAGGCAGAGAGGAAAGATCCGTCCTGCAAATTCAGGTCAATCGATAGGACAAACCCTGAATGGTAGAAGCCATCTAACTATTGGACCACATTTTAGACCAAATGAGTGACCTGCTCTCCTGAGCTGCAGGCCCACTGGGAGTTCAGCCAGGCTACACCAGATGCCTCCTAGCAGTGTTGCCAAGTCCCTGACACCCTACCCTATGACCCAGGGAGGGAAATAGCCTGCCAGTTGGTCCTCTCTGCAGCAACCGTCACCCCGAAGGATGAGAAACATAATTAAAATCTCAGGTGCCTTTTCCCAAGGGTCATTCCAGCTGGAAAGCCTAAATATCACACAGGGTGTGAATGTGTTGCATTTATTATTTTCACCATGGAGACATCCAAGAAACCTGACCTTTTCAGCTTCAATAAAAACGATTTTCCTGTAGGTCCTTTGACAACAGCTGTGATCTTGAGCTGGGCTGAAACTCGATATTAAATACCAAAGAACAGAAAAAGGAGGTGCCTTCCCTCAGCCTGGGAGGGTTAGTGACACCCATTTGCAATTAGATGTGGAGAACTGAGTCCTGCTTGGGGGAGAAGCCCACCACTCCTCTTGGACCTGATGGCTCAGGCCCCACTCCCGCCAGCGTCAGAGGTGTCTGTTATTCATGCACTCAGTCTAAGGGGGATTGGACTCAAAACAGAGCCACAGCAGCAGGCTGCTTGCGGATTCAGCAAGACTGGGTTCTGGTACGCTTAGGACTCAGTGTCCCCTCCTATAATATGCCCAGGAGCTCTGGGACATCCCACTTTGACTCTCTTTCCCCAAAACGCTGCCCAGGGCTGGCCGTCTTGCCACGCTGGTGGGAAAAACCTTGCAAACTTCCTGCCCCACCACTTCTCCTTACCATGATAGGGGAACAGAATGATAGTCAAATGGTAACAGTGTTACCTTGCCACGTAAAAAGATGTTCAACAATAGCAAAACCTGGAGTTCCTGTGAAAAACCAATTGCTTGGTGGGGTGATGGACAAAACATTGGTACAGGGAATTAAAAGGTACAGTCTTCCAATTACAAAATAAATAAGACATGGGAATATAATGTTTAGCATAAGGAATATAGTCGATAACATTGTAACAACTTTGCATGGTGACAGATGGTAACTAGACTTATGGCAGTGACTATTTCATAATGTATATAAACATCGAATCACTATGTTGTACACCTGAAAGTAATACAATATTGTATTCAATATTGTATGTGAATTATTCATCAATTTAAAAAAAACCTGTACCAAACAAAACAAAATCAGCAGCTTGACCTTAGGCATTTTCTCCTCTCCCTCCCATCCCTGCTGCCATGGAAGTGAAGCAGTTTTATAAGGTATAAGCCAACAAGGACAAAGACCAATGAGGGTATAATTACAGCGAGGGATTTCAATGAACTTTAGAAGATAGAAAGTAAGGGGAAGAGTGAAGTCTGACAGAGCAGAGCAGAGAAAGTAACACTAGAGATTCCTTGGAGAGGGACCCTGGTAAGCCTGAGTCCACGAAGCACGGAAAGCCCAGGCTCAGTAGTGGAGGGGCTGGGTTCAGAAGCCGGGGCTGGGAGGGAGGCTGAGGAAGATTAAAAACAGGGGGATTGGGTAATGTCGCCGAAGATGGCAGGGTAGGAAGCTATAGGAATCTGTCCCTCCATCTAAACAATAACTGAGCTGGCTGGAGCTGTTTGAAGCAATGATTTTGGAACTCTGAAATCTAGCTGAATACTTGCAGCATCCATAGGAGAACTTGATGAAAAGGCTAGTAAATTTTGGGAAATTGTAACATTTCCATAGTGGCTACCATCTGCTAACACCAGCCCCTTAGCAGGCAGTCATGAGGATGACAGTCATGTCAACCTATGTTCCTAGTGTGGCTTGAGGGTGCCAGGATGGGCAGCAAGGACCTTGTCCTCCAAATACCAGGGTCATGTGTTTTCATTGCTGATGGTTGCTTTCCATTACTGAGGGGCTTGCACAGAGGCTTGTCATTGAAACCCCACGGGATGAAGCCGCTTCTGCACCAGGAGGGAATCTAAAGAGGCAGGACTCCACCCCAGACATTTAAGGGAATCTGTGTCAGGTCACTGCCTGACCACAGAGACGATGGAATAGAGACCTCAGTGACCACATACGACAAGAAATACATGCTTTGCAAAAGTAGTTTTTAAAGTCAAAAATTGATGATGCTAGCTCTCAAGATCAGAATGTCCAATTCCCAACAAAAAAAAATGACAAAACAACCCAAAAGGAATGAAACTATGGCCTATTCACAGGAAAAAGAGAAAGAATTTAACAGAAACCATCCCTGAGGAGGACCAGAGATAAAAACTGAAGATCTTTAATATGTTTGGTGAGCCAAAGGAAACGATGGGAAAGAACTAAAAGAAATCAGAAAAATTATGTCTAAAAAATTAGAATATCAGGAAAGAGAATTTTTTTCTCTTTAAAAATATTATATTGTTTTAAGTATACAATATAGTGATCTGATAGCTACATTATTAAATGCTCACTCCCACTAGTGCAGTTACTATCTGTCAACATAGAATGATGTTATGGAATTACTGGCTATATTCTGTATGCTGTACTTTCATCCCCATGACTAATTTATATTATGGCTGAGATTTTGCTCCTCTTTATCCCCTTCACCTATTTCCCCTGCCCACTCCCACCCCTCCATCATGGTAACCAGGAGTCCCTTCTCAGGGTCTATGAGTCTACTTTTGTTTGTTTGTTTTGTTATTTTAGATTCCACATAGGGAATCATATGGTATTTGTCTTCTTCTGCCTGGTTTATTTCACTTAGCATAATGCCCTCTAAGTCCAGGATTTCTTTATTTTTTTTTGTGAATAATATTTTATGTCTTTCTTCTTTGGAATATGAATAATATTCCATTGTGTATATGTACCACACCTTCTTTATTCAGTCATCTATCAATGGGCATTTCAGTTGTTTCCATATCTTGGCTATTGTAAATAATGTGGCAATAAATATAGGAGTGCATGCATCTCTTTGAATCAGTGATTTTGTTTCCTTCAGTTATATAACCAGAAGTGGAATTACTGGGTTGTATGTATTTCTAGTTTAAGTTTTTGGAGGAAACTCCATACTGCTTTCCACAGTGGCCAAACAAATTTACAACCCCACCAACAGTGTAAGAGTGTTCCCTTTTTCTCCACATCCTCACCAACACTTGCGGTTTCTTGTCTTTTGGATAGTAGCCATTCTGACTGGTGTTAAGTGATATCTCATTGTGGTTTTGATTTTAAAGAAAAATAAAAAGGGACCAAACAGAAATTTTGGAGCTGAAAAATACAAGAACTGAAACGAAAAAGTCACAGGAGAGTTTCACCAGCATATTTGAGTAGGCAAAAGAAAGAATCAGTGAACTTGAAGATGAGACAATTGAAATTACCCAGCTGGAGCAGAAGGAAAAAAGAACAAAGGAAAATGAACAGAGTTTGAAGGACCTATGGTACACCATCAATATAACAACACATGCATTATAGGAATCACAAAAAATAGAAAAGGGAAGGAAAAATATTTGAAGAAATAATGGTGAAAACTTCCCAGATCTGATGAAAGGCATGATATAAACATCCAAGAAGCTCAGCCAACCCCAAACAGAATAAACTCAAAGAGATCCACACTGAGACATATATACCCAAATTCTGAAACCCAAAGACAGAGAAATATTTGGAAGCAGCAAGAGAGAAGCAACTGGCCGTGTACCAGGGATTCTCAATAAAATTAAGAGTTGACTTTAAGGCCAGAAGGCAGCAGGATGACATATTAAAGTCCTGAAAAAAAACTCAACCAAGAATTCTACGTCTGGCAAAACTATCCTTCAAGAATGAGAGATAAAAAGACATTTTCAGATAAACAAAAGCTGAGGGAGATTATTACCAAGAGAGATGTCCTACGAGAAACGCTAAAGGGAGTCCTCCAGGTTGAAATAAAAATATACAATGGACAGTAACTAGAAGCCACCGAATAAATAACACTGTTAACACTTAGGGAAATATAAAAGCCAGTATTATTATAGTTACATGTAAGATAATGAAACTGGATTATTGTCTAACCCCAAAGACAAAAGTAAACTCAAAATGGATCAAAGACTTGAATGTAAGTCATGAAATGATAAAACTCCTAGAAAAAAACAGACAAAAATCTCTTGGACATAAACATGAACAACTTCTTCATGAACATATCTCCCATGGCAAGGGAAACAAAAGCAAAAATTAACAAGTGGGACTATATCAAACTAAAAAGCTTCTGCACAGCAAAGGACACTATCAGTAGAACAAAAAGGCATCCTACAGTATAGGAAAATATATTCATAAATGACATATGTGATGAGGGGTTGACATCCAAAATATATAAAGAGCCCATGTACCTCAACAAACAAAAAGAAAATAATCCAATTAAAAAATGGACAGAGGACCTGAACAGACACTTCTCCAAAGAAGAAATTCAGATGGCCAGTAGGCACATGGAAAGATGCTCCACATCACCAATCATCAGAGAAATGCAAATTAAAACCCACAAATGAGATTTCACCTCACACCAGTTAGGATGGCGAATATCCAAAAGACAAACAACAACAAATGTTGGCAAGGATGTGGAGAAAGGGGAACACTCCTATGCTGCTGGTGGGAAAGTAAATTAGTTCAACTATTGTGGAAAGCAGTATGGAGGTTCCTCAAAAAACTCAAAATAGAAATACCATTTGACCCAGGAATTCCACTCCTAGGAATTTACCCTAAGAATGCAGGAGCCCAGTTTGAAAAAGACATATGCACCCCTATGTTTATCGCAGCACTATTTACAATAGCCAAGAAATGGAAGCAACTTAAGTGTCCATCAGTAGATGAATGGATAAAGAAGATGTGGTACATATACACAGTGGAATATTATTCAGCCATAAGAAGAAAACAAATCCTACCATTTGCAACAACATGGATGGAGGTAGAGAGTATTATGCTCAGTGAAATAAGCCAGGCAGAGAAAGACAAGTACCACATGATTTCACTCATCTGTGGAGTGTAAGAACAAAGGAAAAAATTGAAGGAACAAAACAGCAGCAGACTCACAGAACCCAAGAATGGACTAACACTTACCAAAGGGAAAGGGACTGGGGAGGGTGGGTGGGAAGGGAGGGATAAGGGGTAAAAGGGGCATTATGATTAGCACACATAATGTAGGGGGGGCATGGGGAAGGCAGTACAACTCAGAGAAGACAAGTAGTGATTCTACAGCATCTTACTATGCTGATGGACAGTGACTGTAATGGGGTATGTGGTGGGGACTTGATAATGGGGGCAATCTAGTAACTGCAATGTTACTCATATAATTGTACATTAATGGTACCAAAAAAAAAGCCAGTATTATTGTACTTTTGATTTCGTTTGTAACTTTTCCATTTTTCTTATTTCTAAAAAGTCAGATGCATAAACAATAATTGTAAATCTATGTTACTGGATATACAATGTATAAAAATGTAATCTGCAATAGTAATAATATAAAGGAGATGTACAGGAGCAGAGTGTTTGTACACTACTGAGGCTAAGTTGGTGTTATTCAAATTATATTCTTACAAATTTAAGATGTTAGTTGTAATCCTCAAGGTAACGACAAAGAAAATAACTAAAAAAAATTTCAAAAAGGGAATCAAAACAGAACTCCACAAAAAATCAACTGAATATAAAAAAGTCAGTAATGGAGGAAGTGTAAAGAAAACTATATCAGACATACAGAAAACATATATTTGTTTCTATTTACAGAAATAGTAACAATACAGAAACAAATACAGAAAACAGCAGAAATAAATCCTTCTTTATCAGTAACTACATTAAATGTAAATAAATAAAACTCTCCTACTAAAGACAGAGAGGCAGATTGAATAAATCTAAAAAGGTGCATGTATATGCTATCTACAAGAAACTCCCTGTAGATATAGAGACACAAGAGGTTGAAAGTAAAAGGATGGAAAAAAATATTCCATGCAAATAGTAAACAAAAGAAGGTTGGGATGGCTGTATAATTGTCAGATAAAATAGACTGAATAAAAAAAATTTAATGAGACAAATAATGACTGGGGAGAAGATGGATGGATGAATGGATAGATGGTTATAGGTAAAAGTTTCAATATATTAAGAAAATATAACAATTATGAACATATGTGAACCCAACAACAGGGCCCCACAATGTATGAAGCAAAAACTGAAAGAATTAAAGGAAGACATGAACTTATACTAATAGAGACTTCAATACCCCACTTTTGATAATGAATAAAACAACCAGCAGAAGATCAGTAAGGAAACAAAGGACTTGAATGACACTATAAAGCAATTAGACTTAACAGCCATAAACAGAACACTCCATTCAACAACAGCAGAATATATAATCTTCTCAAATGCACATGGTCTATTCCCCAGGATAGGTGGTATGTTAGGTCACAAAATCAGTCTTGGTAAACTTTAAAAGATTGAAATCATACAAAGTATCTTTTCTGATAACAGTGGGATGAAACTAGAAATCAGCAATAAAAGAAAAAGAGGAAAATTCATGAATATGAGGAAATTAAACACTTTTAAACTACCAGGGTCAAAGAAGAAACCACAAGGGAAGTTAAGAAACACCTTGAGACTAATGTAAACAAAACCACAACATACCAAAACTTATGGGATGCAATGAAAGTAGTGACAAAAAGTGAAATTTATAGAAGTAAACACACTGAATACATTAAAAAAGAGGAAAGATCTCAAATCAATAACCTAACTGTGCACTTTAGGAACTAGAAGAAAAGCCACAAAATCCAAGGCAAGTAGAAGGAATGAAATAGTAAAAGTTAGAGGGGAGATAAACCAGAGGATAGAAAAGCAAAATCAATGAAATCAAATGTTGGTTCTTTGAAAGACTGAAAAAATTGACAGAACTTTAGCTGAACTGACTGAGGAAAAAAGAGAAGACTCAAGTTATTAAAATCAGAACTTAAAGTAGGCACGTTACTACAGATTTTAGAATGAAAAATATTATATGAGAAAACTATCAAATTGGAAAACCAACAAGTTGGAAAACCTAGACAAAATGGACAAATTCCTAAAGCATACAATCTATCAAAACAGACTCAGAAAGAAATCGAAGAAATCTTAATACATTCATAACTAAAAAGACTGGATTGGTAATCAAAAATCTCCTAACAAAGAAAATTCCAGAACCAAATGTCTTTACTGGTGAACTCTATTAAACATTTAAAGAAGAACTGACATCAGTATTTCCCAAACTCTTCCAAGAAACTGAAGAGGAGGGAATACTTCTTAAGTCATTCCATGAGATCAGCACTATACTGACACAAAAGTCAGAAAAAGACATTAAAAAAATTTTTTTTGGTATCATTAATGTACAATTACATGAACAATATTGTGGTTACTAGATTCCCCCCATTATCAATTCCCACCACATACCCCACCACAGCCATTGTCCATCAGTGTATTAAGATTCTGTAGTCACTACTTGTCTTCTCTGTGTTATACTGGCTTCCTCCTGCCACCCCCCTACATTACGTGTGCTAATCGTAATGCCCCTTATTCCCCTTATCCCTTCCTTCCCACCCATCCTCCCCAGTCCCTTTCCCTTTGGTAACTGTTAGTCCATTCTTGGGTTCTGTGAGTCTGCTGCTGTTTTGTTCCTTCAGTTTTTTCTTTGTTCTTATACTCCACACATGAGTGAAATCATTTGATACTTGTCTTTCTCTGCCTGGCTTAATTCACTGAGCATAATACCCTCTAGCTCCATCCATGTTGTTGCAAATGGTAGGATTTGTTTTCTTTTTATTGCTGAATAATATACCATTGTGTATATGTACCACATCTTCTTAATCCATTCATCTACTGATGGACACTTAGGTTGCTTCCATTTCTTGGCTATTGTAAATAGTGCTGCGATAAACATAGGGGTGCATATGTCTTTTTCAAACTGGGCTCCTGCATTCTTAGGGTAAATTCCTAGGAGTGGAATTCCTGGGTCAAATGGTATTTCCATTTTGAGTTTTTTGAGGAACCTCCATACTGCTTTCCACAATGGTTGAACAAATTTGCATTCCCACCAGCAGTGTAGGAGGGTTCCCTTTTCTCCAGATCCTCGCCAACATTTGTTGTTGTTTGTCTTTTGGATGGTGGCTATCCTAACTGGTGTGAGATGAAATCTCATTGTGGTTTTAATATGCATTTCTCTGATGATTAGCGATGTGGAGCATCTTTTCACATGCCTATTGGCCATCTGAATTTCTTCTTTGGAGAAGTGTCTGTTCAACTCCTCTGCCCATTTTTTAATTGGCTTCTTTGCTTTTTGTTTGTTGAGGTGCATGAGCTCTTAATTTTGGATGTCAACCCCTTATCGGATATGTCATTTATGAATATATTCTCCCATACTGTAGGATGCCTTTTTGTTCTACTGATGGTGTCCTTTGCTGTACAGAAGCTTTTCAGCTTGATATAGTCCCACTACTTCATTTTTGCTTTTGTTTCCCTTACCCATGGAGATATGTTCATGAAGAAGTTGTTCAGGTTTATATTCAAGAGAGTTTTGCCTATGTTTTCTTCTAAGAGTTTTATGGTTTCATGTCTTACATTCCGGTCTTTGATCCATTTCGAGTTTACTTTTGTGTATGGAGTTAGACAGTAATCCAGTTTCATTCTCTTACATGGAGCTGCCCAATTTTGCCAGCACCAGCTGTTGAAGAGGCTGTCATTTCCCCATTGTATATCCATGGCTCCTTTATCATATATTAATTGAACATATATGCTTGGGTTAATATCTGGACTCTCTATTCTGTTCCACTGATCTGTAGGTCTGTTCTTGTGCCAGTACCAAACTGTCCAATTATTGTGGCTTTGTAGTAGATCTTGAAGTTGGGAAGTGAGATCCCCCCTGCTTTATTCTTCCTTCTCAGGATTGCTTTGGCTATTTGGGGTCTTTGGTGGTTCCATATGAATTTTAGAACTATTTGTTCTAGTTTGTTGAAGAATGCTGTTGGTATTTTGATAGGGATTGCATTGAATCTATAGATTGCTTTAGGCAGGATGGCCATTTTGACAATATTAATTCTTCCTACCCAAGAACATGGGATGAATTTCCATTTATTAGTGTCTTCTTTAATTCCTCTTAAGAGTGCCTTGTAGTTTTCAGGGTATAGGTCTTTCACTTCCTGATTAGGTTTATTCCTAGGTATTTTATTCTTTTTGATGCAGTTGTGAATGGAATTGTTTTCCTGATTTCTCTTTCTGCTAGTTCTTCATTAGTGTATAAGAATGCAACAGATTTCTGTGTATTAATTTTTTATTCTGCAACTTTGCTGAATTCATATATTAGTTCTAGTGGTTTTGGAGTGGACTCTTTAGTGTTTTTTATGTAAAATATCATATCATCTGCAAACAGTGACAGTTTAACTTCTTCCTTACCAATCTGGATGCCTTTTATTTCTTTGTGTTGTCTGATTGCCGTGGCTAGGACCTCCAGTACTATGTTGAATAGAAGTGGGGAGAGTGGGCATCCTTGTCTTGTTCCTGATCTTAGAGGAAAAGCTTTCAGCTTCTTGCTGTTGAGTATGATGTTGGTTGTGGGTTTGTCATATATGGCCCCTCTATACCCATTTTGTTGAGAGTTTTTATCATGAATGGATGTTGAATTTTGTCGAATGCTTTTTCAACATCTACGTTGATGATCGTGTAGTTTTTGTCCATTTTGTTGAAGCAGTGGGTGATTTTGATGCATTTTCAAATGTTTTACCATCTTTGTATCCCTGAGATGAATCCCACTTCATCATGGTGTATGATCCTCTTGATGCATTTTTAAAATTTGGTCTGCTAATATTTTGTTGAGTATTTTTGCATCTATGTTCATCAGGGATATTGGTCTGTAGTTTTCTTTTTTTGTGGGGTCTTTGCCTGGTTTTGGTATTAGAGTGATGCTGGTTTCATAGAATGAGTTTGGAAGTATTCCCTCTTCTTCTATTTCTTGGAAAACTTTAAGGAGAATGGGTATTATGTTTTCTTTAAATTTCTGATAAGATTCAGCGGTGAAGCCATCTGGTATGGGGGTTTTATTCTTGGGTAGTTTTTTGATTACTGATTCAATTTCATTGCTGGTAATTTGTCTGTTTAGATTTTCTGTGTCTTCCTGGGTCGGTTTTGGAAGGTTGTATTTTTCTAGAAAGTTGTCCATTTCTTCTAGGTTATCCAGTTTGTTAGCATATAGTTTTTTATAGTATTCTCTAATAATTCTTTGTATTTCTGTGGTGTCCTTAGTGATTTTTCCTTTCTCATTTCTGATTCTGTTTATGTGTGTAGATATTCTTTTTTTCCTAATAAGTCTGGCTATAGGTTTATCTATTTTGTTTATTTTCTCAAAGAATCAGCTCTTGGTTTCATTAATTTTTTCTATTGTTTTATTCTTCTCAATTTTATTTATTTCTTCTCTGATCTTTATTATGTCTCTCCTTCTTCTGACTTTGGGCCTCATTTGTTCTTCTTTTTCCAGTTTCAATAATTGTGAATTTAGACTATTCATTTAGGATTGTTCTCCCTTCTTTATCTAGGCCTGGATTTCTACATACTTTCCTCTTAGAACAGCCTTCACTTGTCCCACAGAAGTCAGGTGTTGTGCTGTTGTTTTCATTTGTCTCCATATATTGCTTGTTCTCTGTTTTAATTTGGTCATTGATCCGATTATTTAGGAGCATGTTGTTAATCCTCCATGTATTTATGGCCTTTTTGTTTTCTTTGTACAATTTATTTCTAGTTTTATACCTTTGTGATCTGAGAAGTTGGTTGGTACAATTTCAATCTTTTTGAATTTACTGAGGCTCTTTTTGTGGCCTAGTATGTGGTCTATTCTGGAAAATGTTCCATGTGCACTTGAGAAGAATGTGTATGCTGCTGCTTTTGGGTGTAGAGTTCTGTAGATGTCTGTTAGGTCCATCTGTTCTAGTGTGTTGTTCAGTGCCTCTGTGTCCTTACTTATTTTCTGTCTGGTTGATCTGTCCTTTGGAGTGAGTGGTTTGTTCAGGTCTCCTAAAATGAATGCATAGCATTCTATTTCCTCCTTTAATTCTGTTAGTATTTGTTTCACATATGTAGGTGATCCTGTGTTGGGTGCATAGATATTTATAATGGTTGTATCCTTTTGTTGGACTGACCCCTTTATCATTATGTAATGTCCTTCTTTGTCTCTTGTTACTTTCTTTGTTTTGAAGTCTATTTTGTCTGATACAAGTATTGCAACACCTGCTTTCTCCCTATTGTTTGCATGAAATATCTTTTCCATCCTTTCACTTTTAGTCTGTGTATGTCTTTGAAATTTGAAGTGAGTCTCTTGTAGGTAGCATATAGGTGAGTCTTGCTTTTTTATTCAATCTGTAACTCTGTGTCTTTTGATTGGTCCACTCATTCCATTTACATTTAGGGTGATTATCAATAGATATGTACTTATTGCTATTGCAGGCTTTGGATTCGTGGTTACCAAAGGTTCAAAGGCAGCTTCTTTACTATGAACCATCTAACTTAACTCACTTATTACGCTATTATAAACACAGTCTGATGATTCTTTATTTCTCTCCCTTTTTCACTCTTTATATGTTAGGTGTTTTATTCTGTACTCTTTGTGTTTCCCTTGACTGATTTTGTGGATATCTGATTTTATTTTTCATTTAGTTAGTATTTGGTTGGTCTACTTTCTTTGCTGTGGTTTTATTTTCTCTGGTGACCGCTACTTAGCCGAGGCACACTTCCATCTAGAGCAGTCCCTTTGAAACACATTATAGAGATGGTTTGTGGGAGGTAAATTCCCTCAACTTTTGCTTATCTGGGAATTGTTTAATCCCTCCTTAAATTTAAGTGATAATCTTGCTGGATACAGTATTCTTGGTTTGAGGCCCTTCTGTTTCATTTCATTGAATATATCACACCACTCCCTTTTGGCCTGTAAGGTTTCTGCTGAGAAGTCTGATGATAGCCTGATGGGTTTTCCTTTGTAGGAGATCTTTTTCCTCTCTCTGCCTGCTTTTAATACTCTGTTCTTGTCTTTGATCTTTGCCATTTTAATTATTATATGTCTTGGTGTTGTCCTCCTTGGGTCCCTTGTTTTGGGAGATCTGTGGACTTCCATGGCCTGAGAGATTATTTCCTTCCCCAGCTTGGGGAAGTTTTCAGCAATTACTTCTTCAAAGAGACTTTCTATCCCTTTTTCTCTCTTCTTCTTCTGGTACCCCTATAATGCAAATATTGTTCCATTTAGATTGGTCACGCAGTTCTCTTAATGTTTTTTCATTCCTAGAGATCCTTTTTCTCTCTCTGCCTCAGCTTCTTTGTATTCCTGTTCTCTGATTTCTATTTCAGTAACACTCTCTTGCACCTCATCTAGTCTGCTCTTAAATCCTTCCATTGTTTGTTTCATTTCTCTTATCTCCCTCCTGAGTTCATCCCTCAGCTCTTGAATATTTCTCTGTAGCTCCATCAGCATGCTTATAACTTTTATTTTGAATTATTTTTCAGGAAGATTGGTGATTTCAGTCTCACCAACCCCTCTTTCTGGTGTTTAGGGATTTTAGATTGAACAAGGTTCTTCTGCCTTTTCATGGTGTTGGGAGTGGTTGCTGGCGAGTAGAGTGTGTGTCAGCTGGGAGAACAAAGTCCCTTCCTGCTTGCCAGTTGCCTTGCCTGTCTCTGCTGTTTGTGCCAGTTAACCGCACACAGGGAGCAGCCAGTGGGTTAACTCCCTAGGCTTCCATGGGCGGGACGGCCCTCAGGATGGCCTAGGGCATTGGTAGGGGTTGCAGACCAGCAGTGCATGTGCCTGTCACAAGTACAAGCCCCTTCACACCTCCCAGTCTCTGCGCCCATCTCCTCTGTCTGTGGTGGTCAACCGCACGCAGGGAGCAGCCTCTGGGTTAATCCCCTAAACTGCTGTGGGCAGGGCAGCCCTTGGGATATCCTAGGTCACTGGCAGTGGTTTCAGGTGATCAGCGTGTGTTCTCCATGAGAACAGAACCTCTACATGCTTTCCAGACTCCGGGCCCGTCTCCTCTGTCTGTGCCAGTCAACCGTACACAGGGAGCAGCCTCTGGGTGTGGACTGGTTAGCTGCATGCAGGGAGAAGCCTCTGTGTTAAGCTGTGTGGTTGCTGTAGGTAGGGCTGCTCTCCAGCTGGTCTGCAGCAATGGCAGGGACAGCCGGCTTGCTTGCAAGTGCCAGCGGGAAAGAAGGAACAACAGGCTACTTATTGCCATGAGGGGCCTCAAAGCTGTGTTGCCACAAAGGGGGATAGGGTGCCAGAAGTTCCTTAAAGTTCCCAGCCTGCTGGAATGAGTGTGCCGGGATGGTTTTGTCCACCTTTTAAACCCTTGTCCCTTTAAGACCTTTAAAGGGCCTGCTTTTCTTTTGTCCCAGGGCAGCTGGCTGTGGGAACCTGTATGCAGTCTTAGTCTTGGATTTTGCTTTTCTGCTCCTCTAATATCCAGAGCACCATGCAATGTGTGTCTGTGCTCCTGGGGAATATTACTAGGGCTGATTATTTAGCAGTCCTGTGCGTCCACTCCCTCCCGACTCTGATTCTTTCCCTCCTGCCAATGAGCTGGGGTGGGGGGAGTGCTTAGGTCCCACGGAGTCATGGCTCCACACCTTACCCTTTACCATGAGATGTTGGGTTCTCGCAGATGTAGCCTGGCTGGTGTATTGTATCTTCTGGTCACTCTTTTAGGAATAGTTGTATTTGCTGTATTTTCAAAATATATATGGTTTTGGGAGGAGATTTCTACCACCCTACACACGCCACCATCTTTGGGTGGACTCTCCGAAGAAGACATTTTAAGAAAAGAAAACTACGTATCAATATCCCTCTTGAATACTGATGCTGAAATTCTCAACAAAATAGCAGCAAACTGAATTCTGCAGCATTTAAAAAGGTTTATATATCTCAACCAACTAGAATTTATTCTTAGAATGTAAGGATGGCTCAACATGCAAAAAAAAAACCCCCACAATCAATATAATACACCATCTTAACGGAATGAAGGAAAAAATACGTGATCATCTCAATTGATGCAGAAAAAGCCTTTGACAAAGTTCAGCACACTTTCATTACAAAAACACTCCATAGCCAGGAATAGAAGAGAACTTTCTTAACATGATAAAGGCTATATAGGAAAAATCCACAGCTAATATCATACTCAATGGTTAAAGACTGAAAACTTTCCCCCCAAGACCAAGAACAAGACAAGGATGCCTGCTTTCACCATTTCTGCTGAACTTCTATTCAATAGTACTGGAAGTTCTAGCCAGAGAAATTATACAAGAAAAAGAAATAAAAGACAGCCAAATTGGAAAAGAAGAAGTAATAACATCTCTGTTCACAGATGATATGCTCTTATACATAGAAAACTCTAAAGAATCCACAAGGACATATTAGAGCTAATAAGTGAATTTAGGAAGGCTGCAGGATTTAAAATCAACATGCAAAAATTCATTGTATTTCTCTACACTTGCAATGAACAATTCAAAAACAAAATTAAGAAAATAATTCCATTTACAGTAGCATCAAAAAAATAAAGTATTTATGAATAAGTTTACCCAATGAAGTAAAATATTTGTACACTGAAAACTAAAACATTGCAAAAATAAATGAAAGGAAACCTGAATAAATAGAAAGACATCATACATTCATGAATTGGAATACTTAATTTTATTACGATGATGACACTAGATCATCTACAGAGTCAATCCTTGTCAAAACCCCAATGATATTTTTTACAGAAATATAAAAACCCATTCTAAAATTCATATGGAATCCCAAGGGAGCCCAACAGCCAAAACATCTTGAAAAAACAGAATTGGAAGATTCACATGTCCTGATTTTGAAACTTACTTACAAAGCTACAGAAACATACTTAACAAACTTTCAAAATAGTGGGGTAGCCTGCGTAAGGAAAGACACTTAGACCAAAAGAATAGAACAGAGAGCTCAGAAATAAATTCTCACAGGCATGGCCAATTGATTTTCAACAAGCGTGCCAAGACAGTTCAATGGAGAACGGACAATGTTTTCAACGAAGGTCTGCAAAAAATGTCATATAAATAACTCAAAACCAGAATGGCATAGACTTTTCAATAACACCACTAAAAAAACAGAACACAGCAGAGCCATGTTTCCAAAATTCTGAGGTAAATTATTTTCCCTCTAAAATTCGATACCCCAACCCTCCATCAAGAATGAGAGCAGAATAAAGACATTTTCAGACCTTCAGGTACTAAAAAGACTTATTTTCCAAATACCCTCTTTCAGGAAGCTGAAAAACTTTGCTCCAGCAAAACGAAACAGAACAGAAACGGCACCAGGGGATCCAAGAAATTAAAATCCACACAGGCAGAGTGAAGGCGGGCTGAGGGAAGGGAAGGGAAGGGAAGGGAAGCAGCAGCTTCCCGGCAGAATGTAGCAGGGGAAGCCCGTCCAGGAGGGAAGTCCTTTGCAGGAAGACAAAAATGTATTAGAACAGAGGTTCCCGGTTTTTCTTGATTCATTGGTGTCCTTGCCTAGGTAATTGTTTCTTGGTTTTCCTAAGCTAAAAAAATACTTAACAGTTCTGTTTATTAAACTGTTAGGTCTGAACAACTTAAATTTATGTCCGAACAACTTAGTAGCCATTCTAAAAACTAGGACATGTAAATCGAAAGAAAATATTTGAGTCTTGTTTTTTCACAACCACAATTACTTCCTAATGAGATATGTGGGCACGTTGGACCCTGCGCCGTCTCTCAAAGTTTTGAATCAGATGTGTCTCCACCCTTTTTGTATGTTTCACACTAATATTTGCCTGGTACTTGCTTTAGTCATAGTAACTGCTGAAAGCCCAGTTTTTCAAAAGCGTGACATCATAGTAAGAGATGTAGTTCATGCTAACATGGGAAGAGTGAACTTTGGGCTTGTCGTTTGTGATATCTGACGGGTGTCAAGTATCACTGTGTTTCCCTCAAAATTAAAAAATATCCCATAGTACTTCTGTGTGTTCGCCACAATGTCCTGGGGTGCCTTGGTACAGTTCAGAGACTGTGATATTAGAGGACAGTAAAAAAATATTGTTAATAGGCTGTGGCAGAAATTTCAAAACATGTGGAAAAAATTAATGACAGGTATGTTGGAAACCAGGAAAATAAAAAAGGGAAGCAACTACTAACTAGAGGGAGAAAAAACCAAGGTTGGGCAAGAAAGGAGATGAGATGATGTCATAATTCTTGACTCGACGATAAACAATATTTACATAGTCCCAATCACACAAACACTGAAGCGTGTCTTAACCGGAGGTGTGGCCGGAGATGGTGGAGAAGAGGCAGAGACGGGTATCCTAGGAAAGCTGGGGACTCACTTACATGGTAGGATATCAGTATTGAAGGACAGAACTGATGAATAAAGAAGGGGCCGTGACTGTGAATGTGGACTGGAACCCAGGAGGTATATACTGGGGCAGCAGGTATAAGAGGTAAAAGCCTTGTGTCTGGGAGTCAAATGGGGATGCAGGGAAATAAACTATTGTTCCTTATTAAAGATCCTTTGGTAATATTTGACGTTTTGAACTATGTGCATGCATTACTTTGATAACAACATTTAAAAATTAAACAAAACAATATTAAAACCTAACAAACGCAACCCAGGTGCCCTTTATGATCTAGATAATATTTCACATGCATCAGATGTCTAATAATAACTCTCCTAAGACTTCTGCAAATCTGAGCCTGCAAAAAGGAGAATGAATTATATTCTCATGGCGCTTCAGGCTCTGGCTTCTGTCTCTGTTCATTTCTTGTCTGCTCTCTGTCATGCCTGCGTGATTTACCCAAGACCCACCTTTCCCAGCCTCTCCAGATCAACTAAGAAAACAAGGCCGAAGCCTGTAAGTCTGTGGATCTCCGAAGAGGGGCTGCTTATTAGATACCCCTTTTCTCCGCAGCAGGCCTGGGCTCCCCCACATTTGGCCCGGTCCTCTGGCCCCTGTCCCTGTCCCAGCAGCGGAAGCCCCCCGGAGTCCCAGCTCTTACTCTGAAGGCTGGCTCCAGGCCCCCCGTGGTTTTGCACAGGTGCAGATGCGTGCGCACACAGGAGGGTCAGCTGGGGCAGAACAAACAGCAGACCCTCGGAGTAAAACAGCAGAGACCCTGGGTCGATCATCTGTTCTTCGCCAGGCTCCATCCTCCCAGAAGAGAGTGGTGGTTTTAAGCAGCAGTTTTTTCTTCCACTACATGTTATTCCCCCACATTGGTAAACACAAGAATAGCAGTGGCTGTGCGCTATGACTCATGGTGGTCTGAAGATAGGACGATAGCAAAACTCTTTCCTGGGAGATCGTCATGCTCTGAGCGTCTGCATGGGAGCCGCGCAGTGTGGCCTGGCTGCCGTCCACCTTAGCTGGACGCTGGAATAAGTGATGAATGCGCTGATGCAGCAGCTTGAATTTCAGCCATCCAGAATAACCCACTCCGCAGGCTTCTGGTAGGACGGCCATGGTCAAATGTTTTAGGTGTAAGAAGCTGAGCCTCACTCATCCAGCACAGCTGAGGAAGGACGTTGGATCCCTTCCCCGCCCCTGAGAGGGTCTCCTTCCCGTGTGGGCCAGTTTGAAGAAGCTCATCTTGTTCCTACAGCATTATCCTGAGCTCATGGCATTTTTCTCCCATCTCTCCAGCTGCATCTACCTCTGCCCTGGGTGGGCGTCTGATGTCTAATCCCTCTTGGCGGGGCGGTCAGGATTCAGCTTTGGTCCTCTGGGCCTCCCCGAGGACACCGTCTACACCCATGTTCCAGACAGGTGCTGCCTCCAGCCGGCTGGACAAGTATGAGGCTGCAGGTCCCCGTGGGCGGGGCAGCCAGCGGAAAAGGGACTCAGTGTCCCGGCGAGCCCCGCATCCTTGGGCTGCACCTTCACGTGACCCATACTGACGTGACCCTCCCGCTCTCCCCAGGGTGCTGCAAGGTGAGGACAGTGGAGAGCTCCAGGGAAACGTCCAGCCTCCGTGGCAAGGACAGATCTCCAGGGTGGGCAGTGAAGGGAGCGTCCCAGGTACAAAGCTGCCCAGAGGCTTCTCCCAGGGACCACTGGCCCCAGACACGCAGGCCTCCGCTCCAGCCAAGTGTGGATGTATGACCTGCCCTTAGGACTCCGGAGGACAAAGTCCAGGACAACAAAAGGGACAAAGGCCAGCACACCCCAGCAGCTAAGGCTTCTCCTGGGGCCTCGTGGGCCTGCTTTCTGCCCAGCTCCCGGCCCGCCTTCATGGGCATCTTGGGGCCCGTCCTCTGAAAGCCAACTCTCAGGGCTTTTGCTCTCTAGAATCTGTCTGCCCCTCCCTCCCCAACCCCCTCCTATCTCCCGCCTGGGCAGGCACAGCCTTCTCCACTCATCCAAGGTGTCCTGAATGAGGCCCTGAAGGATGCTAGAAAGAATCTTCTCTCTGGGATGAATCTCTGAACCCTCACCTCCCACCCCCCAACCACGAGGACCCCCTTCCAGAAAATTAGCCACCACTAGTCTGGTGAAGGGAAGCCGGAGGCATTGAGGATGGAATGCAAAGCCTCATCACACCCCCGTCTTGAATATCCCGTCTGGAGCAAGTCAGCTCTGCAGCCCTCGTCAGAATTCTAGGGCACAGGTTGGCGTCATGTCCCCCTGACCTCCCACTAAGGCGGGACCCGCGTGCTAGGCATGCCCCAACTGGGTCGCTGCTGCTCTCCTGAGCTGGATGCCACGGGGCGGTTGTCTCCCACCTCCCAGAAAACCAACTCCAAGCCCTCTGTGGAACCCCGATTTGCTTGGGGCCTGGCCTAGAGCCCCCAACGCAGCAGCTCTGATTGCCTGAGTAGCCACCCTCGCACCCCGGCTGAGGAGTGGAGCAGCGGGGGAGCCCCCACACCGTCCTGGGAGGCTCTGCAGCAACTAAACTCTCTCATGTCTTTGAGGCAGAAAATGCTCTCTCCTTCCGCAAGGAGTCTGGTCCTCACTGACCTCCGCACCCCTGCCGGGCCAGGAGTAAGACCAGTGGGAGCCGGGCTCTGTCCGGAGATGTCGGTGTCCTTCCTGCTTTGGGGTGTGATCGGGAATGCCTGGCTTCTGGCGCCTGGCCCCCCACAGGCTCGGGAGGGTGCCGAGGGGTGGGGAGCTCAGTCAAGGCGGGAGTGCAGTGTCCTGGGGTTGGTTCTGGGAGAGCAAGGAGGAGGGGGGGCTAAGCTTGCGGACTGTCTCTCCGGCTACCCTTGCGGGAGGCAGGGATCTTCCTGAGCACCGGGTGCCCGGGCCCTCCCCTGATCTCCTCACCAGCGGAGCTGCCCACACGTCCCTGTCTGCCCAGCTTGCTGAGGACAATTTGTTAAGAACCATCTGCTCAGCCAATAATGAGGCTCAGCCCTTCCGCTCCGGCCCTGGTGGGTGGTGTTCAGGGAACCGGGCTTTCCAGGACTGCTTCGACACGCCGTGCGGTATCCTGGCAACCAGACCCAAAGCCAAGTCCTCCTGAGACCCCGGCTCCAGCCCAGCGCCGGGCAGCGTGTGGAATGGCAACACCAGGGCTGCCCGCACTGCCCCGCCCACCCTCCGTGGGCAGCCACACCCCTCTGGCCTGCAGGGCCCGCTCTTTGCACCACTGCCGCTCTGGGCGCTCAGGCTGTCCACAGCTGGAACCTCCTCTGTAAAAGGGGGCAGAGGCGACACCATTCTTCCCACTCCAGCCCATGGGCCCAGGGCTCCCTAACGGCCCCCACCCCTCTGCCCCTTCTCATTCTCTAGACAACTGGTTTACAAGCTGCAGCAGTTGAGGTGGCTGGGATCAGGGTGGGGAAATGCAACCCTCCAGACCCAAGCCTCCCTGCTCTCCAGTAGGCTTTCTCTCCACGCCCAGCCATGCCCAGGCTTTCCTGAGTGCCTTTCTCTGCTTTTTCCAGGGGCTGGAAAGGGAAGCAGCATGCACCCTCCTGCCCTCCACGGGGAACCTCCTGAGAGGGTGAAGCTGCCCACAGCCCACACAGCCTAGAGAGGTGCAGTCCATTCACTGAAGCCCACCTTGCTCAGGCCTGCTAACCACTCCACTGAACCCCGTCCCTCCTACTTTGGGGAGGCAGGCTCCAGGCTGGACATCATCCCTTCATGCCTGTCCACAGATTCACCTTGGACCTTCGGTATTCCCCCTTTCCAGGTTTCTGAAAGTATCTTCCCAGATTCTCTCCTATAGGCGGCTCTGCCATCTCTGGGGGGTGGACCTGGTGCCCCACCCAGCCTCTGGGAGTGTCACTGTGTACTTCAGCCAGAATTACCTGGGCAGCTGGCAAGCTCCTCTCCCAAGGTTATGGCCCTCTGGGGTGCTCTCACATCCAATGACTGGTTGATGTAGGGGCACAAAGCTCTGTTCCTTGCCTCAATGAAGGGGCAACTCTGAAGAGTTGTCCCAGCTCTGGTGCTCTCTGGGGACTGGCTGAAGCCTCAGTTGTAACCCCTCGGTGGCTTGGCTTCTCTCTCTGCCCACAGGGGTCCCTCCTGAGAACCCTCAGCATAAAGCTCCCTGCCTCAAGCTCCAGTCTGCTTCCAGGAAACTCTGCCTAAGATGCCTTTTGGCTCTGGGGTCAGCTGAGTGGGTACGAGGGGCTTAGGCTCTGTAGGGAAAACGAAAGATCCCACGACCAGGATCCTCAACTGACCCTAAACTACCTGACGATGTGACTGGCCTACTGCTAGGCTAATGCTTACACACCTTGCTGGCGATGAGCCCTTATTGTCGGTGTTACTACACAAATAGCTCCACCCAGTGCTCTGCTCAAAGGCAGAGATGGAGACAGGCTTGCTGCATGCAGACGGCCCCAGAGGCAGATGTGATTCCAGCGCTCTACCTGCCACTGTGAAAATAAAGCTTTGGATAAAGCCTTTCGCCCCTACCATTCTGTTGTTGTTATCTGTCTCGCTGAATCCAGAGTGACCTTTCCCAGGAGCAATCTCCCTCATGTGAGACAATTGGCATAGACGGCAGGATTTGCTGCAGACCAAAACACCCGGAATAAGCTGCCCCCAGGGGAGGGGTACTTCAGCAGGCTGCCCCGTGGATGGGGAGACATTCAGGTATACCCCACTGGGCATGTGGTCCCAAGCGGCTTGCCTCCTAGAAGACTGGGCCCCTCCCCAGGACTGGAGTGAGGTGCAGGTGATGCCTGAGTCAGCAGAGGAGGCCCTCTGCAAAATAGGGAACTCCCTAAAGGAACAGAGTGCCCGTGAGGTGGCGGGAGCCATGGGTTGGCTGTTCCTCCCAGTGTGAAGAAGGGCCATAAAGGAGAAGGACATTCTCCTGTGAGAAGCATGAGAAGAGGCAGCACAAGACCACGCGGAGGAGCCAGGGGAGAGCGGGGAGGTAGAGGTGGTGGTGCCAGAGGCACCAACTCCTCCTCTTTGAAATCCCACCTGGTTAGAGTCAAGAAGGTAAAGATGCAGTAACTGTGAGTTCCTCCGGGAGAGGTGCAGCCACCTCCCCGGGTCATGGAGCACGCTATGCTCTACCCCTGGATACAGGCAGAGCTGGTGGATTCGGGCTCCTGGTTTAGGCAGAAACCCCCAGAGTCCATATCAGCCTGGCCCCTGCACCTCTGGGATGTAGGGGTGGATGGGTTCATTCTGTCTGGATCAGAGATGGGGAAGTTGGCTTCCCTGACAACTCATCCTGCCCTGCCGCAGTGACTGCGGAATGCACACCGGACACCAGAGAATCATTCTCTTCTCGAGGGGGTAATGGCCGCACTTCACACCGTAAGGCCCAATCAGAGTGGCTTACCTTCCTTCCCACTAGATGGCAGACATATGCCGAACTCCAACAGGTATTACCGGAGTTAAGTGTGAAAGATGCCATTTATAACCCAGTAAATTATGGCCCAGAAGAGGAGCTGTTTATGGCAGGGATTGGGGGATATGGTGCTGTAAATGGCTCCCTCATCCCTCTTTGGGCCCTTAGTGGCCATTCTTGCTCCTCACTTAGGGAAACCCATAAATGAGGTCACCTGTACTACGGCAGATTTGGGGGAGGCTGAAGTGATGCGAGCACAGAAGGGAGTGCAATCTGCTACTGAGAGGAAGGACTTAAAGGACCCTGTGAAGGTCACAAGGACCTAGATGTGGCTTGATTTAATAAGGGCAGGAGCAGACAGAGAGAAATTGGATGGGAAGTCAAAGGGAATCTTACCAGAGCTGTGGCAATAATTGAAGCAGGAACAGCAGCCTCTGAGGACCACTGAGGACCAAGAAGCAGAGGCCAGAGACAGAGCTACAAGCCCAGCCTGTGTGTCTGCAAAACTTCCTGCTGGAGAGTGAGTCAACCTCTCCTGAACCCAAACAGAAAGGCAATTGGGGGACACAGTTTGACTGAGGGGAGGGTCAAGGCACCCGCATTGGGGAACCGGGTATGGACCAGAGGCCATATTTTGAAATATCAATTAATTGGTCCCCAGTGAATGTACAATGTGTCCTGGCTCTGGTAGACACAGGAGCTGAATGCTCACTGATGTATGGAAACCCTGAGTGGTTTCACAGGATCCCCACTGTTATAGGTGGATTTGGGGGTAAGGCTACCAGAGTGAAACAAGCCAAAATCCTCTTAGGAATAGGCTTTCCATCCCCAAAGGAGTATTTGTGTATATCTCTCCCATCCCCAAATATATTTTGGGGATAGATATTCGGCAGGGCCTATGGTTGCAGACCACTGCAGGTGAGATCAGACAGAATATATGTGTGGTAAAAGCAGTTCTGAGGCGACATGCTAAGCACTTGCCCGTAGGGTGACTAATGCCAAGCAATACAAATTGCCTGGAGGGCATAAAGAAATTGGAGAAACCCTCCAGGAACTAGAGAAGGTGGGTATTTTAGAGCCTACCCATAGCCCTTTTAATTTCCCAGTGTGGCCAGTAAAAAAGCCAGATGGCTCCTGGCATATGAGCATGGATTGCAGAGAACTGAATAAAGTCCTACTCCCTTTGCATGCTGCCATCCTCTCTATTGCAGATCTGATGGATACCCTCAGTCATGGACTAGGAAGATATCACTATGTTGTGGATCTTGCTAATACCTTCTTTTCCATTGACATAGAATGGGAAAGTCAGGAACGGTTGGCCTTCATGTGGGAAGGACAGCAATGGACTTTCACTGTCCTTCCACAGGGACACCTCCACAGCCCCACATCTGTCGTGGACTTGTAGCCCAGGACTTGGCAGCCTGGGAGAAAAGGTACAGCCATTATATTGATGATATCATGCTCATGTCTGATTCTCTTTTAGATTTAGAAGGTGCAGCACCTAGACTGCTGAAACACCTATAGGAGATGCTATAAACAACACCAAGTTTCAGGGACCTGGTTTGTCAGTCAAATCCTTGGGGGTCATCTGGTAAGACTAAGGTTATCCCAGAAACAGTCATAGACAAAGTCCAGGCCTTCTCTATCCCTACAACTGTGGCATTATTACAAGAGATTTGGGGTCTTTTAGGCTATTGGAGAGTGTTCATCCTGCACTTGGTACAAATTCTGAAGCCCTTATATCATTTGATATGAAAGGACTTCAAGTGGGACTGGAATGAGATACGTGTGTCTGCTTTTACCACTGCAAAACGGGCGGTCAAGGCTTTTACCACTGCAAAGTGGGCAGGCCTTGAGTGTGATAGACCCGTCAATGCCCTGTGAGCTGGGTGCTCACGTGACCAAAGATGGTCATGACTGGGGTCTCTGGCACCAGCATGAATGAACTCATCAACCTTTTGGATTCTGGTTGCAACTCTGGAAAAGAATAGAGGCATGGTATACCTTGACAGAGAAACAATTGACTGCCACGTACCATGCTGTGCTGGCTATGGAGCCCATCACCAGAATGGCCCCAGTAAAGGTAATAACAACCTATCCCATCACGGTGTGGGTATGAGACTGGACCCAAAAGCTGTGGAGTGGCGTGGCACAGACACCTACACTGGTCAAGTGGGGTACATACCTACAGGAGTGTAGTGCCCTCTACTAGCCCCTTGAGTGAAGAACTCCAACACTCACAGGGGCGTTCTTGCCAGTGAAAGGCAGGAAGGATTTTCTTTACAGCCATTAGTAACAGAGAGCCCTTATTAGGAGGGAAGAGCCTCTATACCCAAAGATGCATGGTACACAGATGGCTCCAGCTGTGGGAAGCCCCCGAAATGGAGGGCCGTAGCTTTCCATCCTAAGACTAAGACGGTATGGATGGAACATAGTGAGAGGAAGGGCAGTCAATGGGCAGAGCTGTGGGCAGCATGGCTGATGATCACCCAGGAGCCCTCCCCAACAGTTGTCTGCACTGATGGTCGGGCCATCTATCAAGGTGACTCTGTGGCTACTGACATGGTACCTATACCAACTGGTTGGTTGGTCACTAACTGCTTTGGGGGCAAGAGTTGTGGTAAGACTTATAGGCCTCTGGTCAAACCAAAACAGTTACAATATATCATATCACAGGCCATTTGCTGCTGGCATCCCCAGGAAATGAAGCAGATGAATTGGCCAAGGTACGTTGGGTAGAAAGAAAGCCTACCTTTGATATGGCCCAATGATTACATCAACATTTGTTGCATGCAGGGCAGAATACAGTGTGGGCTGTAGCCCATTGGCGGGGCGTGCCTTTAACCTCTGAAGAAGTCAGCAGAGTCCATCAGGAGTGCATTGTATGCTCTAAAAGGGACTTATTCCAAGTCCCACAGCAACCTGGGATGATAGCTAAGGGGCTGATACCCCTTGTCAGGTGACAATAGACTATACTGGGCTCTGCCTGTATCAGAAGGGTATCGATATGTCACGACCTGTGTGGACACAGCTACTGGACTTCTGGTTGCTTTTTCTGCATGTTTTGACCAATGAATGATCAAAAGAGGCTTAGAGAGTCTCTTTGCAGCCTATGGCTGACCACAGGTAACTGAGAGTGATCAGGGCACCCACTTTACTAGACATGTACTACAAGAATGGGTGCAAGAATAAGAGATAAAGTTCAAGTTTCATGTGCCATATAATTCTACCAGGAAAGGCATGATAGAAATATACAATGGTTTGTTAAAATCTGGCCTGAAGTCAGACACCATTAGTCTATGGGGATGGTCAGTCTGCTTATGGATAGTGCTATGGCATTTGAAAGAGAAGGCTCAGACAGGGCACTGAGCCCCACAGACATGCTGACACACATTGCTGCCTCCCCTATACAACCACAAGTATAAGCCAAGGAGGAATCTCTGAAGCTGGGGTTTGGCCATCAGAATAATATCTTGCTACCAGCACTGACGGCAATAAACCCCGGAGGCTCCATTCGGCAGATGTAGCCTTGGATGTTTTGACACATGGACCAGTGATGGTTGGCCCTCCTGGCACTTTAGGGACAAGGCTTTGAGGCTGGCCTCCTATATATTCCTGCCGTAATGTCGGAGTGGTCCTGAAAGATCATTGTAGTGTACCCTAAATGGCCGGAAGGTAGAAGCATCTTACTGGGGAGTTTTGTTTTATCTTTCTAGCCAGTGCATGCACCTCCAGTAGCACTATACATAGACCCCACAATAACCCCCACAGGGAGAGGGGAAAGGTATGGTATACTAGACTCAGACAGGACCCCTTCCCGCCACAGTCCTATCACAGGACCATTCTATGTTAGTGTCATTAAAACATGTGTCTTATCACCCTTCAGGTTAATCTCCTCTAATGTCTTTGTGGATTGGGCACACACTCTAGCAAAAAGTGCTACTTGCTGGGTGTGCATGGAACTGGCCTCCCACGGAAAGTGCAAATTTCAACTGAGACTGGTTTGAATACAGCTGGAATGACCACTTAGTGGCATTTGATCTCCACAGGCTGGTGGATGACTATTACTATTATAATTTTTGTTGTTACAAGTTTCCAGCACAAGGACCATTGCAGATGATTGATTTCTCCCATGGAAAGTGTAAGTTGTTGACTTATTTGAGTAGAATTGGTTTGAATACAGCTGGAATGACCACTTGATGGCAATCGATCTCCTCAGGCTTGAGTATTATTATAATTTTTGTTGTTATCTGTATCATACTTTTCATTGTTATCTGTATGTTGTTGTTATACTCTGTTGCTGTTGTGGAATCTGGTTAAAATTCTCCAGTTTTCTCATTCAGGGACCATTGTGGAAGATTGAGGGTGCATAGATTGTGAGGTGAGAATCCTGGAGGGGTGGACTATAGGGAAAATGGAAGACCCTATGGCCAAAATCCTCACCTTCCCCTAAACTACTTGATGTATTTGGTCCACTGTTAGGCTAATGCTTACACACCCCACTGGCAATGAGCCATTATTGTTGGTGTTACTATATAAAGAGTTCCACCCAATGCTCTGCCCATAGACACAGACAGAGATGGGCTTGCTGCATGCAGACTGTCCCAGAGATAGATGTGATTCCAGCACTCTACCTGTCACCATGAGAATAAAGCTTGGTATAAACCCTGTTCTGCTGTTGTTATTTGGTTTCACCGAATCCAGAGTGAACTTGCCCAGGGGCGATCCCCCTCAGGTGAGACAGGCTCCCATCCTCTTGGAAGCTGTACACTCACAGTTATAACTTCAAGTCTTGAACTCCAGTTGACCATGGTATGGGGCTGACCTCCACAGGACTTCCCTGGCTCACCACCTCTGTGAAAGACTCCCTCTGCAGTGGATGCTGTTAATGTTCCTCCCAGACCCTCTCTGTTCCCCTTTGCCACACCTGTGCCCCAGTTCTATGAGTTGCCCCTGAAACTTCTCAGAGGCCCTGGGTTGCAGGAGCTGCTCTGCTCAAAGTCACAAGGAGTCCATGTCCCTTGGGCAGCACTTGGTCAATAGGACTGATAGGTTCCAGAGTATGAAAGCCCAGCTCTTTTGCCACAGGTGGGGACAGCTGGGACTTCACCTGAGATGGCATTCTTTCTTAGCTTCTTCCTTCCTCTGCCATGCACTTCCTCCTTTACTGCTTTTCCCTAGGAGCACATCCTTAATGAATCACCTGGATGTTCATCTTGGGGTCTGTTTCTGGGGAGCCCCACCAAAGACACTCTTCTCTTACAGAAGACAAAATGGGGTGCAGAGAAAGCCAGCACACACACGCTCAGGCCTGGGGGCCTTGGATTTTGTAGTTTGCATGTTTATGTCAGGACTTGAAAGACTTTCTCCCACTTTTTCTCAAGGATCTTTCATGTGGAGTTTGCTCACTCACATTCTCTCACTGTTTTTGAGAGCTTCAGTTGTTATAATTAAATCTTTAATCCACTACTTGGCATTTATTCTGGTGTATGGTATAGGGAAGGAAACTAATTTAATATTTTTCATAAACAGTTAACTAATTATCACTGTACCACTTATTTATTTATGTAGTTTTTAAATAAAAAATGAATTAGTACATGAAATGATCTCCAACATATTCTTAAGTAAAAAAGAAAGAACTCAAAGTGCATAAGAGTGTGTATTATAAGCTCTTATGTGTTTAAAAAACTACATTCAAGTATTTCTATATGTATGGACAGTTCCTGAAAGGGTTTACAGGAACCCTTTCTATAAATTGTTCATGGTGGTTGCCTCTGGAAAGAAGGACAAAGTTTGGAGTGGAAGGGACACCTACTTTTCGCTGATACCCTTTGACCTATTTCAGTTTTTATCATGTTCAGTTATGACCTTTTTAATAAAAAAAAATTAATTTTAAGAATTCAAGACTATAAGTTTCAAGTAACAAAACACACACAGCTGAAGCTAACTTGAGCATAAGGGACATATATTTTAAAGGATATAGTGGATCCCAAGGCCAGGAGGGCAGCCAGTGTTGAGAGGCCTGGAAGTAGGAATGGAAAGCGAATAGGACAGCCACTCCTGCCTGTCCAACTGTCCTCATTCTAGATCAGAGGACTTCCTACCCAACGAAAAATGCCTAAAAATCACCTGCCCTGCCCTCCACCCCCCACCCCCCGGCAGCCATTAGACTCCTCCCCATAGAGAGCACCCTCTTTTTCTGGGAAGCAGGTCACCTGATTACTCCACCTGTGCCTGGGTCCTATAGTGCCACCCATAGGCTGAGCAGGAACACATACCATGGACAGTGGTGAATTTAATTTAGAAAAGGGGACATGTTAAGAATCTTCTGGAACAGAACTGGACCACACTCAGTTGCGAGTCCAGAGAAGACACCATTTCTTCCTGCCTGGGAAGAATCCAGAAGTGATGGGACTAATGGATGCTTGCCTTCCACAGTCCTCTGGGGGCTTGCTGCTTTGGGCCTACTTGTCACAGGGTATCCCTGACCAGGGATGTATGACACTCCAGAGAGAAGCACTTGGGGAATAGTTCCCCGAAGGGGCTGACCTTCTTGATGGCTCACTCCCAGCTAGAGCCCAAGCTCAGAACTGGAATTCCCTGAGGAACTGAGAATCACAAACCCCATGGCAAGGCTTCCTTTTTCCTGGTAATACATCTCATGTGAAAACCTGAGCCATAGAAGTGTAGGGGGTCCCCTCGGTCTTACTCTCTGTTGGCCCCTAATCCTAGACTTAAGAGCCAGAAAGCATCACGGTCACTTCTCTGATATATCACCCGTGTTGAATAGGAGGTCCCCATGATTGACTTCCATGCAGCCGCAGTCAGCTTCTTGTCTTTCAAGGGCTGTCTACTTGCAACTCCACTCCTGGTACCAAGATCCATATCTGTTAATATTTCTCTAATTATATCATCTAACTAGAGCAGGTGTAAACAAAAACATGGCTTTCTAAAGGCTGCTGAACCTGTGAACAGGAAACCAAATCTCAGGAAGGTCCATCACTCTAAGCTTCTCCCATTGTCACATGGTCGAAAACATGGGCTCCTGCCTCTAATGGTAGTATAGGTTCTAGGTTTAGTCACATGAAAGACTGCCTTTCTCGGACCGATTCCAAATTCCTGGCCAGAGGATCTTGACTTGTCTATCTTGGGTTAGTGCCCTGTGGGTAAAATTGCAATATTCCTAGAATCTCTCACCTGGTCTTAATGCATCTCCATATCAACAGGCGATTACAAGGGATGGAGAGAAGTAGTCCATCTCCATATCAAGAGGTGATTACAAGGGGGAACGAGGGCATATCTGGACCAGAGAGGTGTGGTGGGTCCTTTTGAAGTTGAGTTTCTAGAGACATGGGTGAGCAGAAGTAGATGACTTTAAAGCAATAAATGGGTTTCTCCCTTTGACTGATTTCAGCTTCAAAGGTTATTTGCCCCAGGGTGGGAACATATTTCTCCCCCGGAGTTACACCTGGCAGTAGTCAGCAGGACCTCTAAACCCAAAATATGTCTTCATGGGTGTGATGCTTCGGGGGGGGCTGCCCCTAGAAATGGTGGGGAGATACCCAGAAACCCCCCTATGGATGGTGGGGAAGTCCCAGTGGCTGCTGAGATGGGGGGTGACGACTCACCCTTCCCTCTGGCTGTGGTGGGCGGTGTGGCTTCACCCAGTAATCCCCCATCCATGACATTTCCACTCAGGGAGCCCCTAGTGGGGATTCGGTCTAGGGTAAAGCACCTTCTAGACAGGTGGGCCCTTCCCCAGAAGTGGGGAAGGGTGAAGACAGTGGAAGCTGTGGAATTAGCCCTCTGTGAGATAGAAGACTGCTGAGAGGCCCTGAGTGGCTGTGTGGCAGCCAGAACTGTGGGGTGTTTGTTTCTTGAGATAGTGGAAATGGTTATCAAGGAGAGACACGCACTTCAGTGTCACTTGGAAGAGCTGGGCGGTGACCTATGGATGCCCTTAAGAAAGAGGGACAGTTCCTGAGAAGAGATATTGTGCTCCAGGAATATACGCTAGCAGAGAGGGAGGAAGCAGCAGGAGAAGCCGTGTTGCAGGAGGCTGTTGGGGAGGGAGAGGGAATAACAGTGCCTTCAGCCAAGAAGAGCGTAGAGGAGATGTCAGGAGAAGATGGGGGGGCGCCGAGGGCCGATCTGTTGCTGAGGCCACAGACTGAGGCACCAAACTTTCCCATATTAAAGGCTCCTCTGGTTGTGACTAGGAAAATAAAAATGCAACAACCACGAGCTCCTCAGGGGGAGGAGCCTCACCCTCCCCAGGGTGAGCTGGTAGACATGAGAATCTGTTTTCAGCAGAAACCGTGGTAACCTCTGCCTATGTGGTTTTTGTGTCTCTGGGATATGGGGGTGGAAAATGTTATGTCAGGTTCTG
This sequence comes from Phataginus tricuspis, assembly GCA_029783875.1. Taxonomy (NCBI): domain Eukaryota; kingdom Metazoa; phylum Chordata; class Mammalia; order Pholidota; family Manidae; genus Phataginus; species Phataginus tricuspis. The sequence continues at coordinate 3,793,860 of JAQQAC010019400.1, forward strand.
AAATGGGTAGACTTGCTTCCCTGATGACTCATCCTTCCCTCTGGCAGTGGTTGCAAAGTGCCCATCAGTCCTCAGGGAATCAGGCACTTCTGGATTGGCTGACAGCAGCCATCAGGGCAGTTTGGCCTAATTAGGGTGATTTACCATACTTATGCACCAGCTGGAAAACATGTACAGAGCTCCAGCAGGTGTTACAGGAATTGGGCATGGAAAATATTATCTATAATATGGACCACCAGGGCCCGGGTGAGGAGTTTTTCACTGTAGGAATGACAAATCTGGTGCTCCATATAGATTCCCCTTCTCTTTTTGGGTCCCTAGTGACTATTCTTGCCCCCCACACAAGGCCACCCATAAATAAGGCTACTCGTACTTTAGCAGATCTGGGGGAGGTTGAAACAGTAAGAGTACTGAAAGGAGAAGTCCAAAGGACCCCATGACGGTCTCGAGGACTCACATGTGGGTTGATCTGATAAAGGCCAGGGCAGTGAAAGAAAAACTTGATGGGCAGCCCAATAGGATCTTGTTAGAACTGTGGCACCAATTAAAGCCAGAGCAGCAGTTCCAGCCACTGAGGTCCAGGACACAAAAGCCAGAGGCAAAGCCCCATGTCTAGCCTGTGTCCTGCAAGACTTCTTGGGGGACATTACCCAGGCTCTGCCTGGGCCCTTGCCCCCATGGGAGGATGACTGGGCATCGCTCAGGAAGGGGTCAAAGCCCCCACCTTGGGGGTTGTGGTGGAGCCTGGAGACCACATGTAGAATTAGCAGTCCATTGGTCCCCCATGAATGTATAGCATGTCCTAGCAGTCGTGGACACAGGAACCGAATGTTCTCTGATTTATGGCAACCCTGAGCATTTTCCTGGGACCCCTGCTGTGATAGATGGCTGTAGGGGTAAGGCGATTAGAGTGAAGAAAGCCCAAATCCCATTGGGGATAGGGTGTTTACCCCCAAAGGAGTTTGTGTACATTTCTCTCATCCCCTGAATATATTTTGGGTGTGGATATCCTGCAGGGCCTGTGGTTATAAACCACTACAGGTGAGTTCAGACTGAGGTTATGTGTGGTAAAGGCAGTTCTGAGGGGACATGCTAAGCACCCACCAGTAGCTCTGCCTGTACCTCGGTGGGTGACAAACACTAAGCAGTATAAATTGCCTGGGGGGCACAAGGAAATTGGAGAAACTCTACAGGAGTTGGAGAAGGTGGGCATCAAAAAGCCCATTCATAGTCCTTTTAATTCCCCAGTGTGGCCAGTGAAAAAGCCAGATGACTCCTGGCATATGACCATGGATTACAGGGAATTGAACTCACACCCCCTTTGCATGCTGCTGTCCCCTCTATAGCAGCCCTTATAGACACCCTCAGTCATGATCTAGGGACGTATCATTATGTTGTGAACCTTGTTAATGCTGTCTTCTCTATTGACATAGCACAGGAAGGTCAGGAACAGTTTGCCTTCACGTGGGAAGGCCGGCAGTGGACATTCAATGTCCTTCCACAGGGATACCTCCAGTCTCACCATCTGTCACAGATTTGTAGCCGAGGGCTTGGCCACATGGAAGAAACTGCAAACGGTACAGCTGTATCACAACTGATGATATTATGCTCATGTCTGATTCTCTTGCAGATTTAGAAGACACAGTTCTTGAATGCTGCAACATCTACAGGAGAAAGAATGGGCTTTGAACAGCACCAAGGTTCTGGGACCTGGTTTGTCAGTAAAGTTCTTGGGGGGTTGTCTGGTCGGGTAAAACTAAAGTTATTCCTGAAGCAGTCATAGACAAGGTCCAGGCTTTCCCCACCCCTACTATTGTGGCAGTATGGCAAGAGTTTTGGGGTCTTTTGGGCTAAGTGTTTATCCCGCACTTGGCACAAATTCTGAAGCCCTTATACTGGTTGGTACAAAAGGGCATCAGGTGGGACTGGGATGAGACGTGCAGCTGCTTTTACTGCTGCTAAGCAAGCAGTCAAGGTCGTACAGGCCTGGAGTGTAATGTACTCAAGGCCCTGTGAGCTAGATGTTCATGTAACTGAAGATGGTTATGGATGGTGCCTTTGGCAGCAGCTTGAATGGGCAAGCCAACCTTCTGGATTCTGGTCACAACTATGGAAAGGAGCAGAGGTCTGATACGCCTTGATAGAGAAGCAACTGGCTGCTGTGCACCACACCTTGCTGGCTACGGAGCCCATCACTGAAACAGCTCCAACCAAGGTTATAACCAACTATCCCATCGCGGGGTGGGTGCGAGACTGGACCCAAAGGCCATGGAGTGGTGTGGCACAGACGCCTACACTGGGCAAATGGGGTGCGTTTGTACAGCAGCACAGCCCCCTCTCTACTAGCCCCTTAAGTGGAGAACTCCAGCACTTACTGGGGCCAGTGACCTCTACCAGTGAAAGCAGGAAGAACTTGCTTTTGAGCCATTGGTAGCAGAGAGTCCTTATCAGGAGGGGAAAAGCCCCTATACCTGAAGATGCTTGGTACACAGATGGTTCCAGTCATGGGCAGCCCCTGAAGTGGAGGGCTGTGGCTTTCCACCCTGAGACAATATAGACGGAGGATGGAGAGGGGAAGAGCAGCCAATGGGCTGAGTTGTGGGAAGTATGCCTCATGATCTCCCAGGAGCCCTCCCCTATAGTTGTCTGCACTGACAGCTGGGTCGTCTATCAGGGCTTGACTCTGTGGCTACTGACATGGTACCAAGCCAGCTGGTGGTTGGTCACTGGCCCCTTTGGGGGCAAGAGTTGTGGGAAGACCTATGGGCCTCTGGTGAGACTGAGACTATTACCATATATCATGTGACTGGCTATTTGCCTTTGGCATCCCCAGGGAATGATGAAGCAGACACACTGGCCCAGGGGCATTGGCTAGAAGGCAAGCCTGCCTCTGATGTAGCTCAATGGTTATATCAGCAATTGTTGCACTCAGGGCAAAAGACGGCATGGCCTGTAGCCTGTCGATGAGGCTTGCTGTTGACCTCTGAAGAAGTCAGCAGAGCCCAGAAGGAGCGCCTTGTGTGCTCTAAGAGGGACTTGCACCAAGTCCTGCAGAAACAATGGACAATAGTAAAAGGGTCAATACCCCTTTTCAGGTGGCAGATAGACTATATTGGGCCTCTGCCCATATCAGAAGGATATCAGTATGCCGTGACTTGTGTGGACACAGCTGCTGGCCTGTTGGTTGCTTTTTCTGCAGGTCGGGCAAATCAGCAAATGACCAAAAGGGACCTAGAGCGTCTCTTTGTAGCCTATGGCTGGCCGCAGGTGATTCAAGCACTCACTTTCCTGGACATGTGTTACAAGAACAGGGGCAGCAATTAGGAATAAAGTGGAAATTTCATGTACCATGTAACCCTACTGGGGCAGGCATGACAGAGAGGTACAATGGTTTGTTGAAATCTGGCCTGAAGTTGGACACAAATCATCTATAGGGCTTCTCAGTTGCTTATGGACAGTGCTATGCTGTTTGAATGAGAAGCCCTGAAAAGGAGCCTTGAGCCCTGTGGATATGCTGATGCACCTTGCTGCCTCTCCTATGCAACTGTATGTGCAAACCAGAGGGAGTTATTGAAGCCAGGATATGGCCAGCAGAGCAACATCCTGCTGCATTAAACCCTGGAGTCTATGTTGAGTGGACATGGCCCTGGACCAGCGATGGCTGGCCCTTCTGGCACCTTGGGGAAAAGGTCTGGAAGCTGGTCTCCTATGGGTTCCTGGAGTAACAGCAGAGTGACCCCCAAAGATCATGATGGTATACCCAAAATGGCCAGGAGGTAAAAGCATCTTACAGGGAAGTTTTGTTTTATGTTTACGCCCAGTGCATGTACCTCCCATAGCCCTATATATTGACCCACCTGTAACTCCCACAGGGAGGGGTGTGAAGGTCTGGTATCCTAGACCAGGACAAGATCCCATTCCTGCCACTGCCCTATCACAGGACCACTCTCTTGCATGCATCCTACCTGACGGACAAGATTTGCCTATGCTGGTGTCATTAAAACATGTGTCTTTTCTTCTCTAGTCCCTGTGGCCTGGACCCACCCCCTGGCTGCAGCGGCTGCATGAGGAGTGCTCTGAACTCCCTACCCATTCAGCTATGGGCTGTCTGCAGAATGGCGAGCTATGGACTTAATGTACACAGGACTTTGAACTTAGCTGAATCCTCTGGCCTGAGCATTATCATGATTTTATTGCTGTTTTTATTGTATGTTATTAGTCTGGTTATAACACTCCACTTTTTTCACACAGGGGCCATTGTGGAAGATGGGGATCAAGGAGATTGTGAGGCAATATTTCTGGTGGGGTGGGCTGTGGGTAAAATTGCAATATTTCCAGAATCTCTCACCTGGCCTCAGTGCATCTCTATATCAATAGGTGTTTACAAGGGGTGGAGAGAAGTAGTCCATCTCCATATCAATAGGTGATTAAAAGGGGGAGCAAGAGCATATCTGGCCCGGAAAGGTGTGGTGAGGTCTTCTGCAGCTGGGTCGTGAGAGACACAGGCAAGCAGAAGCGGGTGACTGCTTGTAAGCGATGAATGGGTTTCTACCACTTTATTTCTCCCTTTGACTGATTTCAGCTTCAAAGGTTATTTGTCCCAGGGTGGAAACATATTTCCCCCCTGGGGTTACAGCCCACCCCTTGTTCAAGCCCTCAGGCCGGGATGGAGGTAGGCCTCGGTGGTTGGAGAGCAGACAGGCAAACTGTACAGAGAGCTGCTAGATACCCACTAACTTTGATGAAATAAGGGGCTAAAATTAGAGATAATTTCTGAGCTGAGAAGACACCTCTTTAAAAATCTAATGGTATAGAAGATTGTTTTCCTGTTTCAAGAGACTATATGTAAATTACAGAAAAAAATCATAAAGCTCAAGAAAACAGGAAACACTCTTGATCCCATCTATTCAGTTCCTATTAACACCTTGTGTCCCCTCCTGCACCCTCCTCCACTTTGTCCTTGGGTGCACATCCTTTCAATCTTTTTTCTCTGTATGAATAATAAATTTTACATATATTTGGTAGCAAAAGATGAATGCTCAGTCTGCTTTACTGAAGAATCTAAACTCTTTGATCTTTTTTTCTCTTTTTTGTTGCATTAGGGAGACAGAATGCAAATATTTCATCTCTCCTCCAGGAAGGTATGAATATTAAGCCCTTCCTACCCTTGAGGAAAGAAAGGGTAACCAGGTTTTTGGATGCTAAATAATGGGCTTAATGCCTCATCAAATCAGGCCTATTGTGAAAGAATGAGAAACGATGAGGGGTTTGTTGGCATTTAAGGTGAGCAATAAAAAATACCCTTCTCTTACCATCAAGTTTTGAACCAACTGAAAAATGAAATTTAGTAATCAGACAGATGGAGATGAAATCCTCAGCTTTGGGTTTGATAGGGCTGCCATGAAGTCCCAAAGATCTGTAGCCACTGGGCTTCTAATACTACAACCCACCATCAGCCCCCTCCCAGCAGCTGGGACGGTGGATAGTGACACCCCCCTGCATAGAATCTACAAAAATGGATTGAAGCATATTCACCTTGCTCTGAAACCTGCTTTGTCTCCTAATAATACTCTTTACTTTATGAAACATCAGAGTTGTTTCAGCATAGGGACTATTAAAAAACATCCTTATGCATATTGTTTTTAACTTGTTTGGTGATTTTCATATGATAATTTCCAAAAAACAGATCGAATTACAATTGTGTATCCATATTGCTACACTGAACTCAGAAAGACAATAATAATTCAGACTCTGCCTAATATGTGTGAAAGTTCTTGTTTTTCCACATGTCCAACAGCATTGTTAATTACCCTTTTTTAAAAATTTCTGCAAATATGAAAGACCAGAAACACCTTGTTGCACTATATATCTCTGATGGTCATTATAGAGTTCAATATCTTTTAGTGCTTATTGTGCACTGGCATTTCTTTTGCAATTGACTGCATTTGTCTTTTTGTTGTTGGGCAACAGCATCTGGGGAGGTATCTCCCAGCTCACTAGGTGAAACCTCATCCTGGACAGGGGTGGGTTCTTGGCCCTGAATTAGGAAGGATTCTCTAACAGGTTGGAGGAGTGTAGGTAAGGAAGGAATTCATTAAAGCAAGAGTAATAGTGAACGGCAACAGCTGTGCAGGCAGCAGAGAGAGCAAGGAAGAGCAGAGGGAGGAAGGGGAGTCTCATTGAACTCCTGCTCAGCATAGGGCAGATTCCTTGCCAGCTCCTGAAGCCAGGGTCACCTGGTGCCCAGTGTCTGCTTGAATCTGCACAGGGTGGGAACTAAGCCCCTACCACCCCAGGATTTGGGGGAGCCGCAGAGCACTGGATGGAATGAGATTATGTTCTGAGAACTTCCCAAAGCAAAGAAAGATTCTCAGGCAGGCTGCTAAAGAGCACGATTGTACAGCTCCAGTCCTGTCCGGGTCACCCAGGTGATAGGAACTTACAAGCACAAATCAGAGAGCTTAGTAGCCCTTCCCTACCTGTCTGAAGTAGAACAGAGAAAGTGAAGACTTGTGCTTACATCTAGAAAAAGTTGAATGAGATAGTGAAGTAGTGAAGATGCTTACCACTGGGAAAAGGGGTCTCTTATTAACTTGGAAGAGCACAGAGACAAAACATAGTAAGTTGAACAGCAAGAAGTCTTTATTTAAGGCAAAGTACACACTCGAAGAAAGAGGAGTGCAGGTAACCCCAGAGAGCAGGTGCACTTAAAGGCTTAGGACTCTGTCTTTGAAGGCTTTCAAGAATAGGGTAAAGGGTAGGGGCGAGCAGAAGGCTTGACCTATGGTCTCGTGATGTCCATCTCTGGTGAGAGACACTGTGTCATCATCCATAGTCTGTCCCCTAGATGTGCCGTAAGATAAACTTGACACAAGGAATTTATCGATCCCGTTCTTCCCCAAGATAGTGGTAACACTCCAGCAGTGGGGATGCACCGTTTAGGACTGCTCGCCTTACCTTAAAATAGGGTCAGCCTGTTGGCTACTTATCATAAAGTACGTTAGGAATCTTACCTCCTAACTCCCTGGTTTTTAAAATGGAATCTTAGCCTTACAATGGAGTCCCTCCTGTTCTTACTATACTTTTTATGTCTCAGCATTTTTCATTATAGGCAGGAAATATTAATCATGATGCTTGTCCTATGTTCCTGCTCTACCTCGTTTTCATCATTTTCTTACTGATTATCAAGAACTTGGAGAATGTTCAGTTTACTCGTGATAGTTACATTTATTAATGTATATATGGTAGGCACTGTTCTAATTGCTTCACATGTATTAACTTATCTAATTCATGCAACGATAATCCTGTAAGTTAGGTACTGTTATTGTACCAATTTTACAGATGCAGAGACAAGCACAGAGAGGTTAAATAACTTGCTCAAGGGCACATAACCAGTAAATGGGATTCAAGCCCATTGCCTGGCTACCAAGTCCTTGCTTTAAATCATGATCTAATGCTGCATATATTTACTCTAAACCCTGGAGAATCTGAAATGTTTCCTTGGGATACGGCTGGTATACACATGTTGAAAAAGCTCCCCAGGCAGTTTTGCTACACCCCTAGGAGGAGCACGGTGGTTTTATTTGTTTATGTTTGCCAAAGCTGGCAGTTGGTTCTGGCCTTTGGCTGGGGTACCTCGTTCTTCAGCACATGGTCTCTCTTCCTCCAAGAATCTAGACGGTCTTCCTTTGTGGCATGGTGGTCTTAGGGCTAAGAAAGAGTAAAGTAGAAGTTGCGATATCTCTTAAAGCGGAGGCTCCAAGACTGGCCCAGTGCCACTTCCCCACACTGTATTGGCCAAAGGAAGTTATGAGGCCAGCTTAGCTTCAAGGGCTGAGAAGGTGGATTCTACTTCTTGATGGAAAGAATACCAAAGCCACATTACAAAAGGGCACCGGCACAGGAAGGTGCGATTTATTGGAGACCATTAGTATAACAATCTACCACAGGAAGTTAAAATCACTCTTCTGCAGTGTCTTCTAGTACTTTTTACTTCGATAAAATTCACGTGACATGAAATCAACCATTAACCACTTCGAAGTGTACAATCCAGTGGCATTTAGTATACTCACAATGTTAGGAAACCATCATCTCTATATACTTCCAAAATATTTTCATCATACCAAAAAGAAAACACTTACCCATTGAGGCAGCACTCCTGAATCTCCCCTTCTCTCAGCCCCTGGGAACCTTGCTTTTTATCGCTATAGATGAACCTACTCTGGATGTTTCATATAAATGGAATCATACAAGATGTGGCCTTTTTGTGTGGCTTCTTTTACTCGGCATAATGTTTTTGAGGTTCGTCAATGTGACAACATGTATCAGTACTTCATTCCTCTTTATGGCTGAATAATACTCCATGATAACAGACAGGGCACCTTTTGTTTATCCTTTCATTAGTTGATGAGCAGCTGGGCTGTTTACACCTTTTGGCTTTTGTGAATAGTGCTGCCACGAGCACCTGGTGCTCTTGCTTCTTCTTACGTTGAAATATTTCCCACATCTGGGATTGATTCAATTTGGCTTAGGTAGGCAATCTAGCTCCATTTCTTCCTTTTATTCCAATGACGCGTATTTACAGACTATTCTTCTTACCCCCACTGGATCTGCCTCCCTTACCCTGTAATGGTATGTGCCCTTGAGCAGTGTATTTAACCTCTGTGCCTGAGTTTCCTCACCTGTAAGCTGGGATAGCAACAGTAACCAAGCTCACAGGGTTGTCGGAGGATTAAATTAACTAATACATGTAAAGTGCTTAGAACATGGCCTGGGACATGGGAAATACTCAGTGAATATCTAAGTATTATTCTTAGTAATAGCAAATTTCTACATATACAAGGATCCATTTGGGGGCTTCTTTTCGGTTTCATTTTGTTGTCCATTTCTATTTTTAATGAACATCCTCTTATATTCTGTTTTAATATCCAGTAAACCAAGTCTACTTTCATTGTTCTCTTTTTTAAAAAGTTCTTAGTTCGTTTTGGTCATTTGGAATTCTTCCAGTTGGATTTTATCAAATTCTTTTCCCTAAATCCTGCTGGGATTTTAATTGGAGTTACAGTTATAGATTAGTTTAGGGAGAATTGAAATATTTTTATTACCAAGTCTTCTATGCCACACTATGTATTTTCATTTATTAAGCTCTTATTTTATGTCCCACAGTACAGTTTTATAGATTTTTTTCATATAGGTATTGCAGATCTCTTTTGGTTTATCCCGGGGTATTTTATGTTTTTGTTGCTATGGTGAATGGGAATTTTTTCATTATACTTAACTACTTATTGTTTGTATATAGGGTAACTATGAATCCTAGTTCTTTTGCTGTTGAAGTTCTAATGGTTTTTAGGGTTTTCTTTTTTAAAGCGTATCATCTTCAAATAACTTCCTTATTTTCTCTTCTTTCCATCATTATAGCTATACATTTTTTCTTGACTTATTGCACAGGCTAATACTCTCAGAACAATATCAGGAAACAGGCGTTGCAGGTCTGAGAGGGTGTTGAGGAACAGTACGGGTGGAAAGGAGAGGCATCCAGGGAAAGAGCATAAACAGATGTTTGTAGGAGGAAAGGAACAATGTGTCCGGAGAATTGTGCAAAGAAAGGAAAGTTGGTCTTCAGTTCTAGGGTGAGCATTGTGGAGATGACCTGGAAGTGGTGGACATCAGACTGGTGTGGTGAGGTTGTATGAGCATGGCTCAGACCGTGGCGGAGGACAGACCACAGGGAGCTGAGGCCCAGACAGGGGGCCCAGTTAAGTCCTCCCAAAGCATCGGCGTGACTCATCTCGCACATGAATGGTGGTGATTTTCCCCTTGTGGTCAAGGCCTCCCTCACCCACCTCCTCCACTACCTGACCTTGACTCGCTCAGCCTCATACAGGTCTGGAACCACAGCGTTTATCTCCAGATTGGTGAGGATGGCCAGACCCTGGAGGTGTGGTGCGAGAACAGGAAGCAGACTTGGGAGACAATGACTCACCGTGGTGCCAGCCCCTCCCCACTCCTCTCTGGCATCCCAGGGGCACCCATTCAGACTTCTTCCCTACCCTCCCTCTGCAGACATCATAGCAGCAGAAGACAAGAGGTGGCCAGTGGGTGAGCCCAGATCTGGAGACCAGAGAGAAGCCAGCACAGTGCCCACAGCAACAGAGGCAACAGGAGCTAGTAGGCAGCTTGGTGGAGTATGTGTTTTAAAATGCGGGGGGGGGTGAGTGGGGAACAAGGAATACCTCCAGGTTCTCGAAGGAAATCAACAACCGGGGGAGGACAAATGTGGCAGAGTTCTTTGTTCCTCTGACCCCAAACTCCACCAAGGAGCCTGAGCCCTGGTGGTGAGGAACCTCTCTGGACCCGATTCTTGCCTCACTCTGGTTCTGCGGGGCTTTCTGCTAGCCTGGCTGCCTCTCATTATCTTATTCACATAAGCATGAAAGCAATATAAGTGTCCCTGGCTTCTGGGACACCAAGATCTTAGAATGATGGTAGATAGGAGGGAGCTGCTGATTTTCTGCTCAAGCCCAGCCCTGGATTCCTGGCTGGGACTTTGATTCAGTAGTCGGCCAAAGGGCACCTGGTGGTGATATGGGTGATGGACTGCTGGATGGGCAGGACTACCCCGCCTACACCTGACATCCTCACAGCCTCCCCTGGCGGCTGGATGGGTGGGACTACCCCACCTACACCTGACATCCTCACAGCCTCCCCTGGCGGCTGGATGGGCGGGACTACCCCGCCTACACCTGA